>CM069862.1:69343719-69943719 GCA_036172795.1 Pelodytes ibericus
GGCATTTAACTATACGGAGACAGAGTCTCCATTCATAAAATTATAAATGGAGACTTTGTCTCCGTATAGTTAAAAGCCGGTGTTCTGACAAATTTCTGGAGCAAATTCTCCTGCGCAATCGCAGGAGAATTTGCTCACTGCGCATGCGCATAAAGTTACAGCTGATAACTCAGCTGTAACTTTGTGACCACCGTGCATGAGACAGCTGCGCAAAATACCTCCCGCCCCCTCACACCCGCCGCACACCCCTTCTTACCAGATCATCGACCACAGCGATACACAGCGCATGCGCACGCCTATCCAGCCGTTTGGGAATGCGCGCGTCCGTTGTTGTGTTCTTAAGGTGGTAAGTAACACGGGGCGTCGGGACATAAGGGGGCAAGCATCCTGGTGAGGGCTGCCTCATCTTGATGGGATTTGTGATCCTCCTGCTGTATTATTGATGCAGCAGGAGGATCACAAATCCCATCAAGATGAGGCAGCCCTCACCAGGATGCTTGCCCCCTTATGTCCCGACGCCCCATGTTACTTACCACCTTAAGAACACAACAACGGACGCGCACATTCCCAAACGGCTGGATAGGCGTGTGCATGCGCTGTGTATCGCTGTGGTCGATGATCTGGTAAGAAGGGGTGTGCAGGGGGTGTGAGGGGGCGGGAGGTGGGTTGCGCAGCTGGCGCATGCGCGGTGGTCACAAAGTTACAGCTGAGTTATCAGCTGTAACTTTATGCGCATGCGCAGTGAGCAAATTCTCCTGCGATTGCGCAGGAGAATTTGCTCCAGAAATTTGTCAGAACACCGGCATTTAACTATACGGAGACAGAGTCTCCATTCATAAAATTATAAATGGAGACTTTGTCTCCGTATAGTTAAAAGCCGGCATTTAACTATACGGAGACAGAGTCTCCATTCATAAAATTATGAATGGAGACTTTGTCTCCGTGTAGTAAAATGCCCACAGCCTATAAACCGAACGTTCGGTTTATAGGCTGTCGGCTTATGGAATACATGTATTCCTATTGCTATTCTATAAACCGAACGTTCGGTTTATAGAATAGCCATAGGATTACATGTATTATATAAGCCGAAAGTCTATAAACGGATCGTTCGGTTTATAGGCTTTCGGCATTTTACTACACGGAGACAAAGTCTCCATTCATAATTTTATGAATGGAGACTCTGTCTCTGTATAGTTAAATGCCGACAGCCTATAAACCGAACGACTTTCGGTTTATAGACTTTCGGCTTATATAATACATGTAATCCTATGGCTATTCTATAAACCGAAAGTCGTTCGGTTTATAGAATAGCAATAGGAATACATGTATTCCATAAGCCGACAGCCTATAAACCGAACGTTCGGTTTATAGGCTGTCGGCATTTTACTACACGGAGACAAAGTCTCCATTCATAATTTTATGAATGGAGACTCTGTCTCCGTGTAGTAAAATGCCGACAGCCTATAAACCGAACGTTCGGTTTATAGGCTGTCGGCTTATGGAATACATGTATTCCTATTGCTATTCTATAAACCGAACGACTTTCGGTTTATAGAATAGCAATAGGAATACATGTATTCCATAAGCCGACAGCCTATAAACCGAACGTTCGGTTTATAGGCTGTCGGCATTTTACTACACAGAGACAGAGTCTCCATTCATAAAATTATGAATGGAGACTTTGTCTCCGTGTAGTAAAATGCCCACAGCCTATAAACCGAACGTTCGGTTTATAGGCTGTCGGCATTTTACTACACGGAGACAAAGTCTCCATTCATAATTTTATGAATGGAGACTCTGTCTCTGTATAGTTAAATGCCGACAGCCTATAAACCGAACGACTTTCGGTTTATAGACTTTCGGCTTATGTAATACATGTAAACCTATGGCTATTCTATAAACCGAAAGTCGTTCGGTTTACAGAATAGCAATAGGATTACATGTATTCCATAAGCCGAAAGTCTATAAACCGAAAGTCGTTCGGTTTATAGACTTCCGGCTTATAGAATACAAGTAATACTATTGCTTTTCTATGAACCGAACGAGAGCCCCATTCATAAGAATTTCTTATGAATGGGGCTCTCGTTCGGTTTATAGAAAGCCAATAGTATTACATTGTATTCTATAAAACGAACGAAAAAAATTAACGAAACGAAAATAATGAACGAATTTCGTCTGAAACGAATGCACTAATGAACGAAATTCGTTTTAGACGAAATAAATAACATTTTCGTCCGAATGGACGAAAACGAAACGAAAATTTTAGTTTTGCACATGTCTAATCTACACTATTGTGTGTTTGTACACATTATTGCCATATTTGATTTTATGCACTTTTGTGAACTGTTATTGTATTTTTGGTTCACAGCATTATTATATTGGTAAATCTGCATAGTGATACAGTTTAGGTGAGTACAGGCTGTTGCTTTGTTTTTGCACTTTTGCATGCATGTTATTGTCCTTTGCAATATTTTGCTTAGTTTTTTTTGGTCACCATAAGGGCATTTTAGATATATATATTCGTCTGTTTGCATATAAGTGTCGATGCATTGTGCGCTAATACCACTGCTTTGAAGCTGTCTGTTTCATTTGTTTGTTAGCTGCCTGTTCTCAGTGGACACTCAAATTATTATTATTTTTTGTGTTATAATAATTTTTTTATTCTGTGGCACTACTGGTTTGCTCGTCCTATTTTCACCCATTGTAATTTTGTTTTAAATTAGGGAAGAGTTTTCTAAATTACTCAAAACTCTGCATGTGCATTGCATCTGAAAACAGGCCAACACCAATTCTTGATCACATTGTTGGTGTTGGGGCACAAAGAAATTGATCCAGTTGACTTTAATCCACACATTTTATTTTTGATTTGCAGCTACTAAGGTTTATCCACTATTGTCAAATTATAAAGTTACTGAATTTCTCCAACTTAGCTATTTTCTTCTTAGTTTTACAGCCTGATTGCCAGTTCATCTAAACTCATTCTACAGTTAAATAACACCCATAGGGTTATACAATCCCTAGCAAAGTATTTACATCACTACTAAGACTTTGAGAGGTTTTGACTGCTTCCTTTGCCTACCGGATATTATTATCTCTTTGGCCAAATTATATCATCACCATATAAGTCAAATCACCAGGACTATTTTTCAAGATAACTGTTGTGAACTGGAGATTTTTCCCAACTATCGGTTCCTATGTCAGAGGTCAGGACTTGTGTGCTGAGTGGCTATTTAATACATGGTCGTCTTCTGAGTATTATTCTTATATATAAATGCTTGAATGAAACATGATGGGAACTGATCTTCTATCTTCCGGTTCGGATTATTTTTTGCATTAAGCAAAATATATAGTTAAGTATTGCCCATTTCTCATTGTTTTACATTTAAAACAATGCATATTCATGTTTCCATACTTAATAGAATTGTATTGTTTTTAGATTTAAATGTGCACATATAATCCAGCAGTTTATAATGCTAAGACACCTCTTTCAAATGTGAAATGTGAAATCCCAAGTGTTAAATACCCATATTTTAGTGCCTGCACATTTCTATGGGAAAGATTAAAATTCAAGTGAAAGAATTAACCTGTCTGCCTTTATTCTCCATAGGGAGTTTTATTATTCAGATTTATTCATTACAATACTTGCTTTTTCGTGTTTGGTCTATTTGCTTTCATTAAATGTTTGGCACTAAACTGCTTTTTATTAGGTTTCTGATGGAAAACATTGAGTGGTGTTAAAGAAAACTAATATATCCTCATCAATATAAATAATGTATTTTTGCAAGTAGAAAATAAGAGTAAATTAACAATGGAAGAGCAACTTAAAATTTAAGAGTTTTTCTATTGTAGTTAGATTATCTGACATTTATTATTTTCAAAGATAAGACTGAGATTTCATGTTTATGTACAGTGGGGCAAAAAAGTATTTAGTCAGCCACCAATTGTGCAAATTCTCCCACTTAAAAAGATAGGCCTGTAATTTCATCATAGGTACACTTCAACTATGAGAGACAAAATGAGAAAAAAACCCAGAAAATCACATTGTCTGATTTTTAAAGAATTTATTTGCAAATTATGGTGGAAAATAAGTATTTGGTCAATAACAAAAGTTCATCTCAATACTTTGTTATATACCCATTGTTGGCAATGACAGAAGTCAAACATTTTCTGTAAGTCTTCACAAGGTTTTCACACACTGTTGCTGGTATTTTGGCCCATTGCTCCATGTAAATCTCCTCTAGTGATGTTTTGGGGCTGTCGCTGGGCAACACGGACTTTCAACTCCCTCCAAAGATTTTCTATGGGGTTTGTAACGGATCGCCTGGCACCGCGACTGGGTACCTCCGTTGAAGGGTGCTCCTAGCGCTTCCTGAGGACTCCAAGCACTCTGGCAGACACCACAATCACTGAACCGGAGAAACAAATAAATTCTCCCAAGCATATGAATGCTGTAGACATTGAATAGGAACCATACGAATAGGTTTACTCTCCTAGCAGTCAAACTGGAACAGCATACAATAAATCCTTCCCCCAATAATGAGACGACACTTTACTTTGAGGGTTAAAACAGGAACTCTCTGTACTGTCACATACAGTCTCTTTTATTCCCAATCCACAAACATAGTACAGCCCACAGGGCATTACAAAACAACCAATCAATCCATACAATACACACAGACACTCCCACACAGAATCCTCCTCTCTGCATGTGATATGATTACTGAACACAATGGGTAATCTCATTATCACCGGCAGAGGAATACAGTTTTTACACAATATTTATAACTTCTAAAATATACATGTCACAAACATAAAGCATACATTTTCATAATCCATCTATTCAGGGCAACAACATATTAAAAAATGGCACGAATCAGACCAGGGGTTCAAAAGTTAAGGGAAAGTCCTTTGTGACTAAATGAAGCATGGCTTTCTGGCCCAAACCAGTTTCAGAGTCTTCTATCCTGGAGAATAATTCAAATATCTCCCAGGACAGACCCAAGACTCCATTAAGCACATGGTTGCAAAAAGACACAAAACACTTTAAAATACATAAAGTAACCTTTTCACATAACACACAGACATTTCACATATCCCCAGATAGCTGGGATCTGAGCGCACAAAACTACTGAAGAGCGCTCAGATCCTATTCACACAGTTCAATTGCTATGGAGCCGAAGTCTTTAACTACACAAATGGGCTCCATGGCATAGCTATCTGGGTTAACACATTCTCATAAAGTCTGGTCCATAGTCCAAAGGCAAGAGGCGAGCAAGCAGCCCCCTCCAAGGACACGTGGGGAGGCCGGGTTCGCCACATTTCTCCCCTTTACCATCCAGACTAACAGGGTATCTGACCTCCTGCCGGTCAGTGCCCTGGTTAGTCCAGCAACCCACCCACGAAGCACAAACAGCAATACAGCCCACCCACAATAACTGGTTACTACACCTGGATAAAATAGCAACTTGTCCATGTCCAGGTGCCTCACCACGGCTGTGCGGGGGGCAGGTAGACTGCCTTGGTGGGTTGCTGAGTTGGCAGAGACCAGCGGTACTCTGCCCGGGTGCCAGCGCTACCACTGAAGTAGCCTGGTTGGAGCCTGGTTGTGGGAGGGGGAGACCGACTGTCTCCCCTCTGGATACACTGCTCTGTGGCTGGGGGACAGGACCGACCGTCCCTACCCCTGGTGCTGCAAGTGCAGAGACTACAGTCCCATCTGCATAGTTGTGGGGCTTAACATCGCCCCTTGGTGGGTTAGGCTGCCGCTGGAGAGAGGGTGTAACAAGCTCCTCTCTCTGAACTGTAGACTGCCGCTGGGGAGAGGGGGTAACCTGCTCCTCTCCCTGACCCTCTCTTTGCTGGTGGAGAGGGGGACCAACTGTCTCCCCTTTCAATATTTTGTCCGGCGGCTGGGGTGCGAGACAGACGGTCTCTGCTTCCTGGGGTACACACTGCCGCTGGGGAGGAAGGACGGCACCTTCAGCTCCCTGGGGTACACACTGCCGCTGGGGAGGAAGGACGCCACCTTCTGCTCCCTGGGGTACACACTGCCGCTGGGTAGGAAGGGCGGCACCTTCAGCTCCCTGGGGTACACACTGCCGCTGGGGAGGAAGGACGCCACCTTCTGCTCCCTGGGGTACACACTGCCGCTGGGGAGGAAGGACGCCACCTTCTGCTCCCTGGGGTACACACTGCCGCTGGGGAGGAAGGACGACCCCTTCGGCTCCCTGGGACTCACACTGCCGCTGGAGATCTGGGCCGACCGCCCAGCATCCCTGTAGGGCCGGTAGAGAGACCGCCATCCCATCTCCACCTGCCATCTGTGGGTCTTCCCAGGACCAGTCTGTGAGGTCCCTCAACATTTGCGAGTAAGGACCACCTGCTTCCGCACCTGGCAACTCCGGCTGCTGCTGGGGATCTGGGCCGGTCCCATCTCCACCTGCCTGTTGTGGTTCCTCACAGGACCAGTCTATGAGGACCCCTACTTCGGGTTCCTGCGGCCGCCTCAGGGGGAGACGGCTAGCCTCCTCGGATGCAGCCTCTACTCGGCTGCTGTAACACTCCTTCCGCTGAGCATACTCTCTCTCTTTCGCCAGACGGAATTCTCGGGCCAGCCTTGTGTTTCGCTCGGCCGTGACCTGGTTCCAGATCACCCGGCGTACCTCCATGGGTAAATCATCCCCATACTGGGCCACTCGCTGCCTCACCTCGGCCATCCAATCATCGCCAGAGCATTCCATACTTGTCTGCTCCAAGTCGCTGGATACCTCTGCTCCCAGGGGCGCTGCACGTGTGCTAGCGTTGCCCTCAATTTGTAACTCCAAACGAACTGTGTCTCTGAGCTGCTTTACCTCGCACTAGGACGCCATCCCACCGCTGCCACCAATGTAACGGATCGCCTGGCACCCCGACTGGGTACCTCCGTTGAAGGGTGCTCCTAGCGCTTCCTGAGGACTCCAAGCACTCTGGCAGACACCACAATCACTGAACCGGAGAAACAAATAAATTCTCCCAAGCATATGAATGCTGTAGACAGTTGAATAGGAACCATACGAATAGGTTTACTCTCCTAGCAGTCAAACTGGAACAGCATACAATAAATCCTTCCCCCAATAATGAGACGACACTTCACTTTGAGGGTTAAAACAGGAACTCTCTGTACTGTCACATACAGTCTCTTTTATTCCCAATCCACAAACATAGTACAGCCCACAGGGCATTACAAAACAACCAATCAATCCATACAATACACACAGACACTCCCACACAGAATCCTCCTCTCTGCATGTGATATGATTACTGAACACAATGGGTAATCTCATTATCACCGGCAGAGGAATACAGTTTTTACACAATATTTATAACTTCTAAAATATACATGTCACAAACATAAAGCATACATTTTCATAATCCATCCATTCAGGGCAACAACATATTAAAAAATGGCACGAATCAGACCAGGGGTTCAAAAGTTAAGGGAAAGTCCTTTGTGACTAAATGAAGCATGGCTTTCTGGCCCAAACCAGTTTCAGAGTCTTCTATCCTGGAGAATAATTCAATTATCTCCCAGGACAGACCCAAGA
The DNA here is from genome assembly GCA_036172795.1 of Pelodytes ibericus. NCBI lineage: Eukaryota > Metazoa > Chordata > Amphibia > Anura > Pelodytidae > Pelodytes > Pelodytes ibericus. The sequence goes on from CM069862.1 coordinate 69,351,303, forward strand.
CTCCATTAAGCACATGGTTGCAAAAAGACACAAAACACTTTAAAATACATAAAGTAACCTTTTCACATAACACACAGACATTTCACATATCCCCAGATAGCTGGGATCTGAGCGCACAAAACTACTGAAGAGCGCTCAGATCCTATTCACACAGTTCAATTGCTATGGAGCCGAAGTCTTTAACTACACAAATGGGCTCCATGGCATAGCTATCTGGGTTAACACATTCTCATAAAGTCTGGTCCATAGTCCAAAGGCAAGAGGCGAGCAAGCAGCCCCCTCCAATGACACGTGGGGAGGCCGGTTTCGCCACAGGGTTGAAATCTGGAGACTGGCTAGGCCACTAAAGGACCTTGAAATGCTTCTTACGAAGCCACTCCTTCGTTGCCCGGGCAGTGTGTGTGGGATCATTGTCATGCTGAAAGACCCAGCCACGTTTTATTTTCAATGCCCTTGCTGATGGAAGGAGGTTTTCACTCAAAATCTCACGATACATGGCCCCATTCATTCTTTCCTTTACACGGATCAGTCATCCTGGTCCCTTTGCAGAAAAACAGCCCCAAAACATGATGTTTCCACCCCCCTGCTTCACAGTAGTTATGGTGTTCTTTGGATGCAACTCAGCATTCTTTCTCCTCCAAACACGACGAGCTGAGTTTTTACCAAAAAGTTCTACTTTGGTTTCATCTGACCATATGACATTCTCCCAATCCTCTTTTGGTTCATCCAAATGCTCTCTAGCAAAATTCAGGCGGGCCCGGACATGTACTGGCTTAAGAGGGGGACACGTCTGGCACTGCAGGATTTGAGTCCCTGGCGGCGTAGTGTGTTACTGATGGTAGCCTTCGTTATTTTGGTCCCAGCTCTCTGCAGGTCATTCACTATGTGTCCCCGTGTGGTTCTGGGATTTTTGCGCACCGTTCTTGTGATCGTTTTGACCCCACAGGGTGAGATCTTGCGTGGAGCTCCAGATTATCAGTGGTCTTGTATGTCTTCCATTTTCTAATAATTGCTCCCACAGTTGATTTCTTCACACCAAGCTGCTTGCCTATTGCAGATTCAGTCTTCCCAGTCTGGTTCAAGTCTACAATTTTGTTTCTGGTGTCCTTCGACAGCTCTTTGGTCTTGGCCATAGTTGAGTTTAGAGTGTGACTGTTTGAGGTTGTGGACAGGTGTCTTTTATACTGATAAGTTCAAACAGGTGCCATTAATACAGGTAATGAGTGGAGGACAGAGGAGCCTCTTAACCCCTTCGTGACGCAAGGTGCTTGAGTCCCAAATGACGCAAGCACCAAAACGTCACGATTGGTTCCTGGCCACCGATCACAAGGTAATCGGTAGCCAGGAACATTCTGGCAGAGACCAGATCAGGGTCTTTGAGTGGCCTCATCTGACTGGTGGGATCCCGCTACAAGTTCCTGAACCCGCTACAATACAGGACGCACTGTGCCGTCCTAATGACTTTAAGGCACTTAAAGTCAGGACGGCATAGCACGTCCTAACGTCATTAAGGGGTTAAAGAAGAAGTTACAGGTCTGTGAGAGCCAGAAATCTAGCTTGTTTGTAGGTGACCAAATATTTATTTTACAGAGGAATTTACCAATTAATTCATTCAAAGTCCTATGATGTGATTTCCTGGATTCTTTCCCCCCTTTCTGTCTCTCAACTTTTTAAGTGGGAGAACTTGCACAGTTGGTGGCTGACTAAATACTTTTTTGCCCCACTGTATTTACTTTTTTTTCCTGGTTTACACATCTGTTTATGGTCTGTTTTTTGTTAGATGTGGACCATAACTATGATCATTTATGCCAGAGAACTGAGCAGTGTGACAGGGCGAACATACAATTGGGCATACACTTAACATTTTTCTGAGTAATTTGCAGGATCATTTACAAGTATTGCTTTAAATTATTGGTTGCAAGAGTTTTCAAAAGCTACACTGTGACTTGAGATATGACCTAGGACTACATTCAAGATTAAAGCATTATATGTTTTTAAATCATTCTGGTGAATAACCAACATTGAGGGATTTCATATTCCTACCTAACTTAGTCTGTTGCCAAGAAAGTGAAAGGAGGAAATTAATAATTTTAAATCCAAAGTGTATGTCAGAAGTGATAAAAATCCCATACTTATGGAACCAAACTGTATAACCATAGGGAATAAATGTATAATTTGCACCTGTGAAATACTAATGTTTAGACATAAATTTTATGTATTGACATTTAAGACTGATAGACATGTAGATCCTCAAAACAGAACAAACTGCAGCCTGGATGGTTTCATCATAATTTTCTAGAGATCCACCATCTCTACCACTAGCAACCAATTCTGCTAAAGATGCTGGAAATTCATCTGGACTTCTAGTGTCCTGAAACTTTCTCAAGGTAGCCAGCATTTTCTAAGTTATATTAATAGTAATCAATATAATGGTACTTGGAATGAAAAGTTGACCCTTCCGGTAAAAATAGGTACTACATTTAGGTTTATTGGTTAAATGGGCACTTCCACCTAGCTTAAGTTCTGCATGTTAAATATGTTTTTATTGGTTTTAAAGGTTTTATGGTCCCCCTAACCAGGGAGTGGAGTAGTCAAGGATGCTATGACCAAACCGGTTTTATCAGGATCTATGTAGAAATGACTGATTTACTTTGTAATTTAAATTTAGTTTAAGCCTGGGAAGGGACCCAGCAAAGTGGTCTTGAAAGCCTTCAAACAAACTCTCAGATAGATTTAAAATGATACCATTTATTGGCTAATTGTTTACTGTTTTTCCACAGCTAACATGATGCTACTCTTTTAAACAGGTCTTGAAAAGATATAAAAACATTATATTTTATTTTGTTTACAGTTCATCTTTTTAAATTGATACTAAATTCGAGATTCTAAATTCAGTGTCATCAGCGAAAGACATTCACAGGAGATAGGCATTAATAAATGCATACAAGTGTACATTTCTTTAAAAAGTATTAAACTCCCCTCAAGAAATATTTTTTACTTAGTTACAACTCAATGTTGGGAATTGTAGCTGGAATCTCTTGGGTATGCATGTTGAAATTCCCAAGTTCTTCTTTCAATGTGATTTGGTTAATCAACTTTAATTCAATTACGGGTAATTTATTTAGCAGATCCTAATGCAGTTTGAGATTTTAACTTAATTATTGTCTAATGGACATAAAAGTTGCCTTTAGTACGTAATCAGGTTTTTGTTATGTAAGGAAACAACTTGCATTTATTTGACTGGCTGCTTAAAAAAAAAATGCATATTTTAGTTAAATAATAATAAAAAAAAGTTTCCATTTATTAAAGGGACTGTGTCAACAAGAAAGTGGCCTTCATGAAATAAAAACATCAAATACTTCTGAGTGTCTCTACTGTCAAAGTCAAAACAAACAATATAATGTTAAAAAAACGTTATATGAAATATCACAGCCCCTCCGACATGCAGCCGGGGATGTAAATGGATAGCTAAAGATGCTAATAAGCAGAGAACATCCCAATGCGATCATGCAAAGCACAGTGGGTAAGGGTCACAAGTCAACCCGCTGCTATGATCCTGCTGATAGCAGGTTTTGGAGTCCAGAAGCCAGATCAGCAATGTCTTTTGCCAGAAGTAGCCACTCGTTACCCAGATGGTTGAGCCCCTGAGCTCTGAGTGACAATCTGGTCTTTAGCAGCACTGAGAGGCTGGAACAAAAAATAGAAGTGTAGTGAGGCAATCCAAGGTCAGTAGGCAGGAGAAAGCAGAGTAGTCAGATGGCCCAAGATCGGTAACAGGTAAATAGACATCAGTAACAAGCTTGATTATGCTGCAGACAGGAACCACAATAATCTAGCAAATGTATAGTGACAGTGGCTTTTATAGGCAGAGAGTTAGCACATGACTAGACACAGCTGAGGAGAGTTGATATTTATAACAAGGCTTTGTAGAATCATGGTTATTAGAACAGAGGCAAAATTGTGAAAAACAGGCTGGCAAGCTGGTAAGGAAGAAACCGAGGAACATGGAAATCAGGGTTCAAGCCCAGCTACAGGTATGGGTAATGGATGTAAAGTTCTCCTCCTTTTCCCTCCCCCTTCTCCATATTACTGGGAACACGCAGAGCCCCCCAACACAACATCCAGCTAAGTGTGGGTTTTGTCTTTCTTTTTTTTTTCTTACCGCACAGCTTCCTAGTCCCACAAACTCAATGTGGGACTCGGAAAACTTGCAGCCTTGGCTGCTCTTATGTGTGTATTTAGTGTTTGTCAGATGCTGTATTAAAGTGAATGCACTTGTATGTTTCTGTGTAATCGGGTTGGGAGTTTAGGACAAGGTGGAGTTATACATAAGCTAGGACAATGTTAAAGATTTTGTCAGTCAACACTCTGGGTCTGAATTTCTTGGGAAAAAGAGGGTTTTTATATGACACTAATTAAGCAGAATATACAGCTAGCCTTTGTCCAGGAGACACATTGTAGAGGAGACACCAGTCAGAAATGGGGCCGTTCGAAGTTTCAGAAAATTATTCATGCGTCCCTGGTGGACAAAAGGAAGAGAGGAGTAGCCATTATCTTTGAACATTCTCTGAAGTTAGACATTTTATATCAAGAATTAGATCCTGAGGCTAGATACCTGATAATCATTTGTAAAATAAATTCTGAATTGTATACCTTGGTAAATGTTTACTTACCTAATAGAAACCCCACGAAATTGTTTGTCAAAATTGTCGAGAAGATAGATAATATTAAGATGGTTAATGCTTCTCATTGCAGGAGATTTAAACTGTATTATGGACCCCCGGGTTGATAAGAAAGTTCCATTGGACTCCGCAATTGATCCTTATGTTATTAACCAAGCGAAAAAACTCTTGGTAATGATCTGGCTGTCAAAAAAGTTTAAAAAGTTTGCATGTTAGATAATACGTGGTCAGATCACAGCCTCATTATTTTGGAAATGGGTCCCTCTCATATTCTGAGTAGACCAGCCTGGAAACTGCATGATAATTTGTTAAAAAATACTAAAGATCGCCACTATGTCTGAATTTTTTTTTCAAGAAAACACAGTGGACTCCTCCAGTGCTAATGTTTGGTGTACTTACAAGGCAGTGATTCGGGGATATCTGATTAAGATGGAGAAGCTTGGGAAGCGGAATCGGGGGATAAGCCTTAAAGATTTATACATGGCATAAGCTCTGTGCTGCAAACAAGATGAACCGTGATCAGAAAAATATATTGCTGATTTCTGATTTACAACTACAAATCAATAAAAAATTAGAGGAGAATATACAGTTGGCATTAAAAAAACAAAAACTACAAACATACTACCAAGGAAATACAGTAAATAGATCATTATCAGAGAGGTTGAAAAAGAATCATACTAAAAGTAGAATTGATAAAATAGTGGAGGAGGGGGAAAATATAAGCATCCCCCAAAAAAATCGGATCTGCTTTTAATCAATTCTGTTCTAAACTCTATAACCTCCCAATTCATCTGATTCCATGTGTATTGACCGATATCTGAACTCAGTACTGCTCCCCAAGCTTACAGAGGCACAATTGTATGTGATTAACTCACCCTTTTCTCTTGAAGAGGTTGAAATTGCCATAGATAACTTAAAAGTGTATAAAACCCTGGGCCCTGATGGGTATGGAAATTATTTTTATAAATTGTTTAAGCAAAATGTCGCTCCAGCATTATGTAAGATGCACAACGAAATAGTATCAGCCTCTGAGCCTCCCCGGCAACTCCTAAGGGCTAATGTCATTCCAATATTGAAACAAGATAAAGATCCATCCGCACTAAAAAATTACAGACCGATTTCTTTAATTAATGTGGATATGAAGATGTATGCTTCTATTTTGGCAGCACAAATCAAGACTGTAATTCCTGGCCTTGTTCACGCAGACCAAACTGGGTTCATCCCGGGGAGGTCCTCATACAGTAATATAAGAAGTCTCGTGGATATATTAGATTTGGCTAATAAGACATCTGTCCCCCTCCTGACCCTTTCACTGGATGCAGAGAAAGCCTTTGACAGGGTCGGGTGGGGTATCTTGAGGCGGTGCTGAGAGCCTTTGGCTTCAATGGATGGATACTTTGAGCCATTATGACCCTGTATTCAACAGCGCGCACAGTGGGTCTTAATGTTTGCTCAGATTGGTATGGGATGTCGAACGGAACTAGGCAGGGCTGCCCACTGTCGCCACTCCTGTACATTTTATCCATTGAGCCTTTGGCTATGAGAATTAGGAACAATAGCAACATTAAGGGATTTTTAACTAGGAAGGCAGATTTAAAAATTTCACTCTATGCGGATGATATTGTTGTTACTGTAACCTCTCCCCAGGTATCCCTAAAGTACCTGATGGAAGAGATCACTGAGTATAGTAAGGTTTCAAATTATAAATTGAATATCGACAAAACTAAGGTTTTGTCATTTAATATGTTTGCCCAATTAAAATTACAGTTGCCCTTTGAATGGACTAATAAACAAATTGATTATTTGGGGATAGTAGTGCTCAATGAAGTATACAAAATGATGGAGTATAATTTCATGAAATTACTTAAACAAACAAGCAGGCTATTGAAGGAGTGGCAACAGTGGGAGTCTTCTTGGTGGGGGAAGATCAATATTTTGAATGCCTATATCATTCCTAAATTGAGTTACATGTTTCGCATGAACCCTCTCTCAGTCCCTGAGGTCTGGCTAAATATGGCCCAAAAGATTTTCACTGCCTTTGTTTGGAAGGGCAAAAAAACGAGAATCGGCACAAATCTATTATCTAAGAGATATAAGGGTGGTTTTAATTTTCCATCAATCAAAAACCTATTCCAAGCAAACATGATGGTGCACATTTAGAATTTTCAGGTTACTTTAAATCAGGCTGAACCCTGGTATGTGCTAAAATCCGAAAGGGTGGGTAATAGCTGTTTAGAGGGTTATTACATACTAAAAAAAGAAGCAAATTGCCCTTATGGCAAGAAACACGATTTTGGGGTAAACTATTAAAGCTTGGCAGCCTATCAAAACCCATTTTGTGTCAGTTGATGACAGTTCACAATCACAACCTCCTAGCTTTCCCAGTCTTAACAGAGAGAGGGCAGATCCCTTCCACTGGGGTATTCAATTACTTGAGATTAAAGACCTTTTTAGATGCCTCTCTATACAATACTTTACAAGAGAGGGAGACAATTTTAAAACACTTTTTCTGTTCTGAAGCAGTTCCACAGGTCTTGACTAAAGCCAAAGATAAACTCCAACTATTCTCTAATACCCATATCGGGGCCATATCCTCTGGGGAAAAAAATATAACGAAGGTTAAGAGAAATATCCATTGCTTAAATTTGGTGGAGAATCAGTACAAACTGGCCAATAGGTGGTACCTGGTTCCGAACAGATTGGCTAAAATGTATTCATACTACCCAGCTAGTTGTTGGAGATGTGGACTAAGAGAGGGATCATACCTGCATGTTTGGTGGGGATGTTTGGTTGTCAGAGGGTTATGGAGGTGGGTTTTTGATCTGTTTCTCGCTCTGACAGGAGAAACTTTACAGTTTCATCCTGAATTAGCACTTTTACATCTCAATTTGAGATCAATCACTCCCTCTCTCCATCCTCTGGCGATACATTGTCTGGTGGCCGTGGAGATCTTAATCGCCCGTAATTGGAAATCTAGCCTTCCGTACTGTAAAAATCACTTTACAAACCAATTAAAGCACCAACTGTATATGGAGAGAGAATTGGCTTGGTCCAGTGAGCTCTCCATTCACAAATACGTTTTATATGACAACTGGTTGAACAAACTAGAAACCTCATCTAACCATCAGGAACTCTAGGGGTAAGCCGGTTTTATATATAGAACGGTGGTATGGAAAGGGACAGTAAAAATTCACCCGATGATGGCGAAAGGACCTACTCTTTCTTTGTCTCTTGGGGTCCGACAAATAGATGCATGTCGGAAAGCCCACGATGTGTCCTAACGCGACCTAGACGTAGAAATCCCCTGGTTTTCCGGTTCAACCCTGAATTAGCTAAGGAATACAATCGTAGTTTGAACGTGTGGATCTCTGACCTTGTCCGTCCCTCCCAACCCGAAATTGTAAGCTGTTCTTGTTTTTGTGCTTATGATGTATTTGTTGTGTGTTTATATATTGTATTGTACGATATATAATTGTCAGTATTGTCTTCATTGTCCTTTTATATGACAAAATTAAAGAATTAAATATGGAAAAATAAATAAAAAAAGTCCAGGTTCCTGACACCCACATGCAGGCTCATCCAGGCTTTTCAGTATCCTTTTTGCTTTGCTTTCCAGTTTAATGTTTATGCTCATTCCTGTCTGCCTGTTTTACTGTCCTATCTAGTATTCATGCCCTGTTCCTTGTATCCTTGTCTGGCCAGAGAGTGGCACCCTTCCTTTATCCAGCCCCATAGTGACACTTGTCCAGTTGGCCCAAGAGCAGCACCTGTCTAGAATGGCACCTGTCAAGTTGGCACCAGAGTGGCACCTGTCCATAATGGCACCTGTCCAGTTGGTCCTAGTATGACACCTGGCCAGTTAGCCCCAGAGTAGCACATGCTTAATACAGCTACAGTCCAGTTCCAGCCATGTCATGTGTCCTAGCCTTGTCATGTATTATAGCCCTATAGTGCCTGTCTCTTTAAGTTCTGCTTGTGCCCTTTGCCTGTGTCCTTCATTATTCCTATGTTATTATCTGCAGTTTAATTTGGTTTCTGATTTATTTTGCTTATGTTTTGCCTCTGTCCTGTTTCCCTGCACTCTGTATTTCAGTTCAGTTTTCCCTTAGTTGCTTTACTGCTTTCGCTCTGCTTGGCTGTCTCTTAGTTCATTCTGTCCTAGCCATGTAATCTGGATATACCAGCTGCTCACACAGGGCCCCGGTATGTGGCTGCACAAAACCTGGAGCTCCAGATAAATGTAGTTACCCAGCACCGGCCCCTTGTCTCCACCCCTGCCAGCCACATTCATGACAGGAGTTGTGTTACACAATGGACGCCAAACTAAATATTGTGAGCCTACGTTATGTATGCACGTGCACATCCTATAGTTATAGTTATGCTGTTGCTCACAAATGAAGAGTCAATGATGTGAGTTATATTTACAAGCCAAGAAGATTGTGCACATACAGTGCATACTATATATGTAGTGAATGATTACTGTGGTTTGGATAACACAGTATTAGTGCATGGTTACTGCGGCTTGGATAACACAGTATTAGTGCATAATTTCTGTGGCTTGGATAACACAGTATTAGTGCATGATTCCTGACATTTTGCTAAACTGTTGTATTTCCATAATGTTGAAGCATGTATGAATTAATTATGCACACACAATGCTATAGGCAATAAATAATGTAGTCATTGTAAATGTTTCTTGTAATAGCTGATTAAATGCAAAAACAAATATAAAGTTTTCTTCTTTTTGAGAAATCATGTTACAAACAAAGAGAAAGGGTGGTAGTGAAAGATGATGCTGTTTCAACAATATTTTAAGAATGACATGGACACAATCTAAATGGTTAAAATATGCACAACCAGCACCATCAACAGTATTGACTACAGAGACAGGTATACATACAGATACTATATGTCTTTTTAATTGCAATGACCTGAATTCCATGAAGTGAAGAGGCAATTAAAATCATGCTGTACCATGGACAGCATGATCATTGGTACCATCAGCAACCCAGTGCACAACCTTTGTAACAACCTTTACAACATCAGAGTGAAATACTGATCAAACAGACACATAAGAAATCCTGACTGATGACATTATCTATGATACAGATGATGAAATGGAATGCACTGATAAAAATGATAACAATGTTATCATGGATGATACGGTAAAGGATAGATCCCAAATTTATTGTTTAGAGTCATGGCTGTATACATTGTTTCTAAGATTGTTTTTGTGCTGGATGATTTGATTACACATATTATGTTATCAAAATAAGGAAACATATAAAGGGAACATATCTGTCAGTGACAGAGTATTGTGAACAAGGTCATTGATTCCTATTGTGGGAAAAAATTTCAGTGGGTGACATTGTGTTGGCTGCTGCAGAATTGTACAGTAGATCTAATGTCAACAAGGTTAGTAAAATGAATACCATCAGTATACTACAAATCTAAAAAAAATAAAAAAATATTACAGATTTCAAAGGAAATATCGGTATTTGTTAGTAGACTACCAGTGGAAAAAATATCATCACAAAATAAAAACTGAATAGCAGGAGAGATCATTGTGCATTGCTGGGGATGAACAATAGCCCCGGAAACAGTGACAAATATTGTGCATATAAATGTATGGAGATGAGAACAAAGAAAATAATAGACTTCCACAAAATGTATGTAATGGACATCTTCAATAGTCATGGAGAAAGATGCATTTCAAATATGCCTGGATACTAAATGACAAGGTTGGTGTGCAAATAATGGCAATTTATAGACATGATAGTACACAAACAAATATTGCTAATAACAATTTAGAGGGTGCATTATTTACTGAATACATTGACAATTTATTATCATTCTTTGTCTTAAACTTTACAACAGATTGAGAACTCATGTAATAGTACTGTATGCATTTTGATGCTATAACCGGTCCTGTAATTAGGATTTCAGAAATAAGCTATTTTGTAGCAATCATCTAAAATGCACATATTAGACACAGAAGCGGGTTAACAAAAAGATAATCTTTTGCTATTTTATTGTATGGTAATATTGTTGATACTGCTGAGTGTAGTTTTAAATGTTTTTACATATTAAAAAAGGGAATAGCATATTGCATATAAAACAAACAAAAACTTTGGTTCAAACCCATGTCCTTTCTGGCAGATTACTAATGGTATGCACATTATACTTTGTCAAATAATACAAAATACTTTATTTTTGAGAACGCTTTTTCTGTTATAGAGGGATAAATACTAGCGACTTAATAGCATTAAAATTGTGATTTTATGAATGAATGTGACTAGTAGTGAAGTTTACAGGACTAAAAATAGAATTACTTAATAAAGAAAGCAGAAATGCATGGGACAAGGTACATATAAAAATAGTCCTTTCTCCATTCTTGGACACTTTATTCATATTAACTGTTCTCCTGGTACGTGTTTCACCGCAATTTATATCTATTCAAAAACAGCATGCACACTGTCTCTTGTTTTTCTTTCGGTGAGTCAAAATCAGGTCAGCAAATTTCAATATCTTCTGCTTAACAGTAGCCAATGGCAACATTTACGCAGAGCAACTGAAAGACCAAACTAGTTGTATCACATAGAGGTTTATACATTTGTATTTAATAAAACATTTTTCATGGGTCTAAAATGTCTGTTTATTCTTGTTTCTACATGTTATACTTCATAAATAAAGTAGCAGTCACTAGGAGCATGGACATGTTCAGTAATCTGTGAACATAACCCTTATTATTATTAGTTTTTGTTGCTGATGGACTTGATTTGAATTAAGGAAGTTGTACAGTGGCTAGAATACAAAAATGTTATTTGCTACATTCAGCTAAAGTCCATTAGTTTTATTTGTGTTTCTTGAATCTGTTTGTGAAATTGTGATATTAACCTTTTGGAAGTTTGTCATTGTTTGGGTATTCCTTGATGTTCGCTGTTGTTTATCATAGTGTGTAGCCTTTTTTTAAAATAATGTATTCATATGTACGAGTGTTTATTTACATACCATTAACTTGAGAAATAATAAAAACAACTGATTCACTAAACACATATAAAGTAAGTTTAACCATGAATAAGTGAAGAATTAGTATCTTATTATTATCATGTATAAGATTATTATCGTATACATGAAGAACACTGAATGTGAGTTTTCCCATTGTTGCAAACATTTCTGCTTACACAAATATGACATGTCTTCAATAAAATAATAAGTATGCATGTTGGGAGCGGCTGACACCAAGATGAGGATCCCAGGAATCGCTGTGGAACACTTGCGGTTACAAGGAAAAATACGTTTCGTCAAGACCAATGGAATATTTGTTGCCTTCCCTCGATGCATTTCTGCACGCAGGCTTTTACTAGCAATATTCATGTTATCTTGTTTTTAAAGTAAGTGCTACTCTAAGGGGCCAAATGTATTTTATTGTTTATGGTTTTAAATGATGCCCATTCTCTCCTCTGTGCTTTCTTGTTAGTTCTCTTATGTCCTAAGGGAAAATACAGATCTGATTGGGAAGAACCTAAGGATGTCTGAGATTGATTAACTTGCATGCTTTACACCAGGTATATTAGGGTCTCAAATATGTGAGTGGAAGTCCAACAGTATAAAAGTAGATATATTTATTATAACATTATACAGAGTTACACATATGTTGTCTGTATATAATTCGTATGTATATATCCAGAGTCTCTTCTGGGATCATTAGAGATAAGTAAAAACATTTGAGCACAACACTTTTTTTCTTCACTTATTTGGAATTTTTTTAAAAGGGGAAGGACACCAATGTTTTGTTGCAGTCATTAGTATAGATGCAATTAGGGTTGCCACCTGGCCGGTATTTTACCGGCAGACCAGTAAAAAATTGGTTTCAGGCTGTACCAAGGTCAGTACAAAAAAAAAAAACGAGAAAAACGCATGTCAAAAAATTAAAGTAATTGATTTACATAGAAACATAGAAACATAGACTGTGTCGGCAGATAAGAACCATTCGGTCCATCTAGTCTGCCCAATTTTTTTTGAGTACTTTTATTAGTCCCCCGTTCCCAGTCTTATAGCTAGGATAGCCTTGTGTCTATCCCACGCATGCTTAAAATCCTTGACTGTGTTTACCTCTACCACTTCTGCTGGCAGGCTATTCCATACATCCACTACCCTCTCAGTAAAGTAATACTTCCTGATATTACTTTTAAATCGTTGCCCCTCTAATTTAAGACTATGTCCTCTAGTTGTGGTAGTTTTTCTTCTTTTACATATACTCTCTTCCTTTACTGTGTTGATTCCCTTTATGTATTTAAATGTTTCTATCATATCCCCCCTGTTACGTCTTTCCTCCAAGCTATACATGTTAAGATGCTTTAACCTTTCCTGGTAAGTTTTATCCTTCAACCCATGAACCAGTTTAGTAGCCCTTCTCTGAACTCTCTCCAAAGTATCAATATCCTTCTAGAGATACGGTCTCCAGTACTGCGTACAATACTCCAAGTGAGGTCTCACCAGTGCTCTGTACAATGGCATGAGCACTTCCCTCTTCCTACTGCTAATACCTCTCCCTATGCAACCAAGCATTCTGCTAACATTTCCTGCTGCTCTATTGCATTGCCTACCTTCAAGTCCTCTGAAATTATTACTCCCAAATCCCTTTCCTCAGATGTTGAGGTTAGGACTGTACCAAATAGTCTATATTCTGCTTTTGGGTTTTTACGCCCAAGGTGCATAATCTTGCACTTGTCCACATTAAATGTCAGTTGCCACTGCTCTGACCATTTTTCTAGTTTAGCTAAATCATTTACCATTTGGCTTATCCCTCCATGAATATCAACCCTGCTGCAAATCTTTGTATCATCAGCAAAAAGACATACTTTGCCAACAAGACCTTCTGCAATATCGCTAATAAAAATATTAAAGAGAATGGGTCCAAGTACAGATCCCTGAGGTACCCCACTAGTAACAAGACCTTGCATCGAATATACCCCATTGACTACAACCCTCTGTTGACTGTCACTCAGCCATAGTCTAATCCATTCAACGATATTGAAATCCAAACTTAAAGATTTCAGTTTATTGATAAGCCTTCTATGTGTGACAGTGTCAAAAGCCTTACTGAAATCTAGGTAAGCAATGTCTACTGCACCACCCTGATCTATTATTTGAGTCACCCAATCAAAAAAATCAATAAGATTAGTTTGGCATGATCTCCCTGAAGTAAACCCATGCTGTCTCTGATCTTGAAATCCAAGCGACTTTAGATGTTCAACAATCCTATTCTTTAACAAGGTTTCCATTATTTTCCCCACTACTGAAGTAAGACTTACTGGTCTATAGTTGCCCGCCTCCTCCCTACTACCTTTCTTGTGAATGGGCACAACATTAGCTAATTTCCAATCTTCTGGAACTACTCCCGTTAACAATGATTGGTTAAATAAATCTGTTAACGGTTTTGCTAGTACACCACTAAGTTCTTTTAATAACTTTGGATGTATCCCATCAGGTCCCATCGACTTATTTGTCTTTACTTTAGACAGCTGAAGTAAAACCTCTTCCTCTGTAAACTTACATGCATCAAAAGACTCATTAGTCTTTTTCCCTAAATGAGGTCCCTTACCCTCATTTTCCTTTGTAAAAACTGAACAAAAATATTCATTAAGGCAGTCTGCTAAGCCTTTATCCTCTTCTACATAGCATCCTTCTTTTGTTTTTAATCTAACTAATCCTTGTTTTACTTTCCTTTTCTCATTTATGTATCTAAAAAATGTTTTATCCCCCTTTTTCACTGACTGGGCTATAGTCTCTTTTGTGTGTGCTTTGGAAGCTCTTATAGCTTGCTTTGCCTCTTTCTGCCTACTCTTATAGATCTTTCTATCTTCCTCACTCTGACTATTTTTTTAATTACTAAATGCTAGCTTTTTATTTTTTACAATTTTAGCCACCTCTGCAGAGTACCACAGTGGTTTCTTCAATTTTTTACTCTTACTGACAATCCTTATGCAATTTTCTGTTGCCTTCAGTAGTGCAACTTTTAGATAATCCCATTTCTCCTGGACTCCATTTAAATTGCTCCAGTCTGATAATGACTCTTTTACAACTTATCTAATTTTAGAAAAGTCTGATTTGCATGTCAATGAGTGAAATAAGTATTTGATCAACCATAAATCAGCAAGATTTCTGGCTCCTAGGAGTCTATATACATGTCAACACATGTCATTATATGGGTAGTGATAGAACATGTCAACCATTCATTGCCAAATGGGAATCAACACTAAACAAGTGCACTATAAATCTTATCCTGTTGATCATTGAACACACGAGAGGTAAACTCATGATTATACAACAAGATCTACAAGCCTTGGAATAAACCATGACTGGATTTTCATGAGAGGTAACTGAATTAAAAGAGAAATATACAACAAGGCTATGCATCCAAAAGAATTATGAAAATAAAAAGTCTACAACTGGACTATGTCTAACCAGTACAAAGGATCTACAGAATACTCATCATTGTATGGGTGTAATTATGCCAAACAAGGTACGTCTACTAATTTTGAAATGCAGACCCGTTTTAACAAGATTCTTCCTCACGATACAAGTGAAGGAGACGGAGGGCAAAAAAATAGAAGAATTCCCTTCAGACCTAAAACTCACAGCCAGACCATGTCGAGTCATGTGGAAGACAGAAACAGCAATCGATCAAGGAGCCAGAGACTGTGGCATAGACAGACCTGAAAAGTAATGTTGTGAACTTGTCATCAAAATTCTTGGACAATTCTTTTGTGTCCTACAAAAAGGTTTGTGGTTTGTCCCTACAAACATACCACAATTGGGAGATGCTAAGCTAGATCGACTGAAAATCTGTAGGTCTCTTAGGCTTAAATATATGTTTTCTGAGAGTGATGATAGTGAGCTTGTACAGATAACAAAGAAGTTAAAATCTAAGTTTATACTGGGACTCACAAAGTGTTGTATCTAGGGATTTGGAAAGATTGCTCCGTGCTCTCTTATAGAGCACGCAGCAATCTGACCAAACAGGAACATATGCCTTAGTAAAGATGACAAGAAAATTATTTTTCCTACTGAAAAAGGGGGAGCCCTAGTGGTTTTGAATACATATCTGTCTCCTTATGTAAATAAATTTACAGCTTTTATAAAACATAGTCAGATTGGGATATTTAAAAAGATTTAAATATACTAATAATGCTCATTATAAAGCTGCTGATATTATATCTAAAATTTTAGCTAATCAACCTCTGCCAGGTCAATTACTGCCTTTTGTACTAACCAATATTTATTTAAAAACTTGGTCAAAAGTTGTTTTATGTAAGTTGGTGGTGTGGCAATGGGGACAGCAACGGTCCCTAATGTAGCCAGTTTGTATGTGGGATATATTGATCTGTGCCCCAAAGCATCCTTTTCTACCTTGGCTCTCTGGTTGGCATAGATTTGAATTTTTTGGGACTGGGACTGTTGACACTTTCCAGTACACCGTAGATGTGTTTACTCAAGTGACCTCAACCTATTGACAATATGTTACCCATTGCACTCACTATACTCACCTGAATTCTCCATTCTTATTTCTATATGCATGGAGTCTATAGGCTTCCAATATACTCACCCCTTCTAGTAACCTCTGGTGTGACTCTCTCAGCTGTCACAGTCCCCCAATGCCTTCTTTTGCCGCAGTTTATTCTTATTTTCCTCTCCCCATAATTCTTCCTTCTTCCTCTCTCACCTTATGTGTCCCATGGTCCCCGTTCCATCTAGAGTGTAAGCCTGCATGTAGGCCTCCCTACCTCATGTTTTAGTTTGAATCTGTTTGACTAGTTTTGCCTGTAACTACCTGAACGTGCTCTGTACCAAAGCACTGCATAAACATTGCTTGCACTAGATAAATAAATGTTACTACTACTACTGAATATGGTACAGACATTTTCCTATGGGATGGTTTTCACTTTAACATATATGAAGTTGTAAAGCACTCCTGCTGTTCAACTTGTGTTGCTATTTGGGGTGCATTTTAAATTAAAGAGCTTGGGCTTAAATACTGCTGGCAAAAAAATACAAAAGACTGTCTTAGTACATCTCACATGAAACATTAGTACAATTAATCATTAAAACAGAAAGGTGTCGCTGTAGATATGAACCACATGACTCCATTAAGCTACTGAATGGTGAAGCTGAAAACTTTGACTCTCGACTTGACTCAGCTTTGCAGGCATTAATTCCCTAAGTCATTAATCTGACCAGATGTCACACTGACTTCAATGGTGATGTGGTATGCAGTTGAAGCTAATAATGTATAGCTAACTCAGCTGTTTTTTACAGGACGGCATAAAAATAAATTCAATGAGACAGGTCTAGGCCACTGAGGAATCCTAGAGAATTTAGACCAAGGAAATGTAGCTTTTTCCCATTTAGTGTTAGAACATGAGAAACTTGGAAAAAGGAACTCGAGTTTCAGTGAGTAGATTTCTAAATAGTTTTATTTAGATTTCATATAAATAAAAAACTTGAGGAAACAAATGAAACAGAAAAAACATATTCTTTTCCTTTTATACATCAATTTGTATATGAATCAAAGCATCTTTAAATATCCTTGCATCGTCTTCATATTATGTGTACACCTACACTAGACGTTTAATGCATAGTACTGATGCTAACAATGTACTCATACATTTTTTTTTGCTTAGTGGTTTAGGAAAATTGACCTTCAGACTTCTCCAGTTTTTATTTCCATTAGCAGATTTTATTAACTCCAGTGATGGTAAGAACAGAACCACCATGAAATTAGATTATTTCCCTCGCTATTTGTTTCATGACTTTATTTGGAGAATTAGCACTTTTAACTGCATCCTAGTGTCCTGCCTTCTGCCTCTAAATGTTTGCTTCAAATGATTACTCTTTAACATGTTATGCTTCAGGAAACAACTTCTTTATTTCAGAATGCCAAGCCTTGAGGGTTCTTCGTGATGTGCACACATTTTACCTCTGCCAGCATTGCCATCTGTCTAGAATAAAAAGAGTGAAGAGATCATGTTGACTAATTACAGTTTGAAGGAGAGTTAGCGTTTATGTCTAATTATTTCCTTGATCAAAAGTTCATTCTTTCCTATGGGGATAATACTGTAGATTACTGAAAAAGTCTAAGCAAAGTTGACCATAGTTTCCTATAACCGTGATCATTCAATTATTTAACAAGCTTTCCAAATGTTTTCTTAAGTTAACTTTGTCACAGTATATAGCAATGCATGCAAGGAAAGTATTAACTTTGTATCTTACTAGAATATATCTTACATTAAAAAGTACTTCTCATCTGAGATAAATTTACATAGTTGACGGGTTGTGTTAACTTATTTTTAAGCTGTTCAACAATACAAATTATTAGTAACCTTTTTTGCCTATTAGGTTATTTTCCATGATCTCCTCCTGACACATCTCTTTCTGGATCATTCTAAAACATTGTATGGGATTTTTATTGATTGATGAGCAGGTTTAGATCTATTTTGTAATGACATTTCTGGGGAACTCTTGGTGCAGATGGCAGTTACATCTGGCACTAACATGAGAAATAAAGCCTGCACACGGAGAACTCATGGATCCAGTTTATGTTATAATGCCTTTTAGATGGTGAGCTTGATCACTACACTTGTGAAACTGTATAGGGTTAAAATTAAATATTTTTTAGAATAAGGGATAGGGTTAAAATTAAATTTAAATTAAAATATATTAAGGGATAGCATAAGGGTTAGAGTTGGGGTTACATTTAGTGTTAGGGTTAAATGTAGGGTTTTTTTGCCCCATAACTCGCAAAAAAATACAGAAAAATATGGAATCATGCATATTTCTGAACTCGGGACAAAATTATATCTTAGTTCAAAGTTAGGAAAAGTGTTTTTTTTTTAATTTTTAATCATATTTTATGATTTTTTTTTGTAGTAAATTATAAGATATAATGAACATAATGGTATCTAATGAAAGCCCTTCTTATGATGATAAAAACAACATATAATTTGTGTGGGTACAGTATGTGAGAAATATGAAAATTACAGCTAAACACGCCATTGTCACCAAGGGAAAGTCAAGGTCAGAATGTCTTGTCACTAAGGGGTTAATCTGATAACGCAAATGTCAGGATAAGGGTTAATAGAAGAAAGACAGTTTCTCTGTAAATAACAAGTGGCTTTGTGCCAAAGGCCCACTACATATAATTGAAGTCTGACTAAGCTTCTGCGTATACCAAGCTTCTGGTGAGCATCTTAACCACCCACAGGTTCTCTATATATTAAACCAGTGAACATGCATGAATTGAAGAGAGGAAGTTATGTCCAAGTGATATAATTTGAAAAACTGAGTTTTATGTATTTAACAAGGTAGGACTCAGCAATATTGGAGTTCTTCTATACAGCAGTATGCTAATCAAAACTGACATAATCACATGTGCAGTCACTGGCACATAATCCCCAAACCCACAACATTGAGAAAAGAGAGCACTCACCTAAACAAGCATTCATTATAAGGTGCTTACTGAGAACTGTACAATCCACAAATCAGACCACCCACATCTCATAAAGCTATAGGTGTCATAGGCTACTTAAAAACACCTAAGATAACAAAATTGGAGTGCTAGTCACCTTATATGGCAATATTATGCTTAGCCCACCACTGCCAAATGACTCCAATGTAGTGGGACACTAACACTAAATACTGTTGGTTATATGGTGCTTAATCTCAATTATTTTACTTCCCAGGGACTAAAGGCCTTCCTATAGTACAATACAGAGACCCTCCTGCAATTTATAGGTATAGATGCCACTAATGGAGCATCAATGATGGGGAATCCCCAAGTAGGACATGACAAGTTAATCTTTTGGATGGAATAAAACTCCAAAGAGAAAGAGTGTCTTGCCATAAAATGGGCATTCGACAGTCTGAAATATCATCTCATGGGCCGAAAATTCAGGCTAGTCACTGATCATGCCCCTCTGACTTGGATGAGCCAGAATAAAGACAAGAATGCTAGACTGACAAGATGGTTTCTAAGTCCTAATAGTTCATGCACTTATGTTCATGGTCGCACGCCCCACTGGGTCTGATCTGGAGGGGAGCATATGTGACAGAGTGCAAGGTATTGTACAAAAAAGTGTGTATTTAGCACCAGGAATATTGCATTATTTTTACCCTTCAGAGTGGGAAAACACAGCCGCAGGGAAATAAATGTAAGGCTCTTGCACATTTTAATGGTAAAATGTGTATTTTGGGTCCCTATTATTACTTATAGATTATTTAATATGAGATATGATTTGTTTCCTTCTTCTATACATGGCGCAAGTGTGCACTATATTGAACAATCTGATATTTCTGCCGATTTTTCTGTCACACCAAAATCTACAGCCTATATATTTATAAATAAGATATTGCAAGCTCTCTTATTTTTATTTGTCAATACTAAATTAACTTTCCTCTGTTTTAAGCAGTATGCACTTTTGTTCTTCATGGTTTCCAACTGTGTTTTACAAAAATGTTTGACGTGCATGATAAGACTTTTTACTAATAATATTGAAAAGGAAATAGCTTATTATGTTTGTCTGGCATGTTTAAGAAACATAAAGATATCTTCTACACAGTGGCAGTGACATAGGAGGGAATTCACTGATTGACTAATAGTCATTCTATTAGCACTATGACTTTTTTCTGTTTATTTAGCATGTAATTAAAGTTTGTCTTTGCTGCTAAAGGGGATTCTAATTAGAGTTAAAAGCATAATATTCTCCTCTGGTCTTGTTATAAAATATTCACTCTTTTTTTTCTTTGCTAGAGGTTGGGAAAATATTCTAATTGCAAGAGAGTCATTCTGGGTGATGTAGGAAGCTAGGAACATTAATACATCCAGCATTGTGTCTTTATAATATATTATATCTTAGAACTGGGTAAAACAGTAACTTAGAAATGACAGATAAAAAAAAATATTTATGAATGTGTTGTTTCCAAAACCATATTTAAATAGCTAAAACAACCTTTCAGTAACTTGTATATTTTACATTACTGTTATTGCTCTCCATGAATATTATTTTTGGCGAAGTTTAAAATAAAACTATTGCACTAAAACTCATATTCTTGTTGATATTATGCACATTTTATTTTTCCTATTAGAGGGAAATTATTAATTGCCTCAATAAAAGTAGAATTTTAATTCTAAATTCAACAGCGCAGCTAACCTGTAGTAACTTTACTGAGAAAAATATAAGGGGCAGTTGTACCTAAAATGTCTGAAAAAATGTTTTAGCGTAAGTACTGTAACATGTAAAAGAAAAGCTGCAAATAAAATGTAATCGAGCTATTATCTCTCCAAACACCTCCTTACTGGATTGTACTGGATTAAAGGACCTGGTGAAATAATTGACAATGTAAAACGCGTGAAAAATGATTTCTGAAGTGCATAATAAAGAATGTACTTTAGGGCAGTGTTTCTTAACTGATGGGTCCTGACCTAAAAGTGGGTCATGAGATGGTGTGGAGTGGGTCACAGATGTGTGGTTCAGATTCATCAAAACATTTGATTGAGCGAGGAATGACAATGCCGAGACGCACACTGCATTCACTGTCTGAAGTTAAGAAACCCTCTAAAGGAAGGCATTGTGTCAAGTTTGGGCTTGATTCACCAGATGCATGGCAGTGAAGTGGCTTCTCTGGTCCATCTGTAAACAAAATGGACATTGAACACAGAAGGAAAAGATTGAACCATCAACCCAGACTTCGAGACACTTATCAGGAACAAAAAGTATCCCTGGCTTTCCCATAAGTTCTAATTAGTCTAATATGTTTCAGTGTTTTTTCATTTTATTTGGTTTTTAGCTCAGTCTCACTTTCATTCTCTTTACACTGTGTCGCACCGTTCATTTTGTGGAGAAGCTCTGTTTTTGTTTGTTTAATGTTATGAACAGTGTACATATACATTGTGAAATACTGTACACACTGATATGTGGAATAAATTATAATGTTTTAGAAATTAAATTAGTTTTGGGTCGTGTATTGGTGACAACCCAAAAATTGGTTAATCAGGTTGAGAACCACTGCTCTAGGGTCTACCCAATATAGACTGATCTGGCTCGAAATGGTTTTGGATTGGGCAAGTTAGCTGAATTTCACAAATCTCCAAAATATGACTACTCAATACCATTGAATTTTGGAACATATTGGCTTTTTCAGCCATTCGGAAACTGAAGCATCGGAAGCATTTGGATGTGGACAATTTCTATTTGAATAACAAAAGACTTTCATCCACCCAATATGTGCCGATCACTATGAAACATGCTCAGAAGAATTAAAGAAAACATATTTTAAACACAAAAATATTCATATACAATCATAATATATTAATGTTACATATTATAATAGTATTAGAACATATTATAATAGTATAGTTACATTTATAAAAAAAATAATATATATATATTATTTTATGTTCATTTACTTTTTGTATTTAATGTCAATTTATTTTTATTATTAATTTTACTGATTCTTACTTTATTACAACTTGGAAGGGCTATTTCTGTATATTTTAGCCATTTCAAATAAAAAGAGTCTGTGCATAAAAATATATATAAATGAGAAATGTATCCTTCAGTAGTTGTTTTTTGTTAATCTGAATGAAGCAAAACGTCTATTGATGTATTCAGTCCTGTCATTTCTGCGGATGGCAACCTTCCCATCCCTACCCTTTGAGGCATATTATGTTGCACATGTGTTAATGGAAATATATTGTAACAGTAAAGTTCAGCAGAATAATGGCCTTGTTATTGAAAAATGGTTTAAAACTTCATTAGGAAATCACTTCTGAATGGTAGTAGAATATCAGATTATACAATCTAATCATCCTAATCAGCAATGCTAGAAACGCATAACATTTGTTTGGCTCCCAATTTCTAGTGTTTTGTTATGTGTTGCTTATACATTTCTGTCATTTACTTTATTATGTCCCTAATGGAGATGGCCTTTTGCAAACAGGCATGTTCTGTTAAGGGTAACAATGATATCACTTGCCAAAGCCCCAATAATTGTAGCTCAGACTCTTCGGTCAATCAAATTGCTTTTAATTGCAGCAACAGCCATAAAAAAATGACAATTTAAGCTGATTTTTGTTTGTTGTAAAATAATGATTGTTAGCTGCAGGGCACCTGAGCCAGAAGTACAAAGAATTTACTGTATTCTTCATCTGAAATAGGAGAGCCAGGTTCGGGATATGTCTGGTTGAATAGAATGTCCAGTCACCAGAGCCCTCCGAAAGATCACATAAGCGGCAAGTAGATACTGAAAAGACTGTAAGCTACTCATCCTGTATATTACTGCATGTACACTTTGTGGAACTGGCCACAAAAGCCCTTGTTTTGTTACCCAACCACTACTCCCCCCTGACATTCCCACTTCCCAATTGTTTAACAGCAATCAAGGGATTGCTGATAAACATTATGTGAGTACAGCAGGCTAGTTGAGGGACAGTTGTCAAGAAGGATTTTTTCACCATTGAAAGCATTTAAAGAATTTTAAAATGCTGGAATAAGGATTTTTCCCCCATCTTTTGGATCAAACAAGGAATAGTAAAATCGTTGAACTTGATGGACGAATTATTTTTTCAAAATAAACTACTATGCAATGATGTAAATTACATATAATACATAATACAAGTATATATTGCATATAATAAATATAGTACAATTAAAACCAGCACACGTATCTGATATGCCAAATAGTGATCCAATAAAAGTTAGGTAATCGCCATGCATACATATTTAAATACAATAACATATGTTATTTTACGTACCACCATAGCAGCTCTTGTGGTATAACAATACTGCTCATGTGATGCTAGCTATAGGTTGCATCACATCATTTATGTTGGTTACCTCAACAGCTGTTAAGTTATATGTACCCTCTTGCTATCATGTCACATGTATCACAGTACAGTTTTATGTCCCTAGTGTGGATGCCAACATTGATTGTCAATGCACCATTGTTCGTGTGGATATAAAAAGGTACCTTTACATACATGAGTGCACTAGATAGTGGCGTGACTATAAGCCACCGTATCACGGGGGTAATATTGCCATGTGGATCTATGACCAAGTAGCGCATCACTACATGATTCCACCATTGCAATATACCCCACTGTCTACTGTACAAGCTTTATCCACACTCGAGTGCAGTATTCTCAGTGATAGCAGGAGTCACCTGAATTTATGAATCTCATGGATTTCCTTATCAGAATAGGGACAGAATTTTGACCCCAATTCAAAAATTGGCAAATTTGAGCCGAAATCAGCCATGTTGAAAGATCTTTGTAAGGAATTCAAAATGAGCTGAAATTAAATATCTACAGTGTTCATGAACCCTGAAGTCCTTGAGTTAGGGATTTATTGAGCTCTATTAGAAAGAATATTCCCAAATTTAGATCAAACACAGCTAAATTGCAACTTTTTTCTGGATATTTATAAATTAAATGTGAGTTTCAGGCTTACACCATAATATAAGCTATTAGTGTTACCTAAGGCCTATGTTTGGAAATAAAAAATAATACAAAAATACATGAATGTACATAAATCACAAATAATACGCAATACAAATATATATTGCATTTAAGCTGCAAACAAATATGTAATGTAAATGGTTAATTTTTTCAACTGCATTTTTCAGTATATTTCTCATGGAAAATGCTTTCCACAAAGCTTACTGAACAAATAGGTTTTCTATAATATCTATATTTAGCATCTTTCAAAGTTGGCAAAGTAAAGATTTTAAAATTGAAATGTTTCTAAAAAAATATAAAAATGGTAAAATCAACAGACAAAAGTCTTGCGTATTCATTGTTTTTATTTCCAACAAATAGCATTGACAGTTTATTGTAATAAACTGAAATAAATAAAATGCAATAAAAGCTATTATCTATTACCTATTTTCTTTTCAATTTTAGTTGTTTGAAGACTAGTTTTTTTTAAGTTAGTTTTTACATTTTTAGGCATTGTTTCATTTTTATTTCAAATGAAATAACTAGCCATACTATGATGCAAATTGTATTGCTTAGGGTAAATTATAAAAATGTCAAGATCATATGATTAATACTAAACATTCTGTGTTTAAAGATTTTTTTATAATGAACTATATTATATTTAAAGTTTTGAATTAAACGTTGCTTTTATCCACCCTTCTGTAGCGTAATTGTCATCGGCATTGAGGCCAGTTCCGGCTGGAGTCCAGGTGCAGGGACTGGAGCAGGTGTGATACCCTGTGCAGCGTGACCACACTCCCCCAAGGGTGGAGCCCCAGGCTTTGAGTGGCCACAATCAGGGGTGTGAGGCCTTCTTTTGGGTATCTTGACAAACAGGAACAAACAGGAAAATCAGAAAACATAGTCGGGTTCACAAGCCAAAAGGTCAGGACTGGAGAAGGACAGAGAAGCCAAGGTACTAGCCGAGTCAGGAGTGGAGAAGGATAGAGTAGTCAGGGTACAGGCTGAGTAAATACTAGTAGGTGAGGGAACGTAACAGTAGCACAATCAGAGGACAGGAAGGCAAAATGTTCCAGCAAAGATTGCTGGGAGGATTGGGTTTAAATAAGGCAGTTATGGAAGGACAGGGAACACCTGAGCTGAATTAAGTATGGGCAGGAGGTAGACAAACATATAGCAATGATTAAAAACCAAGCCCTCTGGTGGGGCACAGAAACACAGAGGTCCAGGACTCATTCCCAGCAGCAGCTACAATAATAGAAAAGGTGAGAGTATCAGTGAAGCCTACAGCCAACATTTTGGGGTTTCTAAAATTCATATAACCTATATCACTTTAGACACTTCATAATTAAACGAGTGAAATATGCTGATTGGGTCATTACATTTTGTATTGTCTGGTTTAAAATGGGTTCTGTTCCTTTTACATGTATACTGCAACAAACATATCTCTTTGTATCTAAATGATGTAATGTCTTTTAAAAGGACAACTGCATCAAAACAATAAGTTCTGTTTAATTGAAAGATGTGCATCAAGCCTCGAGGAGTAGCTAAAATGTATAAAACACCAAAGTGTAGGCCCTTTATTCAGAAATGTGTTAATGAAAGAATACAAATAAAGTACCTTATTTAGCCATCTTTACTCCATATAGCTCTACCAGGAGGCAGACATTTTGTTTAGAATCTTTGGTCAGATCTTAGTTCATCTGAACCAAGGCGAGTGAAGAGCTGACACAATATTCTAAATAATACGTCTGCCCCCTGAGATAACTATATGGAATAAGGAAGGCTCAATAAGGTACTTCATTTATATTCTTTCATTAAATAATATTTATAAATCATTGGCACTCGATACAATCTTTCAAGTAAACATAAGTTATTTTTTTTGCTACAGTTGTCTTTTAAATGTAAAGCAAAATTCTGTTCATTCTGTACTCACTTGTCTCAAAGTACTAATAAGGAAACTGCTTCTTTGGGACCCTTTTATCTGAGGTTTGGGGATAGCATGTTTAGTGAATGTTGAAGAATAATATAATATAGTTCAATTTCACTGTGTGTTGTATGCCTAATTGATAAAATTAATACATACACAATAAACCTATGTATAAGCAAGGCAAAATAATACAAGATGCTGTGGTTAAACCTGTCAAAAATGAGATTATGCTATTTTTAGTCTTTGTGAGTACCTCCATCAAATCAATATTAACATTTATTTTGGTGCATTACTGATAATTTCGAGAACCACTAAAAGAACAATGACATTAAAGATTATTTGAAATTTAAAAAAAAAAAAGATTTATCTGGTTCTCTCTTGCTTTGAGCAACTGGGGCATGCTAATTAAATAATTCAAGAAATTATGTGAGTATGTCATCTGTGGCTGAGCTTTTCAGAACTTAATTACAAAACCTATTAACAGTAATGTACACTTAATTTAACCTGAAATGAAAAGTTTTGGTTGGTAAGAGATCCAAATGCAGAATTATATGCCATGCTTTGCCTTTCTAACTCTCTGTAACACATTTATTTATAAAGTGTTTTGCAAGGAAGCCTGTTAAAAAAAGTAAAAAAAAAAATACACTCAAAAATTAAGATCAACTAATCAGCAGTTACTAGGTTTACTAGTCATTCTTGAAAGCCTGCAGTAAAAAAAAAATCAATTAGCTACTGTGTAATTCCTTTAAAACACAGGTTTGTCAGTGTGGAACTTACTTTGTGACTAGTGAGTGGCTGGGAATTCTCCCACAATCAGGGGTAGGCCCCAACATTGGTTTATATAGGCTGACTGGGGTCTTTGGCGGACAAATGAATTATGATCTATGAACCTTCACAAACCATGGACACTGGTGTTCTTGCACAGAAACTTTGCCTATCCATGCCCACAACCTCTCCCATGCATTGGGGATGGTATAGAAAGGTGAGTACATGCTAGATCTCATATGCTTACCAGAAAACCATACACATTTTTTTTTTAATAATCGATTTTTGCAGTCTTCCACAGAGGAGAGCAGCACTTCATGGCTTTCACCGTAGGACTGAAATGGTTCATGTGTTTTGGACCTTTGGTTTGTGTGTAGTAAGAGGGTTATTTCATGTGTTACGGACATTTAGCACCTTTCTAAACATGTTTTTTGGTGCTATGATTTTTTGCAGGTTTTTTTTCTAGGTAAAAACAAAAGGGAAAAGCGATGTACTAGCAAATGCATCTACTGAGTTCTTTTACTATTATGAGATATTTTTTCTCTGATATTTCTCTTTTTTGAAACTCCCAATGTGAAATATTAATACACAGCGCCTGTATTCAATATAGTGACTAGTGTTATGTACTTAAAACCTCCACCATAAATAAAAAATATAAAAAAGAAATAAAGTAAATACAAACCCAAAGGAGTATTATCAATATACAAGACAATGGGGGAAACAGTATATCGGGCATGCTCCAGGGGTTCCAAATGAAATTCAAGGATAGGGTCTCATCAAGGATAGGGTCTCATTAAACAAAGAAAATAGCTGCTAGTCTAGAATGGGACAATGGAAAACCACTAAAGAGAACAAGAAATTGATTATAATATAAATAGATAGCGCTAGACAATTATCTTAAATAAGTTAATTAAAAAACTAAAATCATAAACTGTGTACACATAAGTATAAAATACACATACACAAATGAAGTATAAACATATGCAAATGTTTAATATACAAAAAAAATGTAGATATAATAGGCAATGAATACATGACATATAAATACCAGTTATACAGCAAAATAAATTAACAGTTAGACAAATTATGTAAAATAGCAATGAGTTAAATACTCATGCGGAAGTGCAAAAAAACTCTAAGGACTGCAGATTTGTAAATCTCACAGATGATGTCTATTAAAAATCAAGATAGACAGAGCGATTGATACAAACACAATTGCAAAAAATATTTACTCATTGTTGCAAACCACTTGTAGTGGCAAACCGCTGCAGAGATATGCTGGGAATAAAAAGGCTTAAACCTGGTCAGATAGCTTCAGAACAGCAAGAGGGACGCATTTCGTTTAACTTCTTCAGCCTCATACAAACATATCCAGCACCTTTTCCCCCTAGCAATGTAATAATGAAAGTGCAGTAAAAAACAGTACCAGGGTTTTTTTTTCTGATGGAGGAACATAACCAAGCCCAAATTCTTATGCAATTATACCATGTTTCTCACACAACACTTGTGAACATAACCCTCAAAGTTTAAATCTCCAAATTGTGAATCAGAATTTTTTTAACTAGCAGACAAGGTGAGAGTGACATTGATTGAAATATTAGATTTATGAGTCACTGTCTTGGCTTATAATAACTAATCAAGCAAAATCACAAAAAGATCCTATTTTGTATCTCACTAATAAGTTGTTTTATGATAAATTGAATTTATCACATGATTTTTCAATTAACAATATGTCATCTGACATACTTTATGAGCGCTTTTTTAATTAAATATCCATAAATTAGTGGGCTAATTTAATAGCTGAGAAATAGATATGCATGATGCTGCTATTTTTAATTCTACATCAAATCAAGAGCTATGAGTGTTGAAAAAAATAACCATATGTGATAGCTTTTCAACCTTTAATAGCCTAAAGAATGCTGGTATAGAAGAATGATACATACAGCTAGTATAATGAAAAAGTTTATAAAGACCAACATAATGATAACCCCCAAAAATCTGTGTTCATTTTTATTTTATGTATGAGTAGGGTTGCCACCTGGCCGGTATTTTACCAGCAGGCCAGTCAAAAATTGGCATCATGCCAATGTTAAGTTTATGGAGACAGTTGCAAGGCCGGTATTTTTCTGAAGAAAAGGTGGCAACCCTATGTATGATAAAAAATGTGAATCTTTTTAAGGCTGAATTGATAACTCGTGTGTAGTTAAAATAGTGTTTGGCAAAAGGGATTAACATCAATGAAACAAGGAACAAGAAACACATATGCTTACACTCAAAACACAATAAATCTGTAATATAAACATGCTTTAGTACTCTGGGATTTATTCAGTAATATATACTGTCAGATTACAGAACATTTTCCAACCTGGCTATGTTGACCTTGGTTTTGTAACCTGTCTGCCATTTCACAACATTTCTCTATGGAGGGAATAAACACCTATGTTTAAAAAAACAAGCTTTTATTCCATGTGACAATCTATAATACAGGTATACCCCACACTGACATACACAATGGGTCCAGAGCATGTATGTAAAAAATAAATTACTTAAAGTGAAGAACAAACTTTTCTCACTTATCTTATACAGTCTATAGTACAAATGTCTTAACACAGTGGTTCCCAAACTGATGGAACCCCACTTACAAGGGTGCTGCAATCCAGTTCCCCTGCAGAGATGCAGAGGACCATCATCCTCCTTGCAGGTCGCTGGTAAGTGTCGGGGATGCGTTGGCTTGAAGGGCCAGATATTATTAGTTTGCTGTGGTCTTACATGTGTTTCCATTGTTGCTATCCTAGCAAAAAGAAACATGGAAAGGGCCCACACAAAAAACTTTTCTAAGTGGATGAGGATCCACAATGCAGAGTCCACAGGATAAGTACCCAGAGATAATAGGTAGAACCCCAAACCATAAATGACGACATGGTGTTCAATCCAATATCCATATATCATTTGTCTGGCAGAATACTATCCATAATCTGTCACTATCTCAAACTACAAATTACAACTCTTACATAACAAACTGTGCAACATTGTTAACACCTTATTTACACATACTCTAGTTTAAAGGGTTTGATAGATAAATTATAGAATCACTCACGCTAATCCTTAAATAGTTAGGAGAATTCCATTATAAGTTATCAATGGATTTATATCACAACCAAATCAGGAAAGATAAAAACGATATGCTTATCTTTAGCTACAATAATGCTAGGCTATTAAAGGATCAACCTATAATTATTCTAATATATCTACAATTTATCAATTTTAAAAAATAGTAATAATAATAATTATGATAATTTATGATGTAATTATATTCATTCAACACATTGTAACTGTGTATTTAATTTTCATCCCAGATATTAAATGAATTTTATCATGATCTTATCACTGTCAATCTGCTTTTCTTCAGCTGCAATAATGGTAGGTTACAAAAGGATCATCCTATAATTATTCTAATATATCAAGGATTTCTCTATTTATAAAATTACAATAATAATAATGTTGATTAGTTATGATGTCATTATATTCATTCAAATTATTTTAACTGTGTCATTTTTATATGCCAGATATTTTGTAAATGGTTTATCATGATCGTATTACGCAACCTGACACATGCCTAGCTTTATTTAAGCCATGTGGTTTTCTCGAGTCCTATGTGAAGATCCACTAGGCTTCTCTCATATTTATTTTATTAATTATATGACCCTCTTTTTTTCCTATCGAAATTTTTTCAATTGCTTGAAATTTTTATTTTTTTCTCATGTCCAGTGTGAAGATCTAATAGGCTTCTCTCATATTTAATTTTGATATTTTATGACGCCTTTTTGTCCTATCGAAATTTTTTCAATTGATTGAAATTTAAAATAATGGAAATTTCCTGAGCTACACTGCAGGAAATGTGTGTTGATTCTTCCTTATTTTCAGTGTCACTAAAATGCTCCTGAAGAGCTGTTCCCCCCCCCCCCCCCCCCAAGTATTGTTTAGTACATTTAGTACAAGTAATAACATAAACTACGCGTGTCGAATAACAATTAATGAATGACATGATGGGAAACACTTGTTACTGAAGATATCACTGATATCCCTTTTAAAGCAAAGTCACAACACTTACATCTCCCTATACACTCATACATTCCCTCGCAGTGCAGCCACATCTCACTTTGTTGCTGTTTTGTAGAAAAATGACTGGGGGGTAATATACATTCTGCCCTTCCGAACTACACAGCGAATACCCCCCTGTAACAAATCCTTATATGTTTTATTTGCCTTCAATACTGATATATGTTTTTTAACTATTTGTTCAATTGCATTAAATTGTTTATTGTTTTGTGTTACTTTTACTGGTCTTGTGTCTTTTTGTTTCTGCATGATTTACTTAATTTTTTTCAGTAAGCATAATTCACTGGATTTTGCTGATCAAGCCCCCGAACAGATCCAAATTAGGCTGAAAAATCTGTGAAAATCCGTCAGACTTGACTTCAAGGTGGTGGAGATGGACTTGGTCTCAGACACAGTAAGTTTCATGCCTTCATCATTATCTATAATGGGAGGTGAGTTGAAATGTGTGAGTTTGGAGACTAAGTCAAACTCAACACTCACTTTGAACAGCGCAATGACTTGATGTAGTATACTGTATATTGATAATTATATAACAACTAAGCAGCACTCCCAACAAAAGCTGCAGTAATGCATAGATAGGAGAAAGAATAGACTTGAAAACAGCAGAATACCACACAGAATTTAATAGAAAACCATCTCACATCTAAGAACATAGGGTTCATCCACACACAAAGAGTGGTTATTAATTCAACAATCACAACAGTCCATAATGTATAGTTATGACAAAGTTAGCAAATAACTCATAAGCGGTCATGTCATGTAAGAATAGATTTGTATTAATTGTGTGCATTATTCTGCTGTTTAAAGTCTGCCCTTTCTCTTGCCTATACTTTAGTGCAGATTTTGCTGAGAGCACCCCTTGTTAACTTTTTAGAGAGTCATAGTTATAGTTAGCCAGATAGATAAGTATTCTTTAAGTGGTACAGCATAGCTCCAGTTAGTTTATAGTTATGCAGAGTAGGTTTAGCATAGCTCCCATCAGAATATAGTTAGGCAGGTCCTGTCTGAATAAACTTTATCTTCCCAATTATTGGTGACATCTGTTTTAATACTATTTTAAAGAAAATGTTATTCTTTATAAATGAATAAACAAATAGTGTCAGAATGCCCCACAGTAATTGCCACACTGTCACATTATTCGCTGTGTCAGATTGTCCCACAGTGTCATATTGCCCCTACATCCCTTCCCACACTGTCACATTTTCCAACCACACTTGCTACAGTGTCATTTTGCCTCAACATTAACATCAGTGTTACATTGCTCCCACAGTACTTGCCCCAGTGACATATTGCAACCACATCAATTGCCACATTGCACACAGGACTTAACCCAGCACCTAGATTGCATTCACAGGACTTGCCCCAGCATGCTGATTGCACTAAAAGCACCAGGGGTGTGAACATTTTAAAAAACAACTTTTTGTCCTAGGGACTAAAGCAGTAGCCCAATATATCAACTTGTCCAGATACAAACAATTATTTTAACCAAAACCATATTTAAATAAGGTATTTAATCATAGACAGGCCTAGCAATACTTTAATGCAATGAACAAATGCAAGTAGGTAGTGAGCTTAAATAGAAAATATAAAAAAAATATATGTATACCAAATACAGGAGCCCATTAAACATGCCACATACAGGAGCCCATTAAACATGCCACATACAGGAGCCCATTAAATATGCCACATATAGAGGGACAAACCAATTTGCTCCTGGCTTGCCACTCTGTACCCCCAGACATGCCAATTTGTGTCCAGACTTGTCAACATCTGCCCAGACATGCCACTCTACCACCAGACTTGCTCTATACTTGACAAACTGCCCCAGACACCTAACCTGTGCCCAGATTTGCCACTATAACCCCCAAACTAACCCTCTGCCCCTCAGACTGCCAATATGCCCCCAATTGTGCCTCTCTACCCCACAAACATACCACTCTACCCCCCATACTGGACAAACTGCCCCAGATACCCAATCTGCCCCTGGACATGCCAACCTGCTCCAAAAAATGCCATTCTACCCCCAACCCCAGACTTGCCAATAGGACTTACACCCTCCACATTGATTAAGGGCCCCAAATGTAAACTTGGGGGCGGAGTCTTGTGCTCGCATCCTACACATGACCTGCCCTGCTCTGATGATGCCAGAATGATGGCACCGAAGATCTGAATTCTTCCAGACCTCCTCTGGTTTTGTACATGCTGTGTCCGGGAGTGGCAGGAAGAGAATCCCTCCGTAATGCAGACTATGGGTGATGCTCTGGTAGAGCACCCCCTCCGTATGTGCTCCCTAGGCTGGCACCGACCTTGCCTATAGATAGCCCCAGCCCTGTTTATAAACATATTAGTACTGAGGGTGAAGAACAGTTTTTCTATCATACTGAAAAAGCTTCATGTCTAGGTAATTTCTTTAATAATGGAAAATTTTAATTAACTGGACATTGATTGGAATGTGGAAATGAGCCTACTAAATCATTGCTTTCATGTCTCGACTAGTAGAGAAATCAACTAGAAAAAATGTCTGTCAAAATCTGATCATAACGAATAGTCTAGAGCTTCTGTCATACATTGAAGTCTGGGAGCATTTGAGAAATAGTGATCATAAAAACATGAGAAATGTTTCCAATTTTGTATGTAATAAATGTAAAAAAGGCTAAACAGCAGCTATGGAGCTTATTGACCAGGATGTACAATTCTTAAGACAACACAGAGACTAAATAGAATATCTTTACATTACTTTTAGAAAAGTGAATATACATAGAAGCAAACATAAAATAAGAAAATGCAAACCAGTGTGACTGCATGGAAAGGTTAGTCAGTATATAAAAAAGATAATAATGATTTTTGAATCATGTAAAGCATATGGAACAGTAGCATCAATTTTAAATTACAAAGAAGCCAGCGTTGCCTGCAAAATAGCATTCACTTGGATAATTCAGAGAAATGATAGTCAAATAGATAATGCCAGAAAAATAACTGAAATAGAAGATTGATTCATGGACAACTGCGATGGAATGTTTGGTAAGAAACAGGAGAAGCAGACACTGTTTCCAATTTCAATTTTTTTCCCCCTAAATCCATTCAAAAACTGTTGAGCAAACATGTTCTTGACTAACACAGGAAAAGTGCAAGAACACTTAAAGGGACTCTATCACTTACATACAGTTTGAACTGTGCGTGTAGAAAATGAAAATGATGAAAATGTACTATTGATTATGTTAGGAGAATAGCAACTAAATGCATGCATTTAAAGAAAAAATATATAAGCAAAGAGCACTCAACAAGGTACTTTATTGGTATTCATTAAAGCATTTCTATTTAAAATATCTTTGCTTGATGCAATATTTCAAATAAGCACAACTTAAATTGCATTTCTTGTTTTTATTTCCTTTTATGTGCCAATGCTCCCTCCCTCTTTCCCTTGCCCCCAGCTTTCTCTCTCCCCCCCTTAGTGTTGTCTCTCTCCCCCCCTTAGTGTTGTCTCTCTCTCCCCCTCCCTTTGTCTCCCCCTCACTCCCCTTGTCTCTAAATCGTGTTGCCGACAGTTGTCCTGTGTCTCTACACTGTCTTCGGTTTATGACATCACTTATAACTTCAAATGCAAATTAAGTGTGGGAAGTGTGCACTTTGCATTCAAAGCCACAAAATGATGTACAATACTAACATCTGCTCATACATAAAAAAATGTTTTTAACAAGTTTGAAAACTGATATATTTTTTGTTAATTACCCATCATATTTATGCTATAAAATATTGTGAGATGACGATGTGATGGAAGAATTATATATTGCTCTTTTTATAATAATTTAGATTTTACCTTCTGGAGCCAAACACCATTAGCAATTTTTAATTTATTTATTTTTAGCTTCTTGAATATCAAAACATAATCAAGTGATCAATGATTTTAACAGATATGTGAACAAAGATAAATTCTAGCGCTAGATCTATAACCAAGCTGCACCAGCCTGTGTGCTTCCCTGCATTCACACGTAGAACAAACAAAAAAGAAAACACACAGAAAAGGTGGTAGGTGCGCTCAGTAACCCCCACCAAAACAAATAGCAATAAGGAATGCTAATATTTGCCTGAAGTGATGATCACTCTTATGCAGATGGTAAATGAGCAAGGAACATATGCAAAAGAAAAAAGAACACAAAGCATAGAGTAGCACAATTTTAACTGTCAGGGGAAAGTGGTAAATATAAGCTGTGGCACTCACAAAGCTTTCATGATAAATAAAGCTCATCAACTGCAGGCTAGGTTCATCAGCTGCAGGCACTCTTTTCCTCTTCCT
Source organism: Pelodytes ibericus (assembly GCA_036172795.1). NCBI lineage: Eukaryota > Metazoa > Chordata > Amphibia > Anura > Pelodytidae > Pelodytes > Pelodytes ibericus. The sequence continues at coordinate 69,386,588 of CM069862.1, forward strand.
CAAATAATTTCCAGTAGTGTATAAGGAGAAAATAGCAGGAGGTAGGGTAAGTATACAAAATACTAAATTTATTAATAAAAACAAGTAGTATCTTACATGGATTGCTCCAGATAAACAGCTCAGCCGTAGCTCTCTGAGAGTCAATGCAGAGAGAATAAAAACAAAAAATAATAAAAACAAGTAAAAACAAGAAAGTCTTTACAAATCCAAAGATGAAGCCAAAGGTGGCTATTTTCAGAAAAAATACAGGTCCCACGGACGCGTTTCGCCTTAATAAAGGCTTCCTCTATTAAGGAAAAACACAATCGCCAAGTATAACGGCGATTGTGCTCATTGCAATTGCACAACGAGTATATACACTAAATTTACGCATTCAGCATAGATAACACACACTCCTGTGAGCCTGCTTTATACATTGGTGCACACATTGCATCAGTGTTTGGTGCAATCTCCATGGGCTCCGTGTTTACACATGCCTCCCATAGTGTTTTCCATAATTTAAAGGAATTAGTGCTTCGGCTAAGATGATGAAATTGTGTGCCTTTGTAATAAGAAAACCAACACCTAATGTGAATATGGCATGTGCTGGGCGGTACTCTGCTCACACACTCACAACGCATATGATAATTCTGCAGCTGGGACCTCCCTCTAATTCATTGTCACTTCTACCATTTTCACAAAGTTTCCCACTTCCTCATTGGCTGTTAAGTAAACCTGTCTGTGTTTCCTCTCTTCCTATTGGCCAACAAATCCTGGAAAACAACCCGATGCAGAACGTGACATTTCTGTGGGAGCATGCACATTATAGCATTTACCTACCTTGCCCAGGGGGTCTCATCACCACATGCAAGTCCCACTCCCAGATGCCTATGTCGTGCTGTAGCGTGGCAGCAGTGTAGGCCGCATCCCTGGTCTTGAGTAGCAGGGAATCCGATTGCGGGAAACATGAAGGTCCATGCATGACTCCGGTGGCGTGGCCACCTCGCGGATAGTGCTGTGGCATTGGTGGAGTCTCGGTGGGTGGAGAGGGGGTGGAATCTTTACCACTTCCCCTCTCTATACTCTGTATGTGATGGGTGCGGAACCCAGGTGCACAGGGGAGCAGTTCCTTGATGGATGGCTCTATAAAACTCCTGCAAGCCCTCTAGACCATGCTTACTTGTTAAGCTGTGGTGCCTGTTATCAGTCCCATTCCTTCCTTAATCCTGAAAGTGCTATTTAATCTGAATTGCCATGTACCGACCTTTGGCTTAACCCTGACCTCCAGTATCTCTGTTACCTGACTTGGACTTGCTTAATGGCCCTTGAACCTGTGCAGCCTCTGGACCGTCATTTGACCACTCTTTGCCTTTTCCCTCCTGTTATGAAACCAATAAAGAATTGTGACCAACTTCAAGTGTTTTCCACTCCCTGCGCTACACTCTCTCTGCTCCAGCCCTACAGTATGAATCCATAATTCTAAAATTATTCCTCTGTACCAGCGATTCTCAATTGTGATGTTGTGTCGCAAGAAAAAGGATTCCTGCCACCTAATGTGCAGTAATAGCCAACAAGGCAAATCAATTGCCGGGACCTACAAAAGTTTAAGAACCACTGATTTAGACACTGGACTTTGAGAATAGCTTCATTCATATTAAGTCAATGTCTACTAGATATGTTTTGAAAACCTTGCTGTTTATTGATTTAAAACTAAAAACCATTGTATTGTATTTGTTCTAAGTTCTGAATTGTATTACCAATACAATTTAATCAATAAAAAAGCATTCACAGTAATGAATATTTCAATAAGATGGGTATGTTGCTAACATTTGAAGTATATTTTAGTCGTGAGGCTAATATCCGGACCACATACTGTATTTGCTCGATTATAAGATGACCCTGATTATAAGACGACCCCCCCAAACTTTGTATATTCCATTAGTAAAAAAACTAAAAGCCTGAATAAAAGACTACCCTATAGGAAAAAAGTTTGACTTGTATATATTCACATGTAAATTGCTCTTTTAATAAAAAAAATTATGATATCAAAAAATGCATTTCTTGTTTTTATTTCCTTTTATGTGCCAATGCTCCCTCCCTCTTTCCATTGCCCCCAGCTTTCTCTCTCCCCCCCTTAGTGTTGTCTCTCTCCCCCCCTTAGTGTTGTCTCTCTCTCCCCCTCCCTTTGTCTCCCCCTCACTCCCCTTGTCTCTCCCCCTTTGTTTCTCTATCCCCCCCCTTGTCTCTCTCTCTTCCCCCCCTCCCTCCCCTTGTCTCTGTTCCCCCTCCCTCCCCTTGTTGCTCTGGTTCCCCCCTCCCTCCCTCCCCTTGTTGCTCTGGTCCCCCCTCCCTCCCTCCCCTTGTTGATCTGGTCCCCCCTCCCTCCCTCTTTGTTGCTCTGGTCCCCCCCTCCCCTTGTTGCTCTGGTTCCCCCCTCCCTCCACCCCCCTCCCTCCCCCTAACCTGTTTCATAATCCCTGGTGGCTAGTGGGGGCAGCCAGGGGATGTCTGCACGATACGTGCAGACATCCTCCATGCTGCCCGACACCTCCGTCTATTATGACGGACAGCTGGTCCATCATAATAGATGGAGGTGTCGGGCAGCATGGAGGATGTCTGCACGTATGGTGCAGATATCCCCCAGCTACCCGATTCTCCCTGGTGGCTAGCGGGGCAGCAGAGGATGTCTGCACGATGAGCGCAGACCTCACCTGCTTCCTCCCGGCAAAACCGCCGGGTTTTTATGACAAAGCCGGAAGTACACGGCTTCATCATAGAAGCCCCGGCAGTCGTGCCGGGCGGCAGCAGGGGGAGTCTTTGCTCATCGCGCAGACATCCCCTGCTGTTAGAGAGGGGGATCCAGGTCCCCTGCAGCTCTGCTGGGGACCTGGATCCATGTCTTATAATCTGACCTTGATTTGAGTTCAGATTATAAGACGACCTCGATTTTATTCTATACATGAATTGCATGTTATCACTTTTTTATTTCAAATATTTAAAAGATATTCTTTGTATACTATGTCAAATCTGCAGCAAAAATTAATGTGTTTTCTCATAGAGTATTTATCCTGTAATACAGGATGCTTGAAGATGCTCTTATCACTGGGCACTTTTTTTTTTAATTGCCTTCCTTGCTCTTGGAACAGTGACAGGGGAGAAATGGACTAACCACACTATCACTATGATCCCTAACACATGGAGAACAGCATTGAGAAGCTTATTTCCATGGGACATGTAAGCATCTCCACCAATACTGGTATACATTGTGATGGAATCCGCCTCTACTCTGCAAGAACTCGCACAGTAACACAGTGCCCTGCAAAAATGTTCTTGCATTGAAGCCCAATCACTGTTTGCCCTCCGACATCTTAGTGAATTGCTTAGCTGATCCTCACATTGTGGTCTTTATTTCTGGTATTACTTTAGTCAGTCCAGGTTTTGGTGTGCCCTAAGTTTACAGGGCGGCGTCCCAACAATTCGGACAATTCCCTCCAGGGCAATACTTTTCCATGATTACCTCAGGTAGGGATAGGAGTTTTTTTGTTGCTAAGACACATTGCAACGAATCCCCACTCCTTCTTTTTTTTTTTATTCCTTTTTCTTAAACATAAGTTAATATAGGCAATTAAATACAGCAAGAAATAACATAATTAAGCATTCCACATGCTTAAGATACAAACACATAATGAACACAAGATATTTAGTTTAACAGTAAGACATACATAGAAGCATAGAAACATAGAATGTGTCGGCAGATAAGAACCATTCGGCTCATCTAGTCTGTCCAATTTTCTAAATAATTTTATTGGTCCCCAGATCCCTATCTTATAGCTAGGATAGCCTTGTGCCTATCCCACGCATGCTCAAACTCCTTGACTGTGTTTACCTCTACTACTTCTGCTGGAAGGCTATTCCATACATCCACTACCCTCTCAGTAAAGTAATACTTCCTGATATTACTTTTAAATCGCTGCCCTTCTAATTTTAAACTATGTCCTCTAGTTGTGGTAGTGTTTCTTCTTTTAAATATACTCTCTTCCTTTACAAGGAAGTGCGGAAAGCCTGCCTTACACCTTTTAGGGTACAAAAGTGTCAAGTTTAGACACACACACAGTACACTTAGTTACTGTAATCTCCTAATTAAAGGTCAATACTTTACAAAAGGACACCAAATTACTTGATAAAGACAATGGAGAAGGTGACATAATGACAAGAGTTTGCAGGACAGGATACAATCTTAATCTGATGGAAGCATAATGGGACAATGGCTTGACCCTCCCAGGGTACACATACTGGTTGACATCCTGATTTGGCTTGTCCTGGGTACCCTATGTTAGAAGTCCAGCTGTACTGAAAAAAGGCTGCTACTGGTGCCCCTAAAGTGTGTACCCCCAAACCTAACAAATCCACAGATGAGGTCCATAGTCTATTGGTGAGATGCTTGCCATCAGGACAGGACAGGAAATGCCACAAACTCAAGAAATGGTGGACACACTGAATACACATGTTCAGACACAGGAGTATCAAATATACTCCCTCCAGCAGCGTGTTGAGTAGCTGGAAAATAAAAGCCGCAAGAACAACTCCTGGATCCGAGCGGTCCCCGAGGAAGTTGGTGTTGAAGACTTATGCTCTACTATTGAACACCTATTCCACTCCATACTCCAGGGAATCCCACTGAATTGGACACAGTGTTCTGCATTAGGAAACTGAAAGGCCCGAAAGGTGCCTTGCCTCAAGATGTGGTATGTACCATGCTTTACCCTGCTGATCAAGACCTAAAATCAAGACCTTAAAATCCTGGTTAAAATCCTGGACAATGAGATCAAATTGTTTGCTGACCTCTCACCTACCAACCTGCAGGCTTGCAAAGCTCTACGTCCAATAACTGCAGGACTGAGATCAGCTGAAATTCCATATACCTGGAGTTCTCCATTCGCCCTACAGGTCAGAAAGAGCAACATACTACATATCTTTCATCACCCAAAAGACTTACCTTCTTTCCTCAGTGAGTTGAGCCAGCCTAACTTCCAGGTACCAGTGTGGCAGAAATGCATTATGTTCCAGGGACCCCTCTGCATTGCTCCTCCATCATCCCAGGGTGATTAACTTGACTGTACCAAAGCCAACCACTCATAAAGGCTGCAGACTTTATTAATATGATGCTATACATGGCATGGGCCTCCCCACTCCCTACCTGGACTGCTACAGTAATTTGTATATACTCCATTTCTCTGCTTTAACAAGTCTCGGTTTCATAGCTCCCTAAACAAAAACCCTTGAAGTGTACCAATTTTAATTGCCCACACTTATCCTCGATTGTGCCTTCTGCTTGCTCTTTAATGTATGTGGGGGAAATGTTTCATGTTCGCATTTCGCACCATGCTGTTGTTGCAGTGCATTGTTCATTGTTCTTTCTTGCTGCAGGGCTGCTGGCTCTGTTACCATCCATGAGGTGCTCCAATCTACCCTGGTAGGTGGAATCTGGAGTTAGGTCACTCTTTTATGACTGTGACCTCTTTTTGTGGCACTTTCACGCCATAGGTGGCCTGTCCCACTTGGAAGATATTCCCTCCTCTCTCTTCGCTCCACTTTCTTAATCTTCCTCACTTTCCCTTCTTCTTTATTTGTTCTCCTCTTCTCCCCCTCTACCCTTCCTCCCCTCCTTTCTGTCTCTTTATCGGGTTTCTATTCTTCTTTGTTATAATCACTTGTGACTGCTGTTCCATAACTTTTGAGATTGCTTTGTTTTATAGACATAACTATTTATGACCTTTTTGTCTTTGCACCCATCATATCATTATGTAAACCCAATAAAATGTAATTTACAAAATATATATATATATATATATTGCATGCCATTCTTAATATGGATTTTTTACATTTTGCATTTGTAAAATTGAGTACTATTTATACAAAGGATTGAGGAGTTATAGTTTTGCAGGACTTTGGAGATGCAGTGAAACCCTTCCTATGTTTATTTTTTATTTGTTTTGCCATTGTAATGAGCAAATCAAAATCATTGGTTATTCACATTCACTTTAATTGTGCATAAATACAAAATGTTTACATATTAAGCATTGATATTTCTCATATTACTATAATTTTTAATATTACTTTAATACCTGCATTCTTTATTTTTATTAAAAATATCTGTTAAGTTCTACAGTAAACAATGCACCTCACTGAATACGCACAAATTACTGATAAGAATTGTGCCTGAGTTGCTGCATGGCTTAAATTTCTTTAATTTTTTTTTAAAAAAAGGAACTCGATGATATTGAGATCAAGGCTCTGTGGGGGCCATACTGTCACTTCCAGGACCCCTTGTTCTTCTTAATCTGAAGATATTTCTTAATGACTTTGGCACCACATTTATTCTGCAGCATGACAACAACCCCAAACTTACAGATGATTGTATCTTGGTAAATTAACATAGACAATTTATAAATTGCGAAATGTTCCAGTGAAAATGTGTTTAAAATATTGGATATTTTCTATATATGGTACGTCACATGTTCACAAAGAATAATTCACTGTTATGTACAAAAAAGTACCATACATTTCATTATATTGTAGATTTTCCCAATTGTAAATTATAAATGTAGTTATATATAATTAATTAATCATAATGTTAATGTATTTAAAGCACTGCAAAAAAATAACAATAAAATGTGTAACTGAATGAGATTTTTTTTAGGAATATTGTAATGCAATTTCCTCTGGTCTTAGGTACTGTAATTAAAGGCTAATTTAATCCGTCTTCTTGTAATATACATCAACTGGACATTCTGTAACACATTTTCCATACAGAAATGTCAATGACAACCTAATATTAAAGTGAACAATTTTCTTTAAATTGCTAAGACCAAAGGATTTTACAGACATGCTTTACTAGTTAGAGACAAGCTCCTTATTCTCATAGCTGGCATTAAAATTGCCTTCTCTGCATTTTTCTTACAGCTACAAACTCTACCACATTATAAAACTAAGTGGGATTTATTGTAGTTTAAAAGAGTTTTATGGCTTGGAACAATAAAATGATTTAAAAGGAGTGATTTTTTTTAGTGAGGATTTTTATTTTTTATTTCCTGTAACCACTTTTATACTTTTGTAAAACAGGAAAATGGATAGAGGCAAATCATGATTAACTATCAACTGCAGTTTTTCTCTTAAAACTCTGCAAAGTAACTTACTATATCTATTATCACACATAACAGAACAATGCTCATTATTAAACTGATCATTTTTTTAGAACTTAGCAGGGTCTTGTTACGTTCAAGTAAAATTTCAAAATGTAGCCGGCTCAGCCATTACTCAGAATTGCTCCTCAATATGTGCTCACGTGTAAATAAACGGTGATGATCCCTTTCTATTCTCTCTCAGCCAGTCAAAAAACATCCGGCAGCTCTCCAAAGATGACAGTAGATAATTTGTAAAAAAAAAAAAATTCAAAATAGTTCCACCCAAGTAGGTGGAGCCAACCAGTAGTGGAGAAGGTGTGTTTAATTAGTGTTAATTTAGTAGTGTGTTTTTGTATATAATAGGTTTTTCTCATCTAGTGCTCAGGGAGCTTTTGACACAGCACATTTAATGTTCACCTTTTATCTATGTGAACTAGTCTCCATGTAGCATGCTATTTTTTCATGTTGAATAACTTATATATATATATTTTTTCTACAATGACCAAGGTCTAAATAAATTAGTATTTTTTTTATTTTATTACAAATTATCCACTGTCTCCATTAGAGACATTTTTTTGACTGGTTAAGTTCAAGTTAGACTTTATATTGCAAAAGCACAACATTTAATTACTAATGACACATACACCATGTAAGGTTTTATTACTGTGATGTGAAGAAAAAACAGCTGTCTCTATCGGTTTGCATGCCAAATCACTAGTATAACTGTAGTAGTAAGCACCCACACTGTATGTTGTTATAATTGTAGTGGCAACTAAAGTACAGACAATCATCAGTAGAAAGCAAAATTGCTTCCTCCATATCATTGTTTTATTTTCTTGTTCATAATTATGGCAGCATTTAATATGGGTATAGCTCCTTCCTAATCAGCTGTCCTAACAAAAACTATTTACAACAAAAGCAAGACTGGGTTGGATTATGACTGTGGTGTTTAACCCTTTAAGGACCAGGGATTTTACTGGGCCAAGGACCAGAGCGGTTTTTCAATTTTTAATACGCGGTTTTTGAAACATAATTTTCCTCTCTCTCATTTAACGTACCCATACAAGTTATATGTTGTTTTTTAAAGGACAGTTAGAGCTTTCTTTTGATACCCTATACATAAAAATGATTTACATTTTAGTATTAAAAAATACATATAAAAGAGGAAATTTCAGAGGAAAAAAAAGTTTTTCCCCATTATTTTCCCAATAATAAGCTACATAACGAGTGCAACACTAACCCACTTATCCCTCCTAATTAACTAAACTAATAAAAAAGAAAAATATTGGTTCCCAAACCCCCCATAACAAAAAAGACAGAAAAAAACTCTGAAGAGTGCGATGTCAGATCAGTAAAAATCATGCAACAGGCATGCAGGGGTTACATTTTATTAAATAAATATATTAAAATTACCTTTATTTATTAAAAAAAAACTTTATAAATTGTAAAAATAAAAAAATCTGTTAAAAAAAAACTAAATGAGGGCCATAAAATGGAAGGAAACTGATCACAGTTAAAAACGGTGATCAGCAATGAAAGGGTTAATTTTTTTCCCCTTTTTTTAACCTCTGTGTATGTAATTAATTTATTTTTACTTACAGGTCACTCTCTGTGCTTCACTATAAGAATGTGAAGCACAGAGAGTGAATTAGAGGCAAAGTCAGTGTGTGAACACACTGACTTTGCCATCTAATTTGCATGTTATCGCGGTGATCACGTTATCACCACGATCACATGCCCGGAAATCGACCAATCGGGTCGAGGAGCTTTGCCTCGGGTGCGAGGCTTAGTCCTGGACAGGGGAGGGCTGGCAGCCTTAGGCCTGGGGGGCAAATCCAGTCAAGTGGCCCATTGCACCACCGAATCGCCTCCTTATCCACGGCCATCTTTTCCTTGTTTTATAAAGAATATTGCCAGGATTTTTCCCCACAATATGCCAAAATTTTCCCTTACAATATGCCAGGATTATGCCCCTCAATATGCCAGGATTTCCCCCTCAATATGCCAGGATTATGCCCCTCAATATGCCACGATTATGCCCTTAAATATGCCAGGATTGTCCCCTCAATATGCCAGGATTATGCCCCTCAATATGCCAGGATTTAGCCACCCAATATTCCAAGATTATGCCCCTCCATATGCTAGGATTATGCCCCCTCAATATGCCAGGATTATGCCCCCTCAATATGCCAGGATTTTCCCCACAATATGCCAGGATTTTGCCACCTCAATATGCAAAGATTATGCTTCCTGAATATGCCAGGATTATGCCCCACAATATGCCAGGATTATGCTCCCTCAATATGCCAGGATTTTCCACTCAATATGCCAGGATTATGCCCCCTCAATATGCCAGGATTATGCCCCCTCAATATGCCAGGATTTCCCCCTCAATATGCCAGGATTTTGCCCCACAATATGCCAGGATTATGCTCCCTCAATTTGCCAGGATTTTCCCCTCAATACGCCAGGATTTTGCTCCCTGAATATGCCAGGATTATGCCCCACAATATGCCAGGATTATGCTCCCTCAATATGCCAGGATTTTGCCCCACAATATGCCAGTATTATGCTCCCTCAATTTGCCAGGATTTTCCCCTCAATACGCCAGGAATTTGCCCCACAATATGCCAGGATTTTGCCACCTCAATATGCCAGGATTATGCTCCCTGAATATGCCAGAATTATGCCCCACAATATGCCAGGATTATGCTCCCTCAATATGCCAGGATTTTCCCCTCAATATGCCAGGATTTTGCCCCACAATATGCCAGGATTATGCTCCCTCAATATGCCAGGATTTTCCCCTCAATATGTCAGGATTGTCCCCTCAATATGCCAGGAATATGCCCCTCAGTATGCCAGGATTTAGCCACCAAATATGTCAGGATATTCCCCTCAATATGCCAGGATTTCCCCCTCAATATACCAGGATCCCCCCCCCAATCTACCAGGATTTTTCCCCTCAATATACCAGGATTTTCCCCCACACCGTATTGAGTACTTACCTCCTTGCTGCTGCTCTGTCTCCCGGTGCTCTCATCTGCCTGTCTGTGGCTGTGAGGGAAGCGTTGTGCGCTCCCCTCCAGCCAAGCGTCTTCAATAAAGTTTGTTTTCAACAAACTTTATTGAATGCGCATTGGCTGGAGGGGAGCGCAGAACGCTTCCCTCACAGCCACGGACCTGCAGCACCGGGGGACAGCAGCAAGGAGGTAAGTACTGGGAAAGTGGGGGGGGGGATTGTTTTTTCCTGGCGTGACCTGGGCATGGCCCCCTGGACCCGCCGGGCCCAGGACGCCAGTATCGTCCGTCACCCCCTGGGGAGCCCAGCGTTAAAGACGGCCCAGTGGACGTTTTTAGCGTGCATTAGGGCGGCTTGGGGGGAAATTGCCTCCCTGCCCCCCGGCCCAGCCTGCCCCTGGTCCTGGACCCGTTGCAGACTAGCTGGCGGTGCGCACGGAGCGCACCGCCGGCTAGAGTGCATGACGAGTTAACTCGTCATAAGGTCACTAATGGTGCGGCTCTTATGACGAGTTAACTCGTCATAAGGTCAGGAAGGGGTTAACCAAACTGTATGAATTATGTAAGCATACACAAACTCTGGTCTATCTACTTTAACCCCTTCCCGTCCTTATGACGAGTTAACTCGTCATAAGAGCCGCCGCGTTAGCGACCTTATGACGAGTTAACTCGTCATGCAGTCTAGCCGGCGGTGCGCTCCGTGGGCACCGCCAGCTAGTCTGCAACGGGTCCAGGACTAAGCCTCGCACCCGAGGCAAAGCTCCTGGACCCGATCGGTCAGTTTCCGGGCATGTGATCGCGGTGATTTAGTCATCACCGCGATAACATGCAAATTAGATGGCAAAGTCAGTGTGTTCAACACTGACTTTGCCTCTAATTCACACCCTGTGCTTCACATTCTTATAGTGAAGCACAGAGAGTGACCTGTAAGTAAAAATAAATTAATTAAATACAAAGGTAAAAAAAAAAATTAACCCTTTCATTGCTGATCACAGTTTTTAACTGTGATCAGTTTCCTTCCACTTTATGGCCCTCATTTAGTTTTTTTTTAACAGATTATTTTATTTTTACAATTTATAAAGTTTTTTTTAATAAATAAAGGTAATTTTAATATATTTATTTAATAAAATTTAACCCCTGCATGCCTGTTGCATGATTTTTACTGATCTGACATCGCACTCTTCAGAGTTTTTTTCTGTCTTTTTTGTTATGGGGGGTTTGGGAACCAATATTTTTCTTTTTTATTAGTTAGTTAATTAGGGGGGATAAGTGGGTTAGTGTTGCACTAGTTATGTAGGATATTACTGGGAAAATAATGGGCAAAAACTTTTTTTTCCTAAAAAATTTCCTCTTTTATATTAATTTTTTAATACTAAAATGTAAATCATTTTTATGTATAGGGTATCAAAAGAAAGCTCTAACTGTCCTTTAAAAAACAACATATAACTTGTATGTGTACGTTAAATGAGAGAGAGGAAAATTATGTTTCAAAAAACGCGTATTAAAAATTGAAAAACGCTCTGGTCCTTGGCCCAGGAAAATCCCTGGTCCTTAAAGGGTTAACAAACATTTATTCAGGGACAAAACAACAATAACATAATAATGACACACAATCTAAATAACTAGAACAACAACAATAACAGCTACACAACAATAACAATTAAACCTTAAAAGTAAAATTCTAATGACACACGATCTAAATAACTAGAACAACAACAATAACAGCTAAACAACAAGCTACAGTTTGCCATGATAACACCTAACCCATGTTTACTCACATGCAGAGCCAGGGAAGAAGAGAGACAGGTGAAAGATAGGGGAGTAGTGGTCTCTTCATGACTTGTAAAGGTATTGAATATTACCATGTCAAAATGTAAAGGTATTCCCCTAAACAATTTAGTTTTTTCTTGGCCTCCCATATGCTCTGAAAAGATACCAAATGATTTCCTCCCCAAACAAGGCTCATTCTAAATCCCATGCCATTAATAGTAATGATCTCTTGAAGGAGAAGTTTATCATCAGGTAAAAACAAAGCCTACCCAACTCTATAGCTTTAAAAGAAGCAGAAATCTTACAGTATCCATGGTCCCAGGCTGTAGCCAAGCTGAAAATAAAAAGCTACATTACTTAGCTTGCTTAACTCAGCAAGACCTTTTCTTGGAAAAAGTATGCTTGAGGAAGGGATGCATGTCTCATTATAATGATAAATGAGACCCGAGTAAATGACTAAGAGGTTAGCATCAAATTAATTACTAGATAAACAGGAGTGACCATAAACTCCCTAAAGATCGGTCCAAAAAAGAAATGTAAAATGTGATCCAAATTGGTTTGGGTCAAACTGCATACAAGTTTATGTATGCAGTTTCTGTTTAGACAGGAGAGTCCTAGACATCAAAACAATTCCATCAATGTTGGCTTCTAAGCAGGCTACATTTTAGTGAAGAAGTTGTTCACTTGTTAGGAGGCATTACATGAAACAGTAATGTGAAGAAGTAATTTGTAGCTGGAAACAAGTCTCCCACATCATTAAAAATATTGATTAAGCATAGGGCTTTATAATATGTCCCTTCTGGTTATGTTGAAACTGATTGTTAGAGGGGCTGACACATCATACCATATCACATCTCTCAGGGCTTAACCTTCTAGAATGAGTAGTTTCTCCTAGCTCTGAGTAGCCTCCGCCTTCTGAAATAGTATATTGCATACCCTTTGAAGGCATAAAAAAAAGTTTGAAAACAACATCACTGAAGGCACAGTGCCATGTTCTATGGGTAAGAACATCTAAGTAGACTGGGACAAATGTTTGTTGAAAAGAGTAACTTCCATAAATATAGTAAGCTCAGAGGCATAGTTCCTGTGTGGAATGGAACGTTTCATTAACATTACCAGGTAAGGAGTACTGTATAATATGACTTAAAAAAACCTTAACTTATTCAGCGACTATAGAACTTGGTGAAAGGAATAAGGAATGTCATCTGAGTTATGAATACCTTTTCATGAAGGAAGAGTATCGTATCCAGAAGCCAGATTAATTCATCTGTTCTGGATCTTACCTGATGCAAAAAGTTATGTGAAAGAAATAATGCATGTCACAGAGGCCTAGATCACATCTATATTAGTTTATAACACAGGTTATCTGTATGATATTAGACATCAGACTGACTTAGACAGAAAGCATAAGAAGTTCTAGATGCAGCAGCAGGATGAAAACTACCTGGCAACCTTAGACTCTGTATTTAGTATGACTAAAAAAGGAGTGTTGCACAAAGCAATTAATGAACAATGTATATACTTATCCTAACAAGCTTGATAGCTTTGTTGTAAGGACAATGGAGGTAGACATGGCCCACTTCAGGTAAACCTATGTAATACCAATGAGAAGACTGGAAGACATAGGTATATATTGTCTGACATTAAACAGGATTGCGGTCCCAATTTTCATTCTCAAGAATAAATACTGTGCATATAGCACTGTCAGTTTGAGTGACTTGATAAGCCTCACTTGACCTCAAAGTCTCAATCCCCCCAACACCCTGTATTAATGGAAAATGTTTGGAGGTATGCACTAGCGTGCATAAGAGTATATCCTTGGTAGAGAAAAATATTTCAATTCTAGTGAGAATACTAATATGAAATATAAATAACATCCTTATATACCTCTGTGATGTGGTTGCAGATCTTGGCTTTTGACCCCTGTACCTAAACCCATTACTCATTACAAGGTGACTCACAGAGGAACGAGTAACATAAATGAAAGATCGGGTCATTCTGAAAACCTTTAAGTGACTGGATAAGAGTTCTTGAATCCTACAGTGTTACTGTAGCAAAATGTGTGCAATCATCATAAATCACTGCGGAGACAGACTTATTATGGGACATTGAACCAAAACCTTTTAATTAGCACATGTGCCTGACGATAGGTTTCACCTCATGTGAGAGGCAGTTTAATACACCTCTATTTTACATGCTAGATAGAAAAATATTTTAAATACACACGGCAAAAGATGTTTATTCGATCAAGAAATTATGTGTTAAATAATATATTCTGGCAATATATTTTTTTTTATTTTGCAGAAGATCCTGGTTCATGTAGGACACACAACATCATCTATGAATGGTTAGCACACCTCACTTCCATCTCTCAAGACAGTTACTAATTTAAATGAAAGAACAATGCACCCAGCCAGGTAAAAGCTGGTATTACTTGAATTTAGTTGATTAGCTAATATTCAGCTGTGCAGAGGGGGTTAAAGTAAATGTTAGAACTGCCTGGCTGCACAGAATACTCCCCTGTGTTCAAGTGGGCACAACAAGTCAGTTTGCTAGAAATGTCTTATTTAATTAAATTTGAAATTAAAAAAACCTTTTGTAAATGCATTGTTTTATAGTGATATTTTATCATCACATGTTAAGCTAAAAAAAAACCAGCCGCATACAATTTGCATTTTAAATTTAACACGTCATTTTAGAACAGGTGCAATGACACAGAGCAATGTACCACTTCAACATGAAGTTTATTACAAACATAACTATAACATGTAACATGATAAGTAAAGTATTTGGTCACAAATACTCAATATCAGGGCCGGCCTTAAGTGTTCCGGCGCCCTGTGCGGGCTTCCCCCGTGGCGCCCCCCCTTCTCTTTCACCCCCCTATGTTTGTGTCTCTCTCCCTTCCCATGTTTGTCCCTTTCCTCTTCCTTGCCATGTCTGTCTCTCTCTCTCTCTCCCTCTGTTCTGTCTCTTTCCCCCCGTCCCCTATTCTGTCTCTCTCCCCCCGTCCCCTGTTCTGTCTCTCTCCACCTGTCCCCTGTTCTGTCTCTCTCCCCCCCGTCCCCTGTTCTGTCTCTCTCCCCCGTCCACTGTTCTGTCTCTCTCTCTCCCCCAGTTCTGTCTCTACCCCCTGCCCCTTTTCTGTCTGTCTCTCTCCCACCCCTCCCCTGTTCTGTCTCTCCCCCCTCCCCCTGTTCTCTCTCTCTAGCCCTGTTCTCTCTCTCCCCCCTCCCCCTGTTCTCTCTCTCCACCCTAACCCCTGTTCTGTCTGTCTCTCTCTCACCTCCCCCTGTTCTGTCTGTCTCTCTCTCCCCTCCCCCTGTTCTGTCTGTCTCTCTCTCCCCTCCCCCTGTTCTGTCTGTCTCTCCCCCCCCCTTACCTTTGCCTGAAAAGGTGGCTCCAGGGAGGGGGCGGAGCTAAACGGCACAGCGGTGTAGCTCCACCCCCACCCCCCGGGAAGCAGAGCAGAGTCTGCATTACGGGGAGCCCCGGGCAGCAAGACTTTGTGCTGCTCGGCTCCCCATGCTTAATGCAGGCATGGGGAGCCGAGCAGCACTATCTCATGCTGCCCGGGGCTCCCCGTGAAGCAGATGCTGCTCTGCTTCCCGGGGTGGGGGCGGAGCTACACCACTGAGCCGGTTAGCTCCGCCCCCTCCCCGGACCTAGACAAGAATGCCGAGCAGAGGGCTGGTGAGGGGGGATCTCCCCCAGCCAGTGCCTCTACCGGGTTTTTTTTTTTTTTTACTTTTTTCTTTTTCTTTATACCGGCCGGGCAGGCGCCCCCTGGGGTGTTGCGCCCTGTGCGCTCGCACAGGTCGCACACCCCTAAGGCCGGCCCTGCTCAATATTAAAAATATCTAAAATCACTATCCCCTATCCAATGAAATAATCTAATATGCATTTCACAAGTGAAAGTGAAAGTCTAAAACCTAATTAAGATTAGAATCCATCATATTTTCATGTGAATTATAACAAAAGCATGGATTAAAGCTTTTTGATAATGCTGGGTGAGGGAAATATATCCAGTACTCCAGAAAGTCCTGTGGCTAAAAATCTATGAAAATATATCAGGTTCAGACCACCAGAACCAGAGTCCTATCTGGGAGACATTTGAATGTTCCTAAAGTAGAAGCGATCTATATTAATGTTTATCTCAGCTCCCAGACCCAGAGATTTCTCTAAAGGTTAAATAGAAGTGTTTTCGCTAACACACCCTCTTACTTCAGGGAGATTGAGGTTTTGCTGGAGGGCGATTTCGATGATCTTAGCCTTTACAGGCTCCCCCTTTGATAGTGTATCCCTATTTATTAACATCTTTGTTCTGTTTGTTTTGAATAGTTTAACCTTTGCTATGCTGACATTGTTTGTTTGCTGCCCTCCTTGACACGTGCATGTTTTCCCTTCCTGTTCCACTGATTTGACTCTGGCACATCTGACCTTGTCTGGACTCCATCTATCTGTATGTGGTGCATGTGTCACTTACTACAACCAGTGTATTGCACCAGTCTCGTGGGATATCTTCTTCAGACATACCTTATCCATACAGAATCTTGCATCTCTCCACACTGTCCCACATACTATCTAATATCCGTATTCAAATTGCTACCTCTTGAGGTTCCCTGAGATTCCTATACAGTTATTCTACGGTATTGTTATTCTATACATCAGTTATTCTACATATTATTTACAGGGGCTACAGGGGCAAAACCAATTTAGTGGCCCATGGTGCATCCTCATTAGCCTACCCTTTATCAACAAAGATACACACAAATTAACAGATACTTTGATAGATAGGGAACAGGATTTCCTAGAAAGAAAAGTAATCTAGAAAGGTAGAAATTGCTATGCTCCACAGCATTTAGAAATTAAAACTGGTCAAACCCTATTCCATTTAGCTATGTTTGGAAGTAGCCTGGGGTGCAGTTTTTCCTCTGCCCCGTTTATCAGCCCTTTCATGAGTGCAGTTCAACCTAAGGGCATCAGCACCTTCTCCCAGCTCCCACATGATACTTCTAAAGGTTCTGGCTGGTCCACCAGAACATAACAATTAGTTAATGTTGATCAGGAAGAATAAAGGTTATGCAGTGTTGTTACAGTATATCTGCAGAATTGACATGTTATGATTAGTTATTTATATCTCACCTCAAAAAGTGATGTGAGTCAAATAAACGTTTTGCAAGCAAATTAACTATTTAATCTTTCAGGCCAAATAAAGGGAAAATACATACAGCCCCTCCCACAGCAATTTTAATATCCCAAAATGCACTCATCATAATTAAAAATGTCCTAATTCTTTATGTCACTTTTGTCAATATGATCTTCATATTTGTTTACACATTCATTTACTTCTTAATTAAATATTTCAGAAGGTTGAGTTCACCTTATTATTGTATCAAACCCCAATTATTATATTTCTAAAGATGATTAATTTTCTCTCACTATTTAATTATGTTTTCTGTTCTAATGTCATTATTTGCTTATTTCTAATGATGGTTAGCTGCATTATTTTCTTTCCATATATGTATTGTACAGAAACTAACTTGGTAAGCTCCTTCAGCAAGATGAACTGTACTGATGCTGCATAATGCATTGTTAGACAGGTTAGTGTTTTAACTATACTCCACTCTACTGTTACTACAACTTCAATCCCTCTGACCTCTTCAATCCCTTAATGGTGTCATGGACCCCATTCCCTCTAGATTGTAAGCTTACGAGCAGGGTTCTCTACCTCATGTACCAGTCTGTACTAGTTTGTCTAAATTAGTATGAAGTTCCTTTCTTTGCTCTGTACCAAGCGCTTCGAGAATTGGTGGCGCTGTACAAATAAATGTTAATGTAATGTAACTATGATGACTAAGATTTAACTATGCATGATTTATGGCCAGATGAGCTTTTCTGGTAGAAGAAGCCTACTAAGTTGTATCCCATACCATGTATACTTGAGTCATGAACTTAAACCAAGAGTAGGCACCTACACTGTTTATGGTGTGCATCCAGTTTTCCTTTGTTCCTACAACTCTGCTCTCACTCAGTCCAAGCAACACTATTTCTCTACCTTAATATCCACCCTCTCACTGAATCCCAAAAATCTCTTCTCAACCTTTAATGCTCTCCTCTGCCCCCCCCCCTGCTCCACTCTTACGGCCCAAGACCTTTCCTCTCACTTCAAAAACAAAGTTGACGATATCAGGTGTAACTTCACTGTCTGCAACTTGCCCCTGCCTCCTGCCTTGTTTCAATCCCCAAAACCCCCCTGTAGCTGAGAAAGAGGTAGACGATCTGCTCCAATGTTCGAGATCTACTACTTGTGCGCTAGATCCCGTCCTGTCTCACCTTGTATCCTCTCTTTCCCCTCTACTCTAACCCATCTCATCAACCTCTCTCTGTCCTCTGGAATAGTACCGTAAACCTTCAAGCAAGCCCAAATCGTACCTGTATTGAAAAAATCTTCCCTCGACCTCACACTTCCATCTAACTACCGTCCTATATCCCTTCTCCCCTTCGTGTCCAAGTTGCTGGAGAAAATGGTGCACTCATGAATAACAGACTTTCTGAGTGCCAATGACCTTCTTGACCCTTTTCAATCTGGCTTTAGACCCTTACACTCTAATGAAATAGCCCTTAGTAGAGTATCAAATGACCTCCTTTCTGCCAAATATAAAGGCCACTTCTCAGTGATCTCTTAGATCTCTCTGCTGCCTTTGACACTGTTGACCACCACCTCCTTCTTAACAGATTATCCTCATTTGGCATAGGTTGTACGGCACTCTCTTGGATCAAGTCATACTTATGTGAGTGCTCTTATTCAGTGTCGCTTACTGGAGCAACATCGTCGCCTGTTCTGCTCTCTGTTGGTGTTCTGCAAGGATCAGTCCTTGGCCCGCTGTTGTTTTCCTTGTACACCACCTCTCTGGGAGAACTCATCTGCTCTTTTGGTTTCCAATACCACCTGTAAATGGATGATACTCAGATCTACTTCTCCTCCCCTGACCTCACTCGCTATGTAGTGTCACGTGTAGTTGAGTGTCTGTCGGCCATCGCCACTTGGATGTCTGATCACTACCTGAAACTTAACCTTTCTAAAACAGAACTGATTATCTTCCCTCCCTCAAACTCTGGGCCTTCACCTGGATTCACAGTCACCATTGAAATGCTACAATCATACCAGCTGACCGTGTCAGATGTCTTGGGGTCACTTTTCACTGTGCTCTCTCCTTCGTTCCTCATATTCAGTCTTTAGCCAAATCCTGTTGGCTGCATCACAGGAACATCGCACTTATTCACCCGTTCCTCAGTGAAGAGACCGCCAAAATACTAGTGCACTCGCTTGTGATCTCTCGCCTTGACTATTGTAACAGCCTTCTGACTGGACTACCTATGGCTCGTCTCTTTCCCCTGCAATCTATTCAGAACACAGCTGCCAGACTCATCTTTCTTGCTCGTCGGTCTGATTCAGCTGCTCTCTTCTGCTATGCCCTCCATTGGCTCCTCGTCTTGTCTAGGATCAAATTTAAAATTCTATCTTTAACCTACAAAGCCCTCCATTCCTTGGCCCCTCTGTATATTGCCTCCCTCGTGAACCGATACTTCCCTTCATGTCCTCTGCGCTCCTCAATGGATCTATAGCTTTCCTCCTACCTCATCACCTCTTCCAACTCGCTCCTCCAAGATTTTGCTCGAGCTGCCCCCTCTCTTTGGAATTCCCTTCCACAGAGCATCCAGCTCTCTCCTTCCTTTTTTAAAATTTAAAAAATGTACCTCAAAACCCATCTCTTTAATGAAGCTTACTACCCATCCAACTAGCATACTGATTGGTTTAACTCTAGCTATTCCGACCTAGCTCTCGCTGTCCTCAATCACTGTTGAGATCAAGTAGCTTACAACTGATCCAGCTAGAACACACACAATTACTCTTTGGCCAAACCCACCTAGTGCAAACCTTCCACATAACTTTTACTAAAACTACATTCCCTCTGTCCTCTTCAATCCCTTGTGTTTTTTATGTACCCCATTCCCTCTAGATTGTAAGCTTGCGCGCAAGGCTCTCTACCTCATGTAGTTCCCTTCTACGCTCTACGTAAATTGTTGGTGCAATACAAATAAATGGTAATGTAATATAATATAATATATAGCAGAGGGTTGTGAGAGTTGTCCATACAATTGAATTTGTTATTAGTATTTAGATTCATAGAGTTTTGTGAGTTTTTAATTGCTACCCACTTAAGTATTTGTTTTTATAATGTAGTTTTATTTTTGCTAAAAATTAGTTTCAGTACAATATATCTCATAACACAAATGTACAAAAAAGCTTTAGAAATATAAAGAAAAGTATTAACAGAAGAGACAAAAGAAAAATGAGATGGGTAGTTGTAGAATAATTTATTGATCCAATATGCATTAATAATTCATGTTTAAAATAGAGGTTAGTCTCTTGCTGAGTATAATACCAAAACATGCAGTAAAGTCTGGTGCATAACTTATTTCATGTGGGTGTTGGTGAGCTGCTTTATATGAATATAAAGAGAAATATATCTTTTGATACCTTTGTTTTAATATACACCTGTATTAAAAATTCACTGCAAGTTAAGTCGATTTTTTGTTGTTGTGTGTAAATTCAATCCTGTTTATGTATTGTGAGTCATTCTAGATGATTTGAACAGTTCCTAGTTCGCATATTAACTAACCATCCTTTATTTTCTGTCTCTTTCTCTGGCAAACATCTTTGCACCTTTCACTCTTTGTTATAACTTTTGAAATGTATCAATTGATGGGAGAAAGGATCCATTCTACCAATCAAGTCTACCCAATGTTCTAACTGGAGGAAATCCTCAAAATTGTATTTGATTCTTTGTCTTGTCCTTTATATAGTATAGATTCATACCTATCAATTTTTTCTAGGTATTAAGCAACTAAAGTGCACATGTACCTTTACATCAGGCTCAGAGGGTCAATGAACCAAGTAATTTGGTTTATAGACTTTCGGTTTATAGAATAGCAATAGCATTACATGTATTCCATAAACTGAAAGTCAATTGACCTATTCGCATGAATGGGGACTCTAAACCGAAAGTCTATAAATCCAATGTCGTTCGGTTTATAGACTTTCGGCTTATGGAATACATGTAATACTATTGGCTTTCTATAAACCGAACTAGAGTCCCCATTCATCAGAATTTCCTATGAATGGGGACTCTAGTTCGGTTTATAGAAAGCCAATAGTATTACATGTATTCCATAAGCCGAAAGTCTATAAACCAAAAGACATTCTGTTTATAGACTTTCTTTTTATAGAATAGCAACAGTATTAAATGTATTCTAATAAACGAAAGTCTATAAACCGAATGTCTTTCGATTTATAGACTTTCTGTTTATGGAATACATGTAATGCTATTGCTATTCTATAAACCGAAATAGAGTCCCCATTCATAAGAATAGGTCAACTGACTTATTCTTATGAATGGGGACTCTATTTCGGTTTATAGAATAGCAATAGCATTACATGTATTACATCTGAGAGTCAAATAGAACCGTCAAATACTGTGCTGACAGCACACTTTGAAAAATTCTAATAGTTTTGTGTGCTAAATAGTACATTTGCGTCTTGCGGTGCACTTCATATCTGAGAGTCAAATAGAACCGTCAAATACTGTGCTTACAGCGCACTTTGAAGAATTCTATTAGTTTTGGGTGCTAAATAGTACATTTGCGTCTTGCAGTGCACTTCATATCTGAGAGACAAATAGAACCGTCAAATACTGTGCTTTCAGCGCACTTTGAAAAATTCTGGCTACCTCCTCCTTCTCCAGCGCCGCTTCCACATTGCCACGGTCACCGCCTCCTCAACCAATGGGCCACTTAGACTTAGATGTATGTTCTTCCAAAGCTAAAATCAAAGATTCCATCTAGTGCTATTTTATGGCTCAGCTGTATTTTTAATTTTTATGTATTTTATGTTTTTTGAAGTTATTTCCCTATCCATATTTGTTTGCAGGGCAGTTGTCCTACTCTTACCCACATTTTAATTCCTTTTGCAGCCCTCTAGCCCTTTCCAGGACTTTTTTTAGAGGCATTTTAGTGGCCAAAAGTTTGTGTCCCCATTTACTTCAATGGGGTTCGGGGTCAAGTTCGGGGTTAAGTTCGAACCTGCCGAACCCGAACATCCAGGTGTCTGCTGAACTCTAATCACAACCAAAAAGTAATTTTGTTAAAGTCTGCAGTACAGACAACACAAACGTAGCTCTCTCTATCCACCTGTCGAGAACAATATTTCTCCAACAAAATGCATGCTTATCATGATGTACTAGTCTATGTGTTTGCAACACTTTTGCAAGCTGCTTTGTGCAACCTAGTAGCTTATGACTGTAGCTTTAAATGAAGTTCCTTGCTTCGGATTTGTTAAGGAAATTGAGTACCAGTGACTTTATTTGTCAATATCCTTTCAACTAAAAAATAGAGCATGACTCCAAACTTAATTCCTAGTACATCCACTATTTTTTCCAACTAAAAATAGTGTTAGAAAAGATTAGATAACTGATAGATTTGATGAGTGATGTATATTTATTTTCTGTACCATGTAGAGCTGTGCATTAAGCTACATTTTCTTTTTGATTCTGGAACTCTAATTCCCCTAGAAATTTCCATGCCAGAGTGCCACGAGCACCGTGTGATTTAGACTTAATCTGGCTGTAATGCATTCATTCCCCGGAGTCTTGCTGATGGAGTAAAGGAAAATTACTATTTCACTAAGTTTCTTTAAATCCAATTTTACAGCAAAAATAGAAGTTATTATATTATGTTCTAAGCCATTAACTCAAATGACTGTTCCCTAATATGTCCCAATGGATAGTCTATGGGAATATGCCAGAATGATGTTATTTAATCACAGGAGGGGGACAAACTTCACTACTTGGTACTAGTGTTGCTAAAACACATGAACTACAAATGCCAAAAATAATATATTCACAATAAATTATTAGTAAAGTGTAAAGTATTGTAGATTAATTTGATAGATTAAATTAATACACTTGGGGGTCTATGCATGCAGCCACATTCGTCCAATTAGGGGCTAATTCAGTATGAATTTTAGGATTTTTAGCAAAGTTGGGCTGTAATTTTGGTCCTATTCAGTTTGGGGAACTTGGCTTGGGAAATCCATGGGATTCTCCCTGCTCTTAAAGCACTGAATCACCCCAAAATCAGCACAATTCTCTAATTTCACCCACTTTAATTACCGATATTATTTAAAGAACAGCGCATTTTTTGGTCGAAAAAAATGTAAGTTCATTGATACTGAAATTGTTAAATATATACCCATATTAGCATATTTCATTAAAAAAAATCATGATTGGAATTGTTACAAATGCTCTTAATTCATAAATGGTACAATTACCACATCAAGGAACCTGTCATTAATAAAACACCCACATATGCCATGTGCCACTTAGTAAACCCATAAAAGGTGGATAATTGCCACATATATATATATGTATATACATTAAAATACATAATATTACACACTGCCATAACAGCTCTTGTGTTATAATAATACCAGTGATGTTATGTCAGGTATAGGTTGGCATCAAATTACCAGCTATTATTCACCATCAACAGTTATTTGGTTATATTTACTGTCCCACCATCATGCCATGTGTATCACAGTACCAATTCATGCCCAAAGTGTGGATGACAACATGGATTCACATTGCAACAATTTCCACTGTAGCTATAAAAGGATACCTTTACAAATGTAAGTGCATTAGACCACTTCCCTCTGACCAAGTAGCACATCACAACATGATATCCCTGTTCCAAAATACCACCACTGTCCACCATTCCAGATTTTTCCACACACCACTGTAAGTGGTAACCACTACAACAGGACCATCCACCCTAGGTGGCTCAGGTGACCACTGCATAGACAAGTGATGTGTGGACAAAACTAGTATGGTGGATGGTGGGTGTGTATTGCAATGATGGGATCATGTGGTGATGTGTTAAATGGTTAGAGGTCCATGTGACAATCTTACCACTGTGGCATGGCTGATGCCACTGCTTAAAACACTCACATGTAAATGTCACCTTTTACATTCACAGTGGACAATGATGTCAGTCAATGCCATCCACACTGTGGACACTGTGAACATGTGGTACAGTGATACATGTGACATGATGGTGGGATGGTACTTTTAACATAATGTGGTGGAGCCCGGATTTCCTTGACTGGAACTCTTTGTCTGTTACTTATAACATAACACATATAACTGTCATTATCAGGGCAGTGTCCCAACCATTGCAGGGACATCTGCACTTGGTGCTGGCTCCCTACCATCTTCTGTCAGTGTCTTAAGGCCTCCGGAGGTGTCCACCGTCACTCTGCTGGCTGTTTCCAGTATTGCATCCCCTTCACTGCTCGAACCCCTGCCAGGCTGCAACATGTCAGCCGTTGCACTTCTGCCCTCCCATTCAGTGCACATTTGGTCATCTTAAAGGGAAACTACTAATTTTTTATAATTTGATTGTACTCCACCCATAATTAATCAGTGTGACTACTTTTTGAAACGTTTAAATCTGGCTCATTTCCTTTTGTTCTTTACCTATGATAAAAGTTTTTGCCCCTCCTTGATTTTTTTGTAGTCACATTTTTTTTATTTGCTATTCCTGTTAATGACACCACTTGTGCCTTCGCCTCATCCTGATTATTCTGTTGTTGACTTGGCTGACCTTCGCTTGTTGAGGACTAGGTCTCTGTTCCGCCTGTCCAGATCCTATCAGTGTTCATCCTATGCTCACGTCCTGGGGCTCTCCTGTGGCACACCAGTATTATTCCAGCACAGCTAATCCCAGGAACAATGCCAGACCTTGCTTCAGACTTCGCTTCTGGTTCGCGATTAACCCAACCTCCAGAGACACCTCCATCTCTGGAACCTCCGTTTCCTCTTCACTTCTCAGATTGGTAACTCTCAGATCACCATCAAGTTCTCTATCAAGTTCACATCCTACCACCAGTGATTTCCTTGCCCTGTTACCCACGGTGCTGCACAAGTCCCTGGCTGTTTCACATAGAGGTAGATCCTTCCTTCTGCACAGATAATCCAGCTCTTCCTTTCCTTACAACATGACAATATCATAGGCCTACCATGGATTACAAAATAGACAAAGCAAGAGTGTTTCCAGCGCTGTATTCCTAGCTTTTAGACAGTGTGTCCCTAAATCACACCAATAAAATACAGTATAAAACAGAATGGCAAATAGTGCGCTTAAAGCAAACTGTGGAACATATGAACTTTGGTGAAAGATCAGTGAGGAGATATTTCCAAATATTGCAGGAAAAAAATCTACATACACTCACAACACCTTTTAGGGCAGGCGATATTTTTGATATTTATAAAACATCTGTCAGCTCCAGCTGATGTTCTTCTGTGGTACAGGCTCAAAAGAACATGACCACAAAATAACCAGTTAGTAGAATATAAAAATTACATTTAATAGAAAAAGATATCTGCTTACATGTAAGTTCACTGAAACAGGCGAAGTAGGCGCCACACGGCCGTCAGCAGATTCCTTCCAACATATGATAATGTTTTTCAAGGTGTAAAACAGGATACAAAATACAGATAATATGGGATAAAATAGCAGGGTGATTCCAGAACGCTACGCGTTTCGCCTATTAAATGGCTTCAACTAGGCGTCTGGACTCCCTGCATAAAACTCGCGCTTT
This sequence comes from Pelodytes ibericus, assembly GCA_036172795.1. Classification (NCBI taxonomy): domain Eukaryota; kingdom Metazoa; phylum Chordata; class Amphibia; order Anura; family Pelodytidae; genus Pelodytes; species Pelodytes ibericus. The sequence continues at coordinate 69,412,262 of CM069862.1, forward strand.
TATTTTGAAAATCCAGCCTATTACAAACAACTTCCCGCCTCTCGCGAGACTTCGACTTAGAGCAAAAAACGTTCAGTGTTCATACGAATGCAGTTGTTCATACAGGATTCGTATTACAGAAGTCTGTTCGGTTTAACTTCTTTCTCACGTCATGATTCTGAATACTGATGTCGGCTTATAAGTCAGGTCGGTTTGCAGTTCGGTTTAACTTCTCTCATGCGACATAGTTCATCATACGAAGTTCGGTTTATGCACTAATTCGGTTTTCAATCTGAAGGTTTTAATGCGAACAGTTCATTCAAGCTCGCCTCTGTTATGCTTTCGTATTACAATAACCCAACAGTGTTTTGGAGGTAGATTTAAAAAGTCCTTTATCTGCATCTCAAGTTCCTATATGTTACATAAGGCTTTACATATAGATAAAGTAAAACATGAAAACATTAAAAATTAAGATGAAGGAAAGAAATAACAATATCTTTAATTACATACCACCTTTTGAGTGTACAGATATCTGTTTTATTAATATAAAATATTAAAAATATTAAAAAATATTCTTTAATAAAAAATAAAATACTAATAAAAATTCCAATATATTTACTAAAAATGATGATAATGTACAGTCAATCAATGATGTGCAAAAAACATATCACATAAAATTATACAAGTCAAAATCCGCATTTAACCCTTGTGGTTTTAAAGTGGCCATATTAAAAACCCATTTCATTTCTTTTTGTCCCATATTTTTAACATTGTCTCCACCTCGCCAATGTTTTTTTACTTTTTCTATAGCACAGAATTTTATTCCTTTAGGGGTTTTTTGATGAAACTCTAGGAAATGTTTGGAGAGACTGTGGGTAGTTAAGCCATTTTTAATATTTCTCACGTGCTCTTCTATTCTTTTCTTTAATTGTCTTGTTGTTCGTCCTATATATTGTAGGCCACACGGACATTCTATAAAATAGATGACATTAACTGTAGAGCAAGTGATAAAACTTTGTATTTCATATTTTTGACTGTTTTTTGTGGAACTGAATTCTGTAATAGGATATGTTTGATGGGTAGTTTTACAACCTATACAGCTCAAACAGCCATAGAAACTGGGTTTCCTAGTAAGGAAATGGCAGGGAGCTGTGGTAGTATTTATTAATTGGCTGGTATAGTTAGTAGTGAGTTTTTGTTTTAAACTAGGTGCTCCTCTAAAGACCACTACAGGGGCTTCAGATATAATCTCTTTTAATATCTCATCTTTTTGTAGGATTTTCCAATGTTTTTTAATACATTTTTTTAACCTTTGTGATTTGTTATTGTAATTTAAGATGATAGGGATCTTAGATTGAAAAGTACTTTTCTCTTTATTCTTATAAGTTAGTAGTTGATTTCTATCAGCTTCTGCTAATTCTGAGATGATTAAATCAACATTCTCTGAGTCGTAGCCCTTTTCTATAAATTTTTCACGGAGTATATTTGCCTGATCCCTATATTGATGTAATGTAGCCAGGGAGGGTAAAGACAACTGGATGTTTCAATAAAAATTTTATTTGCCCATTTTCTATAAAAATCTCCAAATCAAGAAAGGTGATACGTTCTTTGCTATATATTGTGTTCAGAACAATATTATTGTTGTTGTTGTTCATATAATCCAGGAAGATTTTTAAATCCCTTTCACTTCCTTTCCATACAAAGATGATGTCATCTATGTATCTGTAATACAGGACCAGGTTCACCTGCCAGTTATGCCCGCTCCAGATATATGTATTTTCCTACTGGGACATAAACAGGTTGGCATAACTGGGGGCGAACCTGGTCCCCAAAGCGGTCCCAGTACATTGGAGATAGTATGTGTCCAAAAACCAGAAAAAATTATGGTTCAAAATTATTTTAATCCCCTTTACCACATATTCTATTTGGTCTTCTCTCAGAGTGTTGCTTTCTTTTAGAGTATTTCTCACAGCTTCACACCATTGTTTGTGGTCTATAATAGTGTATAAAGATGTGACATCACTTGAGACCAAGATGAAATCCTCTTCCCATGTACAATTTTTTAATATATTCAAAACAATAATAGTGTCTTTGAGATAGGACTTGCTCTCTTTTACGTATGGTTGTAGGACGTGGTCCAAATATTCAGATAAGTTGGAAAACATGGAGTCCACACCTGACACTATAGGTCTGCCTGGGGGATTGTTTAGATCTTTATGGATCTTGGGCAAAAAGTAGATAACCAAAACTTTTGGAGTTGTAACATTTATGTACTCATATTCTTGTTTCGATAGATAGTTGTTATCTTTACCTTTATCTAGATAACTGACTAGGACTTTCTTAAAATCATTTGTAGGGTCTGCTTTGAGATTTTTGGATGTAGTTTCCTGTTCTAGTTGTCTATGGGCCTCTTTAATGTAATATTCTGTGTATAGTACAACTATCCCACCACCTTTATCTGCTGGTTTTATGATCAAATCCTGATCTTCTTGGAGCATTTTAAGGGTATTGAGTTCTTTTTTGGTCATGTTATTTTTATCGTATTTTGAAGGTTTAAGTTTTGTAAAATCTTCCATGACTGCTTTTTCGAATACTTCTAAAGCTCCAGATTTGTAGGCGGTGGGATAAAACTTAGATTTTTTCTTTAAGTTTGTGGGCATGATATTGTTAGAGTCAATGACTTTTACATTTTGGGTAGTGGGTTTTAGAGCATATAATCTTTTTATTGTAGTGTTTCTTACAATTTTTTTTATATCTATATATGCAGAGAAGAGGTCGAATTTTTTAGTAGGTGCAAATTTTAAACCTTTGCTGAGTACTAATAATTGTTCCTGTGACAACATTTTGTGGGATAGGTTGAATATTCCTGTAGGTTTATTGTTCTTCTGTTTTATATTTAATATTTGAGTTTTCGCCTTCCTACGTAACTTTTTTCCTCCTCGACTTCCTCTAGGTCTAGATGGAATCTTTTTCTGGGGTCTCTCCTGAGTTTTTCTTTGGGTTTTTGTTGGTAATTTTGTCTGGGTTTCCATTACCTCTCTCTCTGCTCTTTGGGAAGGGGGCGTAATAGTCGGTGGTCTGTATCTAAAAAAGGAGATGTTTCTCCAGATTCAGATAAAACATGGAATCTATTTGAGCTTTCGATTGGTTGATTAAGCCTGTTATCTCCAAACTTTTCATCCTTCCAAGGGGTATTATGAACTATGTTGCATAAGAGAAGTTAAACCGAACTGTAAACCGACCTGACTTATAAGCCGACATTCGTATTCAGAATCATGACGTGAGAAAGAAGTTAAACCGAACAGGCTTCTGTAATACGAATCCCATATGAACAACTGCATTCGTATGAACACTGAACGTTTTTTCTCTAAGCCGAAGTCCCGCGAGAGGCGGGAAGTTGTTTGTAATAGGCTGGATTTTCAAAATAAAAGCGCGAGTTTTATGCAGGGAATCCAGACGCCAAGTTGAAGTCATTTAATAGGCGAAACGCGTAGCGTTCTGGACTCACCCTGCTATTTTATCTGTATTTTGTATCCTGTTTTACACCTTGAAAAACATTATCATATGCTGGAAGGAATCTGCTGACGGCCGTGTGGCGCCCACTTCGCCTGTTTCAGTGAAATTACATGTAAGCAGATATGTTTTTCTATTAAATGTAATTTTTATATTCTACTAACTGGATACTTTGTGGTTATGTTCTTTTAAGCCTGTACCACAGAAAAACATCAGCTGGAGCTGACGGATGTTTTATATATATAAAAGGTGTTGTGAGTGTATCTAGATTTTTTGCCTGCAATATTTGGAAATATCTCCTCACTGATCATTCACCGAATTTCATATGTTCCACAGTTTGCTTTAAGCGCACTATTTACCATTCTGTTTTCTACCATAAGAGTGCCATGGATTCCTCAATCAGTGCATGGTCCACTTTCGCACCCAGCCTAGGACCTTCTCAGCTCATTCCACAAAGGTTGCTTTCATTATCAATATTTTACGGAGAAGCACTTGCATGGGCATCACCCCTGTGGCCTTATCAGCATTTTCCAGGCTCAAAAGGGCCTTCACCTCTGCATCTATTTTACAACATCCGGATCCTGCCTGACAGTTTGTCTTAGAGGTCGACACATCTGAAAATTGTGCTGGAGCAGTTCTCTCTCAGAGAAGTCTTTTGTCCAATAAACTACATCCCTGTTCTTTGTTCTCTAAATGTTTTTCTTCCTCTGAACAAAATTACATGGATAACTGAGAACTGTTAGATATTTAATTTGCACTGGAAGAATGGCACCACCTCCTAGAAGGGACATTTCAACCTATATTGATTTGTACGGATCATAAAAACCTACTGTATCTCCAGAAGGCCAAACATCTGAACCCGCGTCAAGCCAGATGGTCATTGTTTTTTACTAGATTTAATTATGTCATTACTTATAGACCGGGATCCAAAAACATCAATGCAGATGCATTGTCAAGCCGATTCCAAGTACTTCCGAGTTCTGGTAATGATGAAACTATCATTCCCCCAAATAATATTATATCCAGTATTTCCTCCAAAGTACTCTCCCAGATTCCTCGTATGCAACACCTACGTCTCTCTTCTTTCAAGCTTCCTATTAATCGTTTATTTGTTGACCCAAAATCAGGAAAGCCGTTTTCCACTACTCTGCAGTTATGGGACATTGGGGGTTTAAAATTACACTTTTTTCTATCCAACGCCGATTCTGCTGGCTGTCCATTTCAAGGGATGTATGTGATTTCATACACTGATGCCCTACCTGTGCGAAGAGCAAGATACCCAAAAGCAAACCTGCTGGTTTACTCCTTCTGCTTCCCATCTATGGACATCATTACTGACCTGCCTCTTTCTGACTGTCACACCATAATTCTTGTGATAGTCGATGTCTTCTCCAAACAAGACCATTTTACTCCACTCTCCATCCGCCTGATTGGAGTACCCCAGCGAACAATATCAGAACGAGGCACACAATTTGTGTCCACATTTTGGAGATCACTTCGTTCCCAGCTAGGAATTGAGCTGTGTAACGGACCCTCTACCGGACGTAGTAGACCCTCTGCCCGTTGTAGGAAATCACCTCCTTAGCCCCGATTACAGCTCAGCATTCACCCAGAAAGTCTTTCCTAGACCTTTGCTCTTTGCACCCAAATAGTAGACAGGAGACCACTAGCAGTTAGGTACAGCAAGAATGAACAACTACTTTATTTGTGTAACAACACAGACTTCTAAAAAGACATACACATGACATCACTGACATTAGTATACAATGGGGGGGATGGAACTAAACATAGTTCTCCAACAAACTGGGGCTAGGAATACATTAGACTTTCAGACTGCAAACCAAATAGGAATAACCATACAATGAGTAGACCTAATTACAAAACACACAGTAAGACACATAATGTACACAACATAATCAGTTTACCAGTTAATCCAGTTAATACAGAACAATGGATGTTGGAGTAAACTATCAATTATTGTCACTGACACATTATACTCCTGGTCTACTCACATAATTAAACATACAAATAAACCAATATAATCACAGACTATGACTAACTAACAATATTAAAGTATAGAGTTAAAACACATTTGCCAGGGCCCATAATGTGTAGGGAGGTGTTTGGTCCTCAGGCCCCTCCAAAACCCCAGTTTCGCAGGCTGTCAGGATTCACTTTGTGACAAGCTGCATTTTTCCTTTGCCTACCACCCACAGTCTAATGGACAGATGGAATGTACCAATCAAACATTAAAACAATACCTACATTTGTATGTTTCGGCAGATCAAAGTGACTGGTCATCCTTACTATCTATCGCAGAACTTTGTTATAACTCCTCTTATCATGAATCCATCAAATGTACTCCATTCTTTGCAACCATAGGTTACAGTCCCAAGATAAAATCGCTTTATCATGCTCCAACAGCAAGAGTACGCATAAATGGACAACTATCACAAACGATTTCCCTGTCGAATGGAATGAGGCAGGCATGTCCTCTCTCACCAATATTTTTCACTCTGATTTTGGAGCCACTCTTGAATGCAGTACGACAAAATGTGGGCATCCAGGGACTGGAAACAGAGAAGTGACAGCATAAGGTATCGGCTTATGCCGATGACCTTTTGTTCTTTGTAACAAGACCCTGAATATATCTTCCAAACATAGTGAGAGAATTAGATAGGTATCAGAGAATCTCTTATTATAAAATCAATCTCTACAAGTCCGAAATACTCAATGTATCAATACAACCGGATTTGATCGGTGGTATAACTCAGTCATTTCCATTTGACGCCCTTTACAAGTTAACTATATACCATTAATGAAGAATATGAAAACAAGATCTGGATAAATTGACAAGATTAAATATATCTTGGTTTGGAAAAATAAATCTGATAAAAATGAACCTACCCCCTAGAATACTTACACCTAGAATATCTTATGCAAACACTCCCAATAGCAATCCCGAAAACATTTTTTAGTCAATATAAAAAATGACAAGGAACTTTATGTGGAGAGGTAAGATCCCACGACTCTCCTATAAACAATTAACTAAATCAAAGAATGGAGGAGGGCTGGGACTCCCAGATCTAGAAGTCTATCACCATGCATTTAATTAATCTAGAATAATTAATTGGAACAACACCAAAAGTAAAAAACAGTGGAAAGAATTAGACTCAAATGGCGCCATGGCTAGATAATAAGCAGAAAGCATTGGTAGATAGAAACCATCCAATAGTTTGTGCTACAATAAGTACCTTTAGAAAGATACAAGCAAAAAACGATCTAATAAAAAAGATCTCCATACTTACTCCACTTACATATAATATGGATTTTGAACCCGGACTTGAAAAGGGATTGTTTAATGGATATTTCACTATACAGACTCTATTCCCACGAATTGGCCACTTTATGTTTAACAGAAAGGGCGAGAGAGTGACTGATTTATCAAAAGTAATTTCAAAGGAGATTTTAACTGACTAATTGGCAGATTCTTCACTATATAAAAGCTTTAAAACAAAATGGAGGAGAGTTCCAAAAGATGACAAAGATAGAGGAAATATGCTGGTCAAAAAAAATATACATAACATTATTTCTAAAATATCTAAAAACATTTGTGAAGACAACCAAGAACTTAAATCTTACTTTATTAAAAAATGGGAAGAATACTGTAATATAATACTGACTAACTCTGAATGGCAAATATTTACCAAGACTGCTCATGTTTGTTCAATCTCAACTCAAACTCAGGAGAATGCTTTTAAAATATTAACTAGATGGTATAGAGATCCAGTCACCCTTCATAAAATATCAAATAAAAATACATAAATATTTGAGATGCCTAAATCAAAATGGAACCTTCTTCCATCTATGGTGGGCATGCCCAGTAATCAGGGATTTCTGGAAAAAGATAATAGAAACTATTAAAATAACATCTGACCCAAATTTTGATTAAACCCCCATTAGTGTCCTAATTCATCATAATAAAGGCCCACTCAAGAAATATAAGATTAGTAAATGCAGCAAAACTTACAATACCAAAGCTTTGGAAACAGAGGCAACCCCAGGGATATAAGGATTGGGTTACAGAAGTAGAGACCATCTACGGAATGGAGGATTATGATATGGGCTGGGAGGGGGGAGATAGAGGCCCATAACAAAAGATAGACCCCCTGCATTAGTTTCAGGGAAGGTCAAGAATTCCAGCAAGTCTATTGAGAGGCCGATTGGAGTTAGGGGGGAGAGAGGAGGAGGATTGTTTTAGGGATATATTACTTTTCTTTTTTTCCCTTTTTCTCTGGGTTTGGATATGTTGATATGTTAGTTTGGGGGTACACACTTTGAGGACACCAGTGGAACCCTGTTTTCAATTGGACTTCAAACACAGGCACTCAGGATGTCAGCCAAGATGTGTACCCTTGGGTCCAAACCTTTGTCATATTCACTGTGTTTTTCCCAAAATACGATTGTATCCTATCCTGTAAATCCCTGTAATTATGTCCCCTTACCCATTGTCTTCATGTAAGTAATTTAGTTTCCTATTGTACAGTGATGTCCCTCAATTAACAAGTTACTTTAATTGAATGTACTCTGTTTGTATCTGCACTTGACACCTTTGGATCCTGAAAGGTGTGAAGTAGGAATTCCCCTTTGTATATCCTTATGTTAAACTTTAATCCTGTTAGAGTTCTTTTGTTCAAGTTATGTTATCAAGATGTGTTACTGTATATATGTCCTGGGTTTTGAATCAATAAACAATTGTTCTTGTTTTACCAAACACGACCGGTCTCGTCCGCTATGTTGGGGAATTGCTAGCAGGGAAGCAGTGACTATAGCCCTGTTTGGATATTTGTATTTTCCTGGACCTGAGGAGTGATTTTGTGGAACTGATTCCGGTAGGAGCCACCCATCTAGTAGCCCTCCTGTAACAGTCTGTTTCACTTAGGTCACAGACCAGGGATAGGCTAATGGTAGAAGGACACAGGCACCTGTGGAAAGGTCTCTGAAAGTCTTTGGAATACCGTTAAATTGTTCAAGACTAATTAAAGTCCAAACTACTCAACCCCTTAAGGACTAGACTGTTTTTACACTTCTGCTGTGTTCAGCTGTAATTTTCTTCTTTCTCATATACTGTACCCACACAAATTATATATATTTTTTTCAGGATAAGAAGGAATTTCTCTAGAGTCCATTATTTTGATCATATAATGTAATTTTATTGTAAAAAAAAAGACTGTTTTTACTTTTACTTGAAAAATCGTATACTTATCTACAAAAGCTAACCAGAAAACCTGCTAAAATCGATTACAATATTTGTCCTGAGTTTAGAAATAGTCAATAACTAAAAGTAGCATATTGCCATTTCCTAACCATTTTATCCTTAAGTGAACTTTTGACCCCAACCTTAATCATCACCCTCACCTTAAGCTAACTCTAAACCTGACCCAATGCTAACCCTGATGCTAAAGCTACCGTATTTGCTTTATTATAAGACGACCCCCAAAACTTTGAATCTTCCTTTAGGGGAAAAAAATTTAAAGCTTGAATATAAGACCCCCTCCCTGATTTTTCAGAGAATTTGCTCTGAAAAAAACCTTGTCATATATTCGAGCAAATACGCTAATGTCAACCCTAACTGTAAACCAAACCATAGATCTGTAGCTTACTAATGCTTTCTTTTTTTAAGTGTAATGATGGATAATCTAGCAACAGCAACTGTAACGGACGGCTGCGCCGTGATGGGCTGGAGTCGCAGTGCAGGGGTAGTGAGCCATTCAAGGCCCTGCGCAGGGTGAGCACTCTCCACCTGGGGTGGAGCCCTTGGTTTTGAGCACCCACAAGCAGAGTCCTTGTTAGGTTTTCCATGGGTCATAGCCAGGCAGGGAGTAAGCAGAGTCTAGGATCAGAATAGTCACAAACACGCTGAGGTCAAAGGACTGGAGAAAGCAGGATGGTCAGGAACAAGCCGAGGTCAAAGCACTGGAGAAAGCAGGATGGTCAGGAACAATAGTAACAGGAATCCAATATACAAGCCAGCAGACAAAATGTACCAGTTCTGATTGCTGGGAGGATGGGGTTTATATAGCCCTAGGGCTCATCACTTCAAGGACTCACACCTGAGCAGTAGATGAGTGACAGGACAAAATGCAGAGAGCCACTACTGCTGTATAAGAAAATCTTGTTATGTTATGCAGCGGCAAACACAGGAGTCAGGGTTCAAATCCAGGCAGATCATTACAGCAACAGTGAGATGGAAGTGAACTCCACAATACAATTTCATGCTTATATTCCAATATGGCGCTCCATGAAGTGATTGTGGGTGAATTAAACACCAGATTTTGGTGTTGCTTAATGCCTCAACATACCATAACTCCTTTTGAATAACACAAAATGCCATTGTTAAGTGATTAAAAACATATTCTTCACAAGTCATTATATGTGAAGTAGCTATTTATTATTATTGGTATGTCTTTAACTTTTTTTTTTTTTTTACTTTGGTTACTGCTTCTGTGAAAATCACATTTTCAAATGTTCCATCTTTTGATGTGCTGGCTAATATACTAAACAATAAAACCAAATTGCTTTCTTCCATAATGCAGTGGAGACATGGTATAATTTGTCACAAAGTAAATCCTGATAGCCTCCATGACTGGGGTTCTTGGAGGAGCCTGAGGGTCAAACACCTCCCTATAGATTATGGGCCCTGGCATTAAAAAGGGGTTCTGTTTTGTGGGATTTGGGTACAGTGGGTAAGTTTGCACTTTGCATTGACTTTACTCATGCACCCAGATTGTGCCCTCTATAATCCTGACTCACCCTGACTTTTGTGATATAACTGTATACTTTAATATGGTTATTTAGTCAGATTCTGTTAGTATATTAGTTTATGTGCAATGCATAATCCTGTTAGGAGACAGTGACAATGATTGATAGTTTACTCCAACATCCATTGTTCTGTGCTAATTGAATTTACTGTTAAGCTGATTATGATGTGTTTTTCTATATCTGTAGCAATACTGGTTAATTGCTGTTCGCTTTCTTTTGAGTTGGATGTTAATATGTGGGTTGAGTTATGTTAACTTGATTGTGTCTGTATATAAGACTGTTCCAATAAAGCGGTTGTTCATTCTTGATGTACCTAACTGCTAATGGTCCTATTTGGGTACAAAGAGCAATCTTCCAGAAATCTGGGTGGATGCTGAGCTTTAATTGGGGGCTAAGGAGGTAATTTCACTGAATGCACAGAGGTGTTCTGTTATATAACTGGTTCAAAATATGCTGTTTTTATTAATATACATAGTATTATGGATCTTTTTTATTGTCTTTGCTAATGGGAATTTGAAATGGTTTATTTGTAGTATTTTAGACACAATTCAACATTGCTAACTTATTAAGTATAATGGAAGTATACTGAAGAGAAAAAAATACTAAATGTACAGCTGTATTTACATCACTTGGTGGAATATTGCATTTTAGTGCATGCTCACTTATGCAACAATTATGCATGATTGAGTATAAAAAAAAGCATCTTACTATGCTTCTAGACCGTAAATGCGTGAAAAGGACTTTTAAAGACATTTTAAAGCCAAAAAGAACCGGAAAGGATTATTTTCTTGAGTACGAATAATTCATTTTATATAGTACTGCAATTTGATTTTGAAACCATTGGCTAAGTATTGCATCATGCAAAGTGAAAAAAATAAAACAGATCCATTCCTGATACTACATTCAGTGAAACAAATCTAATCAGCAGGGGTTAAAACAGTCTGGAGAAAAAAAACCAGACAGAATTTTATTATGTCTGTCCTACAAAATAGAATACCAGCTTTGTGCCAATTTTTATAAAAAAAATAGAGTCCTCTCTATGGTGCCTTCACTAGTATGATTAGGGTGACAAACACAAATATCAAGTCATCAGACAAGAAAAAGAGTTACAAGCTACATTACAGGAAAGCTGTGTGTTTAAAAAAAATAATAATAATAAAATAAAGGCTTAGGTAAATGTATCTATTTAGTAGATAAGCACAGAGTACCTTATTTATGGGAAAACAACAAGTAAGTGAAACAGTGCATTCAAGGAGCAGGGTTGCAGTTTGGTTTTTGTTGGATTTGAAAACTGTTTCTTTTAGTTTTATTGGTTGTTGTAGAGTAGCACTGTGGTGGATGGAAAATATTAAGTTTTATAAAAGTTGGTCCAGACATAGGTAAATATAGTTTTTTTCCACTCAAACAATAGCAAGTCTTCAGACATTTTACACTTCTGTGGTGACAAGCAATGTACTGCAGATGATCTTTTAGACTGCAGTCATGCAGAATCTCACCCACAATTAGCTAGGAAAGTTTTGCTCTTTTAAAACATTTGATTTGATAAATAGTTGGCAAAGTTTCAAATGTAATTTTAAACAATATTCTTGGATAAGTGCATGATACAGTATCACAAGACTGGATAGTAGTTATGGCTATAAGAATACTATTTTACACAATGAACAATAAACAAATGTGTCATCAAATCATAGTTTAATCAATTGAAAGGTTTTTGTTCCTTCGGTAAAGTGGAAAAGTTCCAACTGACATTTTAATAATAGCCTCTTACAGGATCTACCTTCTGTGGAATGATTTACAGTTTAAGGGAGGAATTGGACATTAGCAACAATATGATATTCAATAAATGAAAATTATTTAAAAAAAAAAAAAGATTTATTAACCTGTTGGGGAGACTTTAGTGAGAGCTCATTTCTAGGTCATTGCTGAAGCTCCAATATGGTGCTCCTACGAGACTCAACTTCTGCTTCCTGCAAAAAATCATAAACCAGTGGTGTAAAATTGTGGCCCTTTAGTTACTTACAGGGCCGTCTTTAAAGCGGGGCAAACGGGGCAGCTGCCCTGGGCCCAGTTACTCCTGGGGGGCCCCAAGGCAGCTGTCCCATGGGCCCCCAGCCCCTGCTTGCCGCTTTCACAACGCATTGCGCTTGTGAACGCTTTTTTCCGGCAAGCCGCATCCGATGGATGCGACAGCCGGAAAAAAAACAAAAACAAAACTGACGCCGGATGTGACGTAACGTCACATCCGGTGACTGTTTCCCTCCTCCGTGCAAGAGGGAAGACTGCACGGAGGAGACATCCGGCGGGGGACACGGAGCAGTGAAGTGTAAGTACAAGGGAAGGGGGGGCGGGGGGCTGACTGGCACTATATTACTGGGTATCTGACTGGCACTATATTACTGGGTATCTGACTGGCACTATATTACTGGGGTCTGACTGACACTATATTACTGGGGTCTGACTGGCACTATATTACTGGGGTCTGACTGGCACTATATTACTGGGCTCTGACTGGCACAATATTAAAGGCATCTGACTGGCACAATATTACTGGGCTCTGAATGGTACAATATTACTGGGCTCTGAATGGCACAATATTACTGGGCTCTGAATGGCACAATATTACTGGGCTCTGACTGGCACAATAATACTGCAATCTGAATGGCACAATATTACTGGCATCTGAAAGGCACAATATTACTGGCATCTGAATGGCACAACAATTATGGAAAATGTGTGTGTGTGGGGGGGGGGGGTAACATTGCTATGGATGGCGGGATTGCATGCAGGGGAGGGGGCAGGGTCCAGGGGGCCCCAGCAAATGCTTGCCCAGGGTCCAATCACTATTAAAGACGGCCCTGGTTACTTATGCCAAAAGGCTGGCAGAGGAGTATGGGTGATCTAGTCCTAAAACAACTGAATGAAAGTAGACACCACTGTCCTAAACAATCCTAGCAATGGCCATGATGATCTTTCAGTGCTACCCCTATAACAATCTCATAGACATGAGGTTCGGTTCTTTGTATTCTCTTGATAAAGGATTCAGGTTTCCATTGACAACAGAGAGAAATGTTACACAACAAAAGGTTTTCACTGCTTAAGCACATTGTAGAATTTTGCTTTCACACCCAAATGAAATGCAAAAAAATTCAAACAAATTAAAATGATGATTAATGATGATTAGTGAACAAAATTAAACTCAAAAATGATTAATTTGCCCCCATTATTTACCTACTGCAGTGATTATTGGAGGACCCATTACCTTATTTCAAACTCTTGTGTCACACCTCTAGTAACCAGCAGACAGAAGGGTTTGATGTTACAATTGCTTTTGTCAGAGGTCTTGTATCTTCATACATTTTAGTCTAGCTGGCCTAGAGCAGAGATTGTGAGATGAGTCAGGTCCTAACATTCTGTTACATATGATTTGTTAAAGGTAAGTGACCATTTAGCAAATAAGTAACTTGGAAACATTTAAAAGCATAAACATATTGTAAAAAAGAGTTATTTGTCCTATAGAACAGAATGTTTTATATTTTCTGTTTATAGATTATTCTACCAATAAAAGGATTTTATAAATCTAAGTACATCTCACTCTCTTCATGTTTGTTTTTGTAGGTAAGTAAAATATCAAGTGCCAGTAACGTCTATAGCATGATCGTAAGTAATTTGTGTTAAAATTGGTTTAATTAGTTTCTTAGGTATTATCATCAAGGTGCATTGTCTTCTACCAATATAGATTTATTTATTAGTTAAACAGTAAATAAAAAGTTTAATATGGAAATGAAAGGATTGAAAATAATTAATTGCATGAATACTTTACTATAGTATGGCTCTACTACTGAGTGACTTTGTTCATTAAATCACATTTAAGAAGCTGAATAATTCATGCAATTATTGTAACCATGTTGGTTACTGACCTTTTTATTACATTTTTGTGTTTTTAACTGTGACTCTAATGTTAATTGCATGTAGTGTACTGCATACAGAGATAAATGAGCAAATGCGTTTTAATCTAACTAAACCTTATTTTCAACACATGCAACACTGCATCTGATTTATTGGGTGGTTTTCTATAATGCAGAGTTGGGGGACACTTAATTTAATTTTTTACAGTCATTATATAAGACTGATAATTTATAATATTATGCTCTGCCACATTGCACACTTACATAAAAATGTTAATTTATATTTTCAGTGAAACAATATTATTTACTTTACTTGATGCAATAGGTAGATAAATGCAAGGCTGCCATTATTTTATAGATGTCTAATAGGAACTCTTTTATTTCTCAGTCTTGCTGCCACCAAGTTACTTTTAAACTGCTTTTTCCAGTTGTATGACATTGTGATGATCAGGGAGGGAAAAAATAATATAAACCCCATATGAAACAGTATTTTTGCATTGAAGGTGCCAAGGTAATCCTTATTAGGTTGATGGCTATATGAGGTTTTAGAATGTGCATTTTCAAAGCAAATTCCAAAGAACAATTCATTTATGCCATTCAGAGAAAGTAAGTATCTAGTACTACACTCTTTTTAAATTTAATTTTGCTACTACATGGCCCATAATCAAGCAGGATCAAAGGAATTGAACGAAGTTTGAAATGTTGTAGCTTGGTAGATTAGACGCAGCCAAAATGTCTGCTCTACCACGTCTAATGTACCTTTTTCAAACTATTCTGATTAAAATGTCCTTGAAACAATTTAAACTTTATCATTCTGAATTGAACTCATTGATTTGGCAAGGGAAGAGACCGTGGTTTTGTCTCTCTACCTTGCAGTTACCTAAAGTTTCAGGAGGTTTAGGTGTTCCTAATATTCATACCTATTATAAAGCTACTGCAATAGTGCAATTGTTGGCCATAAACAAGGTACATGAAACTCCTTCTTGGGTTACTATAGAGTCCTCCTTTTCAATACCTTACAACCTTATTCCATTACTGTGGCTCCCGTATTAAGTTCATCCTAAATTACCCACCATACTACCCAGTGCAGCTTAGTCACTTCGCATTTGGAGGGTTTATGTTTCTAAATTGCTTCCATTTTCAGAAACACTACCTCATACACCCATTTCTGCATTATCACATCTGACACCTGATCTGAATGATCTACTTGGATAAAGGTAGGTATAATAAAATTAGGACATATAATCTTATCATTTAGTAAACTACAAGACATTTATTTACCCATTACAGATTTGTATCTCTACATTAGCATCAAAGATATTATGGAGAAAAATTATATACTTTCCATCTCTTTAGGAACCAATAGAATACATACATATTTGTGGAGGGAGCTATTTCTTCTTGTTACAACACTTTAATTGCTAATAATTCTCCTCGCAAGTTATCATATATGTGTCAATGGGAGAGGGAGCTTAACGGGGAATTACTGAGGAGGAATGGCAGACATCAATTAATATGGGATATGGGATGCAGCAATCTCCTAGAACTGTTTCTTTGGTACTTAGTGCCATCTAGGCTAGACATTGGAAATTGTCATCAATCCCAGGTATTCGCCAATTGAAGGAAGAAATTTCCACTACTGAGTTATTTAAAAATATGTCCTCTAAGTTTCACCAACAAAACAGACTGCATGGGAAGATTTGGAATCCCTGGTTTTCTTTTGCAGTGCCATACATTGATTATCCTAAACCCCACTTCACCACATTGACCAATCTTAATTTATTCTCTACTCACAATTTTTTAAAGGATATTATGTCTTTTTGAATTTTATTTTTGTAACACTTTACTTTATATACCCATCTTATTTGGATGCTGTTTCCCTGCTTGTGTCTTTCTCCGCCTCCCCCTCTATGTTTTTTTTTTTTTTTAGATGGCCACCACACATGTTCTACTTTATATATGTGAAATAGTAATTTATGTTATCTCATGTTTTACAACATAATGTACTGATTGTAATATTCATACAGCTGATGATATTTGACATGGTTGCCATTCTGCTACGTTTCCTTTTTTTAACCCATTTATATTAATTTTATTTTTTTTCTGTTTATTACCTGAACAATCACATACCGTAGCTTTATTATGGTTTTATTGTACCTATTATTATTTCTGCTTACCCTTTTCTGTTGTATATCATAATTTTGTTTCAATTCATGTATTTCTTTTTATTATGTCTTATACTTCTTACCTGCAAGGTCTTATATATGTATTTTCAAAATGTTTAATAAAATCATTATAATTTAAAAAAATAATAACTCTGGCAAATGAATGGCAAAATAACACTGGCAAATGAATGGTAAAATAATACTTGCAAATGAATGGCAAAATAATACTAGCAAATTAATGGTAAAATAATGATACAATATGTTGATGACAGCGCTAAATTCACTAAACCAAGCTGCACTAAAAGCAGTGTGTCCCTAATAAACACACAATAAAAGCATATAAAAAGAAAGGTACAAAAAGTGCGCTAAAAGTAAACTGTGGTAAATGAGCAAATAATAAAACACCTAATAGGTGAGTATATGGTGATGATATAATTGAAGAAATAGAGGCTGGGGGAGGCTGCAGCAACTCCCCTCTAATTGTACACTCACAGAACTCCCAAGGGGAAAACGACTTCTCACAGAAACACACTGTGTACACAGGGGGTAATCTTTGATTCTTCCAGGTTCTCTGTCCTCCACTCGTACAGCTCAAAGTGTAGGAAAAGAAATGCCCACAGATGGAGTTAGGGTAAGACAAGTATAAAAATTTTATAAGAAAACAATATCTGCTTACACATAGGATCTCTAAGTTGCACAGAATCAGTGGGCGCCACACAGTCTGCTTTCAGCAGCAGCAGGGATACAATCCAAGGCAAGCAAATAAAAAATGGATGCAGGTATGTCCAGGAACACTGGGCGTTTCGCCCCTTCACTGGGCTTCAACTTGGCGTCTGGACAGCGTTCCTGGACAACCTGCATCCTTTTTTTATTTGCTTGCCTTGGATTGTATCCCTGCTGCTGCTGAAAGGACTCTGTTTTCCCAGACTGTGTGGCGCCCACTGATTCTGTGTGTCCATGAACAACTGTGTGAGTTTTATCATCAGTCCAACTATCTAACCTTGCTTCAATCTGGGTTTCGTTCAAATCACTCCATGATTACTGCCCTCTTAAGGGTGAGCAATGACATCAAGAGTTAGTATGGAGAGTGGTGAATTTAATGTTGCAGCTTGAACAAATCAATCCTAGATTCTACAGTAATTAAACATATTGTGCAGTAAATGGTAATGGCGATGTTAGACTATGGAGATGTTGTATATGATTCTGCATCGCAGACTCATCTTGGTAAACTTTACACTCTGTACAATACATTGTGCCGATTTGCCCTCCAATGCAATTATAACACTCATCACTGTAAAATGTTAAGAGTTCAACTGGCTGATGCTTGCCTCCAGGCACACTCTCCACCTAGCTTGCTTAGTGCATAGCCAATATGTCCAAAAATAGGAAGGAGACACCCACTCATAGGATCCTATGTTACTTGAAAAACTGCACTGCACCTAGGTATTGAGCTGTTTACTGATCTACATTTTGAGTTGAGTGCACTACTGTTTGGATTTTATATATATATATATATATATATATATATATATATACATACACTGCACATGTTTTTTTTTTTGTATTAATAATGATTTAACCTGTATGTTCACTTTCCAACTTGTATGTATGTATGTATGTAAGTATGTATGTATGTATTCTTTTTAATCTACTGTTAAATGTGTAACTCTGTGTAATTCCATTCTGGACTGGGTCCCTAGGACATACTTGAAAATGAGAAAAATCTCAATGTATTCTTCCTGGTAAACATGTCTAAATAGAATCTGTATTATTACTTACACAGTCACACACATACAATACATATTTATGATCTACATTATTAGGAAGCTTTGGGGACCATGTAGCTTTCAAATTTAATAATATATTTATTTTATAATATGCATACAGTCCCATTGATATTATTAATTTTTATTACACCTGAGTGACTAGGAACAGGAACTTGTGTTGTGGATATAATGTCTCTTTTACTATTATATATTTGTGTTTATGTCTTATTTGGCACACTTCCCTAAAAGGTCATGATTTTTTACAGATGCTTACGTATAAGCATTGCATTCCTTTGTCTGTTTAATCTTTTACACATGTGTTCAAATAAGCTACTTCCTATGGAAACTCCTCCCATCCAAGCTACCCCTTCCCCCCTGCTAAGGAGCAAGTCTCATGTAACACATTCTTATAAAGACCAGCTTCCGTTACTAACTCCTCCCACTTTCTCTTGTACAAGTTATCACATGCCACGTGAATCACTGTTAAAGTAACAGTAAACTACTCACTCCTCCCCTCCCATCGTGTAACCAAGATGGAGCTGGAATGTGGTGGGAGAACTCTATAAAGATGACATCACGTTCTGTAGGGTGGGCTTAAAGAAGACCCCTCCAACTTTTAGCCAATTGCTGAATGTATATTGTATCTTTAAACTATGACTGTACTGTGACGTATTCCTGCTTTAAAAGGAATCCCCCACTCTGGAAAATAAAGGTTGGCCTCAGGTTTTTCACTGATCAGAAACTTTGTCTCCGGTGTGAATTACTTCTAGGGGAGAGCGCATTAGTTGATCAGTTTTAAGGAGTAGATAGACAATAAAGCAAAGTTTGCTTCGATCCAAATCAGTTTGGCGCCCAACGTGGGGCATCTGGGTTCTGTTGCTACGGAAGCTGCATTGAGGACCGGAGAGGAGACCCCCAGAGACTGGAAAACAAGGAGCCTGATCACCTCTGCATATGGTAAATTACCTATATATTTTCCTGTCTCTGGACTTGGCCTGCAATCCGTGTCTGCGCCGGCTTCTCGTGGATAACTACTGAACAGGTATATAGTTTGCCCAGATGTCCCCTTTTATTTGAATAGAACCTGTAAATTGTCTATCTACTGCCTTAGTCATTCCTGAGTGTGTGTTTTATGTGTGGAAGAATCTGCTTGCCTGAGAATCTGTTGTACTTCTGTTGTAATTAGCTCACTTCGGAAATAGAAGTTTGAGTGGTTTTTTATTTTGCTCAAATTTTAGTTTGGGTGTTTTCGGCATTATTGGCTCTTCTTAAGAAAATAAGTTTGAGTCCTTTTTTTATTTTTTCTCTGTTTGGTTAGGTAACTTGAGCGATATTTTCTCTGTTTGGTTAGGTAACTTGAGCGATATTTTCTCTGTTTGGTTAGGTAACTTGAGCGATATTTTCTCTGTTTGGTTAGGTAACTTGAGTGATATTTTCTCTGTTTGGTTAGGTAACTTGAGCGATATTTTCTCTGTTTGGTTAGGTAACTTGAGCGATATTTTCTCTGTTTGGTTAGGTAACTTGAGCGATATTTTCTCTGTTTGGTTAGGTAACTTGAGCGATATTTTCTCTGTTTGGTTAGGTAACTTGAGCGATTTTTGCTCTGCTTGGTTAGGAAACTTGAGCGGTTTTTGTTGGTAAACAGAAATACAAACAGGCATCGGCAGATATTGTATGTGAAATTGAGTGCGTGTGTGACCTGAGTTTTTTTTACTATTAGCCGGCATTTAGTTTAAGGTGTTTGTAATTTAATTACAGCTGTGTATTGTGTATTTGTCTGTATATGTCTTTTTGGTTACCATATATGTTCATTGTGAACTATAAGTCTATGTCTTGTTGCTCTCCTATGCTATCTTTTGTTTTTAGGTGAGCTGTGCTACAGCAGTCACATGGTTAAAAATCCTTTGTGCTGGCTGAAACTTTCCTTCTCCCCCTCCTGCTGTTTCACCCCTCCTTCTTTCTTGATGTATGGACAGTGGGAACCTTTGAATGCACGCTTTGGTTCCTTTTGTTTATAAATTCCTCTAATCTGTTTCCTTTCATTTTCACTCCTTCTCCCTCAGTCTATTTTCATTTTCGGTTTGTTCAGTGGCAGTTTGCCATTTATTTCCAGTTTCTCTCTCTACAGTAATATTACAGTGTGCACATGGGTCAATCAAATGTTAACTCCTTCCAAGGTCGGTTGGCCTGTGATCTTGTGAGGGAAAGAGCTGGGAAAATAGCTGTAGGAAAGTTGGATAAAATTGTTAAGACTTGTGGAATTACTATGTGTCCTCAGGGCAGACTGCAGGCAGAGGAGTGGAGGAAACTTTTACATGATATGAATGGGATATTGTTGGATAATGGATTAATGAAAGCTGCAGATGCTTGGTATGAAGTGGCTAAAGGGATTAAGAAGGAGGGCTGGACTGAGGAGGAAATAGAGGTAAAGGGGCAGAGAATCTTTGTATATCATGAGAGAGATAATTTTGTTGGAACTGTTACAAACATTTCCCATCCCCCTCCTTATGATGGAGCCTGGCACAAAGGGAAGATGGCTACCTCTAGAGCCCCCACTCAGCCCACACCTGTGAGCACACCCTCTCCAGTTCCTACCCCCTTGTATTCTGTCCTTGGGACAGACGGATCCTATTATTTCCCAGCCCCCATTCCTTCTCCACTTCAAACCCCAGTCACGCCTTCCCTTCCTGTTGCCTTGCATTCTTCTCTCTTGCCTGTCTCTGTGGATACACCCTCCCTTTCTTTTTTTTGTGTGCTTAGGCACTCACATAGTTAATACTTTGTGATTGCAGAATCTGCAAAACACATGTGTTGTTACTGCAGTCCCATGAAAAACTCTTCAAAAGTTATGAACAGAAGAGAGATTGGTTACATTTGATGTTTCACTAAAAAAACAAAAAACAAATTAAAAGAAAATAAATAAATCATTTCAATTATTGCTGAAGTAACAGAAAGAAATGCAGAGCAATATTGATACACATCTTAAAAGTAATAAAAATACATGTACCAACTTAAGTTTGCTAGAAACATTTTGTCATAGATAAATTAGATGTGTTATACATTGTATAAAAAGTGCAGATACAGGTAACTCTGGGAGGTGAGACTGATTTCTATTGTGGGAATTACAGAAACAGAAGTTGATAATGGGATGGTTCAAAAGTTATATAGTTAGTGAATGGTTTAAGAGTCAGTGGATAGCTGTACTAGAAGATAAAGGAAAAATATATGGGAAAGTACAGTCTATAGAAGGTGGAGAATGGTTTATTGTTAAATTTGATGGTTTATGCAATGTGGTGAAGAATGTTTATTGTCACTTTTTACTCTTTTTGTTTTGTTTTTTAGAGAAGGAAACATATGTTATGCTAAGCAGTGGACAAAGCATGTAATCTGACCACTGAAACTTCAGCTAAGTCCAAGGGATAACACAAAGTGTTACTGTGTATCGCAAATAGATATTCTAAATTAGAGAATATGATGTCATTACAATATTGAAAAATATGGGAATTTTATTTTACTGATATATTGTTTGATAGAGATTTCTACAGGCCTGATTCCTAGCAAATATGTATTTAGTGAGGTGATTTGATAAAATAGCTGATCAGGCTACGTCTATTAATGATGTTGTTCAAGGAAAATCAGAAAGAGTTGAAAGATTTAATTCTAGGCTAACTCAAACCTTCTCAGATCTGGGTTTCAATACATGTAATAAGGCCTACACCCAGATGCTATCAGCTGCTTTCGTTGCAGGCCTTAAAGAACCCATAAGGAAAGGTCTGGTCCTATCCTGGCCCCGAGTACAGGATTATTCCCTGGATACTCTCCTCCTGGTTGCTAAAGGCCTAGAGTCGGCCCAATTGACCCAGCACAAGAAATCTAATCCTTTAATGTTTTCTTTATATAACCCTGCAATTCAGCCTCAACATCTCTCTACACAGAGACTTCGTCTTCAAAACTTTATTGCTACCCGATAATGTCTCCTTACTACTCAGATACACTTTGAATCCTGCCACTCTTCTGCCTCTTCCCAAGGGGGGAGTACCACACTATTGGTACAGCTATCGAGGACCTGAAGAAGTGGCCATATTGAAAGTAAAAACTCATGGAAGACGGAATTCGGATGAAACGTGTGGCAATCATAAGCTATCAAGGATGCTGCATGTCAATCAAGTGAAGTGGACAGAAGAGTGTCCGATCCAAAGTCTGATACAGGCACATACAAGTTGCTTTCTGGTGATTGGGTTCTGGTTAAAAAGTACCTGAGTAAACATACCCTTGAACCCAGATATGTCCAGCTCCAGAGGAAGCAGATCCTGTTATAACATGAATTATTAACGTGTATTTTTTCTTGCTGCTAGGTCTGATAAAAGCCCAACAAGTGGCTATAACCAAAGACAATCATGTTTTTTGGTAAAATTCCTCTAGTACACGGGTAGACACATTTGCATTTGATTACTGTGATGTCGTAAATTGTACATTTCCATCATCATTATTGTCAATAGTGTACAAAGATATACCTAACATCAAGGACCCATACATGTGTATGACTCACCTGACTGGGTAAATGCCGCGCACATGACTATTAATCCTCTTAAGCCTCACATCAAAACTCTAAGAGACATCATAGCTATAGCTAACCCCACGTATGAGGACACTATGGCTGTAGAGACAGGTTTCTTTGATACTAACTTATGGCTTGAGTGGATGAGAGATAATGCTAACAAACACAACAGATCTAACTGCTATGTCTGTGGAGGAGCGAGGCCTCACTTAGGTACTGTCCCTTTGAACATACCTCCGGAGATAGAGATGTGTTTCCTAAGTCTCTATACTGCAATTAAAACTGACCGGACGGAATGTGAATCATGGACAAAGGAATACCCAATTATCCTTAAAAATGTTAAGCCAGATAAAGGTATCACCATATATCCAGGAAACTACACTTGTTATGGTATATATGATGGGGTAGGCCAATTCTTTGGTAATTTCACTGGTAAGTACTGTGCCACATATAGCCCAATTCCAGCCGCCCTAATCCAGCAACACGTAAGATCCCTTGGAGACATATATTGGATTTGTGGGGATATGCAGATTAGAACTAGATTGGAAGGTGTATGGTGGGGAGAATGTGCTTTAGCTAAGGTAATTATGCCTATACACATAATCTCTTCATAATCAAATCAGTTTTGATCCCCATATCTATATAGATGCCATAGGAGTGCCAAGGGGGGTGCCGAATGAATTCAAAGCAAGGGATGAAGTGTCCGCAGGGTTTGAATCTATTTTCCCAATTATTACGGCCAATAAAAATGTAAATTGGATCAATTACATATATTATAATCAGCAACGGTTTGTGAATTATACCAGAGATGCCCTCCAGGGTTTGGCGGAACAATTACAAGCAACTTCCCAGATGACCTTCCAGAATAGAATGGCCTTAGATATGATTCTGGCAGAGAAAGGAGGAGTATGTAAAATACTCCCAGACACCATGACATGCTGTACCTATATCCCAGATAATACAGGCCCTAATGGTAAGGTAACATTGGCAATAGAAAAGTTAAAGAGTTTGTCCAATGAACTGAAACGGAATTCTGGGGCCATGGATCCATGGGAAAAATGGTTTGGATGGATGTCTGGATGGCAAGGTGCTCTAGCCCAAATAGGTGTTGCCATTTTAATAATGATAAGCATCCTTGCTCTTCTTGTTTGTTGTGTGTTACCCTGTCTTAGGAAATGCCTACAAAAGACAGTTGATCAGACAATCGATCAAACCACCCCGACCTTCCTTCACCAAGAGATTGACGACATAGATTGTGAAACACCACATACACCCTTACAGTCCCACCGCACCAAGTCAACAGCTACTTCCTCTTAAGGGCATTTAGGGATAGCGTCTGTCTCTACGGGCAAAAGTCTGTCGCGGGAGAAGTAGTGGACAAGCTGCTATGGGCCACCCGCGCAGTGAAACGTTCGAGGCCTGTTCAGACAGATGAGCAAGATAGCCTTTTGTTATTTTTCTATAGGGACAGTATTAGGGTTAGAGATAGTGGCTGTTAGTAAACAGAGCCATTTTATAGGGGGGACTGTTGTGGATATAATGTCTCTTTTACTATTATATATTTGTGTTTATGTCTTATTTGGCACACTTCCCTAAAAGGTCATGATTTTTTACAGATGCTTACGTATAAGCATTGCATTCCTTTGTCTGTTTAATCTTTTACACATGTGTTCAAATAAGCTACTTCCTATGGAAACTCCTCCCATCCAAGCTACCCCTTCCCCCCTGCTAAGGAGCAAGTCTCATGTAACACATTCTTATAAAGACCAGCTTCCGTTACTAACTCCTCCCACTTTCTCTTGTACAAGTTATCACATGCCACGTGAATCACTGTTAAAGTAACAGTAAACTACTCACTCCTCCCCTCCCATCGTGTAACCAAGATGGAGCTGGAATGTGGTGGGAGAACTCTATAAAGATGACATCACGTTCTGTAGGGTGGGCTTAAAGAAGACCCCTCCAACTTTTAGCCAATTGCTGAATGTATATTGTATCTTTAAACTATGACTGTACTGTGACGTATTCCTGCTTTAAAAGGAATCCCCCACTCTGGAAAATAAAGGTTGGCCTCAGGTTTTTCACTGATCAGAAACTTTGTCTCCGGTGTGAATTACTTCTAGGGGAGAGCGCATTAGTTGATCAGTTTTAAGGAGTAGATAGACAATAAAGCAAAGTTTGCTTCGATCCAAATCACTTGTTTAACCATGAGAGGGGTATAAATATTAGGTAACACATAGAACACATTCTCTTCACTAATCACAATGGGTATGATCAAGGAATATAGCTGTGATTTTGAGAAAATGATTATTGAGCTTCATAAAGTGGCTATAAGAAAATAGAAACAGCATTGGTAATACCTATATCCTCCGTCAGGGAAATAATTACCGTATTTTTCGCCTCATAAGACGCACTTTTTTCCTCCTTAAAAGTGAGGGGAAATGTCTGTGCGTCTTATGGAGCAAATGTATGTGCATACTTACCTCCATACTGCTCTCCGTTGTGTTCTCTCCGTTGTGTTCTCTCCGTTGTTTACTCCGTGCAGTCTAACCTCCTGCATGGAGGAAGGAAGCTCCGGGCGTTTTTTTCCTCTTCTTAACTTTATTGACGTTGCGCGACTTCAATAAAGTTAGGAAGAAAAATAAAAGAGACCGGAGCTTCCTTCTTCCGTGCAGGAGGTTAGACTGTATGGAGGAAGCAACGGAGAGAACACAACGGAGAGCAGCATGGAGGTAAGTGCTAGAGGAGGGGGGGGAGGGTGGCACAAACGAGCAAATCCTGGCATAATAAGGCGCAAAATCCTGGCATTGTGAGGGGGAAAATTCTGGCATAGTGAGGGGCAAAAGCCTGGCATAGTGAGGGGCAAAAGCCTGGCATAGTGAGGGGCAAAATCCTTGCACAGTGAGGGGCAAAATCCTGGCACAGTGAGGGGCAAAAGACTGGCATAGTGAGGGGCAAAAGCCTGGCATAGTGAGTGGCTAAAGCCTGGCATAGTGAGGGGCAAAATCCTGGCACAGTGAGGGGCAAAATCCTGGCATAGTGAGGGGCAAAAGCCTGGCATAGTGAGTGGCTAAAGCCTAACATAGTGAGGGGCAAAATCCTGGCATATTGAATGGCTAAATCCTGGCATAGTGAGGGGAAAAATCCTGGCATATTGAATGGCTAAATCCTGGCATATTGAGGTTTTTTTTCTTGTTTTCCTCCTCTAAAAACGGGGTGCGTCTTATGGTCAGGTGCGTCTTATGAGGCGAAAAATACGGTAATAAGTTCCAGTAAAGTGGGAATTTTATGAATCAACCTTGAAGAAGATGTGTGTCTATATTGTCTCAATGCATTGTGAAGATGATGGTTCGAGTGGGCCAAAAATCTCCTGGGATCACAAGTGGAGAATTGCAAAAGTTATTTGTGTTTTTGGGTCAGAAAGTCTCCAGTGCATGTGAATCAACTTAGGACCAACTGCATCAGCAAAGAAGAACAGTGGCTATACAAATAAACTCACTGAAAGTAATATACTGGCATTTAACAAGATACATTCTAAATGTTCCAGAGCCTTAAAAATGATCCCAGTGTTTAATCAGAATCTCTATAATCCAGTCTCAACAATATATGCACATCCCGAGCTTCACAAAGCTTGAATTCATTTCTGGATGATAATACAGAAATTCAAAATCTTCTAAAATTTCACAGAATTAACACAAAATTTAATTAGCACCTCTTTGACCCAGACTCAACTCTACGTTAAGAGCTTTGAAAAGCTGGAATTTATAGCAGTGATAACATTGAGAAATAGTTTGTATTGCAAATCAGCATACAAAGATGTATAACCTGGTCTAAGAAGCATTCAAAACAGAACAAAGGAAAAAAGCAATATTCATATCTTACTATTTCAGATAGGTTGACTTTTGGAAAATCACAATTGATGCCTATAACCGACAGTTAAAAACCTCGGGGAATCCATTATGGTAGTGATGGCGCATGGGAGTCATCCAATGGCAGCATTGCATTGCCAAATAACGGGCATGGAAAATGAGGCCAAACAGGATTAGTTATACTCCATGAAAACATCCCTCATGACATTTCTATATTCCATAATATTCATACCCCCCCACCCTCCCACACACACATTAACACTGATAAGCAAGTCCTAAAATCACTTTGACTTAAAAACAGTACTATATATATATATATATA
This sequence comes from Pelodytes ibericus, assembly GCA_036172795.1. Lineage (NCBI taxonomy): Eukaryota > Metazoa > Chordata > Amphibia > Anura > Pelodytidae > Pelodytes > Pelodytes ibericus. The sequence goes on from CM069862.1 coordinate 69,439,158, forward strand.
TATATATATAATAAAAAAATTTATAGAAAAAAGTATTGAAATGTTCATTGTTTAAATTATATATGTGTGTATATCTATCATGAAAAATGAATAATAAATTGACCTTAACTTAGCAAACTATGCATATAAACACACATTTTGATTTTGTATGGCAAAATTCAAAGTGCTATTCTAGCAAATATTTTTTGGTGTTACACAGTGTGGAACAATTGAACAATTCTTATGTTTATACTTGTCTTCAGGTGCTGTTGCAGCTAAGATTCTAATGGGAACAATGACAGACTGCAACCATTTAAACAATAATTGCAATTCTATTACTCTTTCTGATTCCTCCCACTTACACAGTTCTAGCTTCAATATGTTACATGTCATGCTCTGATTAGCAACGTTATTACTGTTCTCAAGAATTATGGGTCGACTTGTTTTCTGATAAAGGACTTTTTTAACAAGGTACAATAAGCATATCAAATAACATAATATTTATTTTCTTTTAACGGATACACAAATTAATTTATTATACATACATGTGGTGGATAGTTATACTAAGAGGTCGCTTCAAAGAGCTAAGATTTTCGTTACAAAACTTGGAACTCTTAATTAAGGCCCCATTAGGATCAATTTGGTAATCTGTATTGCTAATTTTTATGATGACATTTCGGCAGCCAAACACATTAAAAGACAAACGTGTGGCATTCGCCCGACTGAAAGGCAGCCTTGTCTCTCCTTAAACACTTATATGGGGAATTGGTGAATTGCCAAACAATGTGGCCATCCACACTATGTACATGAAATGGTACTGTGCTACATATGGCATGATGGCAGGATGGTACATATAACATAACGCTGCCGAAATGTTAGAATGAAAATCAGCCACATTGGCCATTTTTTTATTCCAAATTGGGACCTCATTTGTGGTCTCTGTGTAGCCTGAATTTAAGGGCTATTTTGATCACTGAAATAGATCCAAATACAAATTAAAGTAACCTGAGTAGACCGTTATGAAAGCGTACAGTATGATGACAAAAAGTTTAAAAACACTTACAGAAGGCCACATCATAAATGAATGTTCTTAAAAGCATTAACATATTAACTCCCCTGGAATTACTGATAGTCCCCCCACACCACATAGAACTCAACAGTCCATGAACCTTTGTTTCCATTGTGCCTTTCACAGGTCATGGGGCTCGCGACCAGTGCTGTGAGCCCCACTTACAGAAGACACACATTTGCTCTAATGAGCAGAAACAAATATGGGAGATACCAGTTAATTTGGTTTTCTCCTTGAAAGCTGTAAGTAAGTGACTTTTTCGATACTTAAGTTGGACTTAAAGGCCAAAATGGTATTGAGTCTTTGTGATATTCTTTCCTGAGCTGGATACCTTAAAGCTGTACTGCCGTTTAGTGGAGATTAGAGTTGAGCGGACACCTGGATGTTCGGGCTCGAGAGGTTCGACCGAACTTCGGAAAAAAGTCTGGGTCCGTGCTCGAACTTGACCCCGAATTTGACCCCGAACCGAACCCCATTGAAGTTAATGGGGACACAAACTTTTGGCCACTAAAATGCCTCTAAAAAAGTCCTGGAAAGGGCTAGAGGGCTGCAAAAGGAATTAAAATGTGGGTAAGAGTAGAACAAGTTCCCTGCAAACAAATATGGATAGGGAAATAACTTCAAAAAACATAAAATACATACAAATTAAAAATACTGTACTATTTAGCACCCACAACTATTAGAATTTTTCAAAGTTCTCTGTAAGCACAGTACTTGACGGTTCTATTTGACTCTTAGATATTAAGTGCACCGCAAGATGCAAATGTACTATTTACCACGCAAAACTATTAGAATTTTTCAAAGTGCGCTGTAAGCACAGTATTTGACGGTTCTATTTGACTCTCAGATGTAATACATGTAATGCTATTGCTATTCTATACACCGAAATAGAGTCCCCATTCATATGAATGGGTACTCTATTTTGGTTTATAGAATAGCAATAGCATTACATGTATTCCATAAACCGAAAGTCTATAAACCGAAAGACATTTGGTTTAAAGACTTTCGTTATATAGAATACATTTAATGCTATTGCTATTCTATAAAAAGAAAGTCTATAAACAGAATGTCTTTCGGTTTATAGACTTTCGGCTTATGGAATACATGTAATACTATTGGCTTTCTATAAACCGAACTAGAGTTCCCATTCATAAGAAATTCTTTAAACCGAAAGTCATTCGGTTCATAGACTTTCAGTTTATAGAATAGCCAATAGCATTACATGTATTCTATAAGCCGAAAGTCTATAAACTGAAAGACATTCGGTTTATAGACTTTCGGTTTATAGAATACATGTAATGCTATTGCTATTCTATAAACCGAAATAGAGTCCCCATTCATCCAAATATGTCAATTGACCTATAGGGAATTGGCTATTCTATAAACCGAAATAGAGTCCCCATTCATACGAATAGGTCAATTGACCTATTCTTATGAATGGGGACTCTATTTCGGTTTATAGTATAGCAATAGCATTACATGTATTCTATAAACCGAAAGTCTATAAACCGAATGTCTTTCAGTTTATAGACTTTCGGCTTATAGAATACATGTAATGCTATTGACTATTCTATAAACTGAAAGTCTATAAACCGAATGACTTTCGGTTTAAAGACTTTCAGCTTATAGAATACATGTAATGCTATTGGCTATCTATAAAACGAACTAGAGTCCCCATTCATAAGAAATTCTTATGAATGGGGACTCTAGTTCGATTTATAGAAAGCCAATAGCATTACATGTATTCTATAAGCCGAAAGTTGTTTGGTTTATAGACTTTCGGTTTATAGAATACATGTAATTCCATGCTATTCTATAAACCGAAAGTCTATAAACCAAACGTTGTTCGGTTTATAAACTTTCGGCTTATAGAATACATGTAATGCTATTGGCTATCTATAAACCGAACTAGAGTCCCCAATCATATGGGGACTCTAGTTCGGTATATAGATAGCCAAAAGCATTACATGTATTCTATAAGCCGAAAGTCTATAAACCGAACGACGTTCGGTTTATAGAATAGTAATTTCATTGCGTGTATTCTATAAACCGAAAGTCTATAAACCGAACGACATTGGGTTTAAAGACTTTCGGTTTATAGAATACATGTAATGCTATTGGCTATTCTATAAACCGAAAGTCTATAAACCGAATGACTTTCGGTTTAAAGACATTCGGTTTATAGCCGAACCTCAAACTCCAACACGGACATACAGTGAAATGTCCGGGTTCGGGTTCGTGGCATGGACACCATAATGTCCGGTATGAACCCGAACAGTGGGGTTCGGGTTTGCTCAACACTAGTGGAGATATTTCCTAAAAAGAGATTATTACTGATTGGAAGTACTCCTTGGAGAGCTATTAAAAAATCAAGCTAAGTACTTATCTTTCTCCTGTGATCACCAGGCCTGCATTCCAATAACTGTGCAAAGTACTTACCATGCTTCTGTGCACTTACCAACTATAATTCTAAAACCTGATTAAATACTTACCTCGCTCTTGTGACCACCAATCTTGGATTATAAGAACTGTACAAAGCCCTTACTATGCTTCTGTCAATATACCTATAACCTGCATAAGTACTTACTGTGATTACCATTCCTGCATTTCAATAACTGTACAAAGTACTTACTTAAAGTACTTACCTTGATTCTGTGCATCTACCATCTGCAATCCTATAACCTGGATAAGTACTTACGTTGGTAGTGTGATCACCAATCCTGCATTATAAGAACTGTGGTAAGAACTGTGGAAAGTCATTACTCTGCTTGTCTGAATATAATTAAATCCTGCATAAGTACTTTCCTTGCTCCTGTTATCACCAATCGTGCATTTCAACTATGGTAAGAACAGTGCAAAATACTTCTGTGCATTTAACGTTAACCTGCATAGGTACATATCTTGTTCCCCGAGATCCCCTTTTCTGCCTAATATGAACTGTGAGAAGTATTTACCTTGTTCCTGTTTACTGATTGCAACTCAATATTATTCCTGTTACAGAGTTTATACTCATAGTTGTGAAAATCATTATTTCTTCAATTCCCCTCTTTTCATAATCTATTCTTCTATTTGTCCATTGTTCGTCTATTTCATCATCCAGAAATTCAGATACAAAAATTGTAATCCTATAAATGATTTGAGATCTGACTTTGCCAAGTAATCACCAGGATCAGCATGAGAGAAAAAGAATACAGAACTGCTTAAGTCACGAAAGGTAGGTGAACTAAGTCTCAGAGTAGGTCTATTCTAGCATGATTGTTTCAGTTGAAAGTTCCCAAATGTTCTTATTTTAAATAATTGCGTTTTTGCAGTTTAACAAATGTGTAGCTTGCATAAAACTCTTAAACAGTCACAGAAGAGAGTTCTGTCAGTGTATGTATCCCAAGTCTCTTGGGATCAGCACTCCTTTATGAAACAGTAAAAAAACATTAATAGAGGATATTTAAAAATAAGAGCAAACAAGTACAGACTATGATAATTAACATACATTGTTGCCAAGTTAATAAGCTTTTAAAAATTATATATTACCTATTTTGTACTGCAATGATGTTAAGATCCATTCAAGAGCTTTGTTATAGTTTATGAATACAAATTATTGAATATATACTAAGTGATTTCTTAGTTAATTGTCATTGGGTTATTATTATTTGTTTATATATATTTTATTACATCTTCGCTTAAGTATACATTAGTTGCAGTAGCAGAAGACAATAAAGGAAGGAGCTGGCACTCACAAATCATCAGTGAAAAAGGTAATATTTAATGGCAGTGATGCAAATAATTAACAAGCATGTACAGCAACTCTAGGGTAAGTTCAAAGAGCAGCGGGGACAGCGGGCAGCCTTGCCTAGTTCCAATGGTGATGGGGAAGGGGTCAGATAGCACACCGTTGATCCAAATCTTGGCCGAGGGGCGGGAGTACAGGGACATGACCCAAGCTATAACACGAGGGCCGAATCCAACCAGTTTTAGGACGGCCAAATGGAATTGCCACTCCATGCGGTCAAATGCTTTATCCAAGTCTGTTGATAGAAAAATAGTATCAATCTTCCTGGAGTGGATCAGATTGATCGCACGCATGGTGCAGTCCCTGGCCTCCCGCACCGGGACAAATCCCGGATGGTCCGGATGGATCAGATCGGGCAAATAAGTTTGGATATGTGAGTCAAGGATTTTGGAGAACAGCTTTAAATTAGCGTTCAACAGAGATATGGGTCTATAGCTGCCACACTGCTCTGGGTCCTTCCCCTCTTTGGCTATTAGTGAGATTGTTGCTAACTGGGTATGCGGGTGTATCGCCCCACCCTCGAAAACTGAGTTTAACACTTCAACCATATGGGGGCCTAAGATACCAAAGTATTTTTGTAATATTGCAGAGGGATACCTTCGGTTCCCGGGCATTTGCCTAATTTAGAATTGCAGATAGCTAGCTGTAGCTCAATCAATGAAATTGGACGTTCTATGGGTTTTGTGACCTCTAAGGAAAGGGTGCGGGACACGTGTGCAGTCAAATAATCTGAAATGTGGCGCGTGCGGAGAGCCGAGTGTGTTGGGTCACGCGTGTCTGGGTTGATGTTGTATAACTTAGAGTAGAAATTGATACATTCTTTATATATTTCTGTAGGGAGGAGTCTGGGGGTCCCCTTAACATCCCGGATTTTAGGAATATATGCTACTTGTCTACGTTTTCTAAGAGCTTATGTTCATAGTATAGGGCTCTGAGTTTTGTAAAATTATGTTGGGCCTGTTGGTTGAGAATAGCAGTTAACTCATTTCTTAACAGTAATAATTGTTGGAACTCGACTTCCCCAAGCTGTTCCTTATGGGTACGCTCAAGAGTAGTAATCTGTGAATATAACCTGCTAAGATTTTCCGTGTTGGCCTTTTTTGCGTGCTGTGGCATGTGCTACAAAATGTCCTCTCATGACACATTTGTGTGCTTCCCATACTGTCAGTAAGGGAGTCTCTGGTGTAAGATTTTCTCGAAAATAATTGTTTAATAGTGTATTAGTAGGTTCCTGCATTGTTGGGTCATTTAGTAAGGCATCGTTAAGGCGCCATGTGCATTGTGCCGGTTTCTCAAGAGGAGAGCTTAATAATAGTGTTAGTGGGGCGTGATCTGACCAAGAGGTGTTGCCGTATTGTGCCGACCGTATCAATGGCAGATGAAAGTGTGTGATGAAAATATAATCTATACGCGAGTATCTGGAATGTGGTGTGGAGTAGAAACTATAGTCCCTAGTAGTGGGGTGTAGTGCCCTCCAGCAGTCAGTAAGTTGATAGTCAGTGAGCAGTTTCTTGAGTCGGCGCAATGTGTAGAGAGGGGTATGTGTGGACCCATGTGACGCAACATTAAAATCCCCCCCCCCCCCAAGAATCGTCATGCCTTCCTGAAAATCTCACAATTTAGCCATAACTTGTGAGAAACAAATGTGTTGTTGCTTGTTAGGTAGGTAGATGTTTGCCAATGTGTAAGTACGGTCAACAATGAATCGACCTCCAGGATCAGAGTAGTGCGCCTTCTTCACAAAGGGGATGTGTCGTGAGAAGAAAATTGCAGCCCCTATCGATTTGGAGTGTGGATTGTTACTAAAATAACCCTGTGGGTATTCACGTGTGGTCAAACGTGGGGGGGCTCTAGCACAAAAATGAGTCTCCTGTAAAAAAGCCACTGCCGTCCTGTTATGTTTGAGTTCCCGTGTTAGATGTGAGCATTTTTCAGGTGTGTTCAGCCCCTTCACATTATAGGAGAGAACACGTTCGCGCAACTGACCTACATTAGCCGGTGGTGTGTGACGTATCGGGAGGGTGGTGGACGGATATGGGGAGGTAAGTCGGTCGTATCTCCCTATGGTATCTCGTCAAATATCAACAAATAATAAATAATACATTTTATTTAAATTTAAAAAAAGGGGGGAAGGGGTGGGATAGGAACGTGGTACGTAGGGTACTAACGGGGGTTAAGAGCGGGGTATGGGATAGAGAGGAAAATGTGTGGAGGGCAAGGCCTCCAGGTGTCCAAAAGGATAGGGACTACAGTTAACCCTGCGGCTCCTATTGGCCTTGGAGTGGGGGTGCCTGCACCAAAGGAGTTACACTCCATGTCCCGACCAATAAAACTGTGGGCCTGGGTGTCGGGGAGAAGTGACAGCCAGATCAGAAGCAAATATCTCTCTATAACAGAGAGTGTGCAATAGACAACAGTAACAAAATAAACATGAGAGCGGGTTCGTCACCCCCTAATGTGGACAACATATATAAGTACAGCAATGAAACGTAAACATCTATGGTTGAGGCAGTAGATCCCGGCTGTGGTGACTGGGTGTATATATATGAATATTAACTATATGGGTCCTCAATTAGAGAGTAGGCAACATAAGAGTGCCCTGGGAGGCCTTAAGTACTTACATTGGTGCATAAGGGTTTTTACCTCCTGAGGGTATTATCGACAGGATCTCAGTCCTTTATCTATATATAGGCCAGTGTGTTCCATAAATCAAGCTACTATCCTCCCAGTGTGGTGCAGCTAAAAAAAAAAAAAAAACGGCCTCTGCAGGATTACAGGTGTCACCCATGCCAACGTGCATAAGGGTAGCATCTCTAATACCTATACAATATAACGGAACACAGTATGGGTTCATATCCCCGAAGGGGCATACTCACTGGACCAATGTTCCACAGTTCTCCTGCAACCTGAGTGCACACAGTTACACATAATATGGCCCGTCTCCAGCGTGAATGAGCAGGGGATGGCCAATACAAATTTTCAGAATTGCAGTGCGAGGGGCTGCAACTGAGGAGAGGTCCTCCAATCCGTACTCACACGGCTCACACTGCAGGGTGCCAAGATATGGAGAAAACAGCATGGGACTGTCACATAACTAGTAACTGGTGTAATCCATAGTCCAACTGGGCATCGAGTAACAAAATGGAGAGTGAGATCAGAGAGGTCTTGATAGAAAGTAATATCATGGCCCTCATGATGCCATGTCTTGATTTCACGGGCCTTCCTTATTATCTCCTCTTTTAGCTTGAAGCTCACCAGCCTGCATATTATATCCTGTGGGGGGGCATTAGGAGGGCCCCGGGGTTGAAGAGCTCTATGTGCCCAGTCCAATTCCACTGTTGCTGCAGGTGAGCGACCTAGTAGCGAGTTGAAAATAAAGATGAGGAGATCAAAGAGATTCTCTTCCACACCATTTGCAGTCTCAGGTACACTGCGTACCCTGATGTTATGTCGGCGAGCGCGGTTATCCAGATCCTCTACCCGTCTGTGGTATTCCATCAGAAACTCCGTTTGTTGGTGGACTTACCGCTCGTGGTGAGTAATTTGGTTCGTTTGCGATGCCATGTCTGTCTCTTGTTTCGTGACTCGCGTTTCTAGGCCTCCGAGGTCCACCCACAGTTTCTTTACTTCCTCCTGCACAGTATGCTTCAGCTCTTGGATTAGGGTCGCAAAGTCTTGCTTCCACAGTGCGGAGGAATATGTTTTGTGGTGTCGGACATATGGAGGCAGCGTCGGCTGAGCAGTGCCCGGGATCTCCATCATCTGCGGAGACAGAGCTCATGGGTGAGCGTGCCTTGTGGTCCCTCTCCTGTTTCGAGGCGAGTGCCGCCGGAGTGTGGAAGAAGTATTGTAAGGAACTCAAAGGGTTCTTACCCTTACCTCCTGGGGTTCCAGGTTCAGAGGATCCCCTTTTATTGCCCCTCATCGTGAGTATTCGGGCTTTATTAGGCAACAGTAATTAGAGGGTGATGGAGCTCTCAAGTTAAGCAGCCATCTTCCTCAATGGCTGACCACACCCCATCATCTTCAGTTATTGTTATCAGAATGTCAACAAAGCCTGAACAAAGCCTGATTGCACGCAACTGGAAACAAACAAAAGAATTTCAATGGGGGCATGTTAAAAACCAGATTGCAGCGCAAATTACAATGGAGAGAGACATATCTAGATTCTGGAAATATTCAGCAAAAAAACTTAAGTATGTGGAATGGATGGTTGGGACGGATGAGAGAGCAAGAGGAAGGGGAACAGCAGACCGGTGAGGAAGGGTAGAAGGGTGGAGATGGGATTCCAGCGCACGCTGATCGGAGGTTGAGCCCCCCCCCCCCCCCCCTCGGGTACACGTGTTTTATGTGGTTTAATTGTCTTGTCGTCTGGGTACGTCTCTCTCCTCTTTTTTCTTTGCCGAAAAATTTACAAACGAAAAATAGATGTACATAAGAAATAGAGGGAGAGCGGGGGAAAATAAGTAATTGACACAAGGATGACCGAAACCACACGAATTAGACTAATGGATAAATTAAACGAGTGGAGTCTGAGTGTTAAAAAAAAAAAAAAAGCCTGAACAAAGCCGATTTGTTACTTTTTGGTATTTTAACACTTTCCATGCACTAATTCTACCACCAGCCTATGGCAAAGTTTTGCGTAGTAATTTTTTTTACATACACATACTTTGTACTTCAGACATGAATTTACAGATCCTGTCATGTGTCACTGTCAAACAACATCTGAATTTGTGTTCATCAACATCTTTTGAGTACAGGGATACCACCCATGTATAGGTTTGTCAGCTTGTTTGGGGGTTATAAGGCCACATTTGAGAGGTGCACTTTTTGCTTTTCCAACTTGGAATTTTGACATGCAGAAAACCTGCACCCATGTCCCATGTGGGACATTTTTAAAGCTGATCGACATATTTTACCCCATCAAACCATATATTTTGGAAAACTAGACATCCCAGGGTATTTCAAATGGTGGTATAACTTTCCATTTACTAATTCTACCACCAGCCTTGTCAAAGTATTGGGAAGTAATTTTTATTACAATTGTAGTTCAGGCATGAATTTTCAGATTCTGGTATTTGCCACTGCCAACAAACACTTCAATATGTGTTCAGCAACATCTCATGAGTACAGTAATACCGCCCATGCATAGGTTTGTTGGTTTGTTGGTTTGTTTTTCAGTGCCTAAGCAATGAACTATGGAAAAGACGGGGCTAATAGCTCTTAGAAGAGCCCATGTAGTACAGTACAAAGAAGAATTAATCTCTAAAAAATGCAGACAGCAAAAAATTGTTGCTGTCCAAGATTACTGCTTGTACAGTGATCAATGGCAGGGAAGGGGTTAGTACACAGGGAATTCATAAAATCTGACAATTTTATATCATTTTATTTTAAAACTTATACTGATCTGTCTCTTTCCCTCACAAAAAAAGGAGAGGGAGGTAGATCCAAATTGGTCAGATTAATATTCACAAATATTGATCTGACCAGGTGCATGGTGATGCTCACTTGAGCATTCAACAAATGCCTTTGCCACTAATACAATGTTACTGATCTCTATACATGAACTCAGACAGCTTAAAAAAATTATGCAGACAGATAAAAATTGCTTTGGCGTCAATATCATTTTGTAAGCAGTGATCTACGGCAAGGAAGGGGTTATTAGCTCTTGGAAGAGCCTTTGTCTTATATTGTTTCCATTTTTTCAGCTTCAACAAATACAACTCTACGGCCCTCTGAAAGATATCTGTCTCAACTGAATGACTACAGATAGGATACAAATCTGACTTATTCCTAAGACAGGTATCTATATTGGCAGTTCCTTTTGAAGTGGTATCAACATACTCTGTGGCTAGGTCCTGTAACTCTGTTAGTGTACATTTTTCTTTAAAGGAAAGATCTTTTAAATATGCATCATCAACAGGTAAATGGACAAGAGCAAAATCATCAAAAACACTCACACATTATCATCTTTCATGCGAAAGTGCTTCTTTACTGTTAAATTATGAACTAATTTGTTTACAACAAGTAATGTTTTAAACACATCAAAATTACTGTTGGTGCAAAAGATGGTCCCTTACTGAGAACCTCATTTTCTGCAGCGAAAAGTTAGTAGTCTGATAGATTGACTACATTTACTAAGTCCTCTTTGAACAAGACCCTTTTCTTCAGGTGTATTCCAGATCTTCTTCATCTCCTTCGTCCTCATCTCCGTGATTTCTTTTTTCTTTCTGAATCTGGATGTTGTCTGACGTACATTTTTTTAAGCACTCCTGCCATCTTCATTAAGAGTATCTGATAATCTTTGTGAGCAGTGTGAAGATGAATCTGTTGAGGTGGCCACCAATGAGGCATTTGAAAATATGAAGGCTTGTGATAAATCTCCTTAAAATTCGGAGGACTCAGCTCCACTAAAAGATACACCTCTACCGTTTTTCAAGATTGATCTGTTCACTTTTTTGCATTGTTATGTGGTGTGCTTCCACTGATAGATCTCACCATTCATGTAATCCATATGATCTCTAATTCATTTTTCTTTTGTGCCACTTCATTTTCGACTTTCTTTCTGTATTTGTTTAATTTACTTGTTAATTCTGTTAGAGTTGGAGAAGCATCTAAAGTCGCAAATTTCTAGTTTGCAGTGTCCAACTCCTCTTGCAACTGTTGCAATACAGTCTTTTTATAATCCACAAGCATTTTTATCAATGAAAAAGAGCAAACATCTAAAGTGGCATTCCATCTTTGTTTGAACTCTCATTAAAGAATGCAGGTGATTTCTTTATGCGAAGACCCTTTTCACAGCTAAATACTTTTCAAGGCTCACTAGGTCCCACCATAATCTGATTTCTTTGTTGTATTGTGTCTCCAAATTTCTGAAGAGTTGCTTGATGTCCCCAGTGGGATTGTCATCATTTTCTGCCTCTTGGAATATTGTGTCAGCTCTTACCACATGTGTTATAACAGGTAATGTTGTTTCCATAATCAGATTTATCAACTTGATTTCTGCTGCAACATTAGGTGATAGATCCAAATCTGTATCTGCCATATTGTAATATTACATCTCTCAGCAATACACATAAAAATTCCAAACGCTTCCTTGTAAAAGGGGTAATCAAAAAAAAGTGCTTACAGTAAGTGAGCTCTCACGGAAGTCTATTCAATACGACAAGTATATGAAAAGGTCAAACACAATCTATTATTTAAATTAAGTGACTAGAAAGGTTCAACAAGTAAATGGTATTTAAAATTGCAAATGAATTATTTCTTAATGCATAGTGATAATCAATAATTTATGCAAAAATCCACATTAATAACTAGACATGTGCAAAACTAAAATTTTCATTTCGTTCATTACTGCATTCGTTTCAGAAGAAATTCGTTCATTATTTTCGTTTCGTTTCGTTTTATTCGTTCGTTTTATAGAATACGTGTAATACTATTGGCTTTCTATAAACCGAACGAGAGCCCCATTCATAAGAAATTCTTATGAATGGGGCTCTCGTTCGGTTCATAGAAAGTCAATAGTACTACATGTTTTCTATAAGCCGAAAGTCTATAAACCGAAGGTCGTTCGGTTTATAGATTTTCGGTTTATAGAATACATAGAATTACATGTAATTCTATGTATTCCATAAGCCGAAAGTCTATAAACCGAACGACCTTCGGTTTATAGACTTTCGGCTTATAGAAAACGTACAGGAGTAGTGCCTTTCTATGAACCCATTTATAAGAAACCTTTTATCTAAAGATAAAAACTATCTATCTAAGGACTCATCGCCATTACCAGTGATTTCATCCTTTTTATTTTCATCGTGTGAGGAGTGGCGCTTCTTTTTGTGTGTCTAGCTATTTTTATTCTATACTATTACCGGTACATTCAACAAAGGATTGATCTAAGGTATAGTCTATGGCAATGCATAATAACAAAAAGAAGAACAACGGGAAAGAAGTTAATGTCAAGAGAGAGAGAGAACAAATAGAAAGCGATAGTAAAGATGAATGAACAGGAGGATAAAATAGCATATCAAAGGGTAGTCAAGAAAGGAGCTACAAGTGGTGACAGGGGTGCACTGTAACAAAAATGTGCTTATGGCCACTGGACGTGGCTGAAAAAGAACCACTGGCTCTATGAAAGAGCGAGTGGTAATGCTTGGTGGAAGGGGGAACACAGCAAGAGTAACCAAGCCATTAAACTGGGAAGGAGAGGCAAACATTTGGCCAGGAGGCCCTTTTTATAGTTACGCCAGTGTTCAACAATAAACATTGAAAAGGAAAAAGATGTCTGTTTTTCAATAGGGACAATTTTTCTTATGTTTCTAGTCAACAAAGAGAGTCAAATCTGAACCGCCGAATAGATCCAAGTCCCAACAGTAAGCCTGGTTGACAGGTCAGTTCACTAACCCTGAGGTTACTGGTTCTTCATTACAGGTCATTCTGTGGGCTGAAAAGCGTTCCATGAGGTAGGCAGTGGTGGGATGTTAAGGAATAAAAACAGTGAATAATTGTCGCTCACAATTATGTGTAATTGCTGCAAAACCACTCTAGTGTAAAAACCTCAATCATACCAAGAGACACACCAAGAGACTTCGGCCACAAGTCTGATACCATCAATGATCTGCAAGATAAGTCTATTAATAATATTTTTTGTACACATCACTTGCGCTCCCTCTATTTTTCTTTTATAATAGTCTCTTGGTGGTGGGATCTTAAGACTGCAGAGGAGGGCTGGGATCCTTGATTGTCAATAGTTTATTGTCTTTCATGACAGACAATGTTTGTAGAGGTCCCCACTTTAACGTTCATCGACCTCTACACCAACTCGGATATCAACATTTTCCATCGTCAACACAATCTCCTGTCTTTCGACGCCGGAAAACGATTGATATATAGAAAGAAAGATATTTATGCATTGGTTGTTAATGTATTATTATTTGCTTTTATTGTTCTCCGACGACATAGACTAATATGGTGACATGTTAATATCTCCTCAGTCAGTTTATTTCATTATAGAAGATGGAAATTTAGAGCAAGAGACATCTGTTGTGATGACAACTATTTATACTTGATGTAAATCCTAGTTTTGCTACAGACTGATGCAGGATGATGATTATATTAACAAATAGTCTCTTTGTAGTATAATTTCTTACTTTTTTTAACAACTGTCAAAAATCTCATTTTACTTTAGACAAATAGAAAGTTCCTTTTAGCATTCTAGAGTAGTTAAATAAGTTAAACAGATGATTACATGGGAATAACTCCTGTTTATGTCAGTATTGTCTTCTAAAAGGATGCTTAGTACACACCACAGCAGTATCAAAGTTTCATGAGTTATCATTCGCATAATTTAAAAACCTGTTTCTTTCTCAAATTCTATGTTTATAGTTAGTTTTCACCCTTAAATACAGAGTTTTGAGTTCAAGATGAGAGCTCATGTCAAACTCAGACAAATTTGGCCTCACTTGCATGCCTCCATCATGACCTGGCAAAATGCTAGTCACAACGCTTTTTTGCAATTTCAACATGTGGTAAAAGCATGTTAGTTTCAATGAGGAAAGAAATTAAACTGGTTTTGAGACTAATGAGTTTATTCAGAGAGCTGTTTTCAGTCGTATTTAAAGCTTGTTGATGATATTAATGGTCACAACAATTTGACCAAGACAGTCGAACAATGTGATCAGTTCCTGGAATTGGACGAAATCCATCCAAAAACGGCCAAACCAAAGTGGTAGCCTCAAACACCCCATTAAAAAAGGACTCAGGTTTAGCAAATTGATTCAAATGAATGTGTCTCACAGAGAAATCAGTGTCCTCCAATGGTTGTATAAACCCATACTGTATTTGAACCATTTTAAAGAAAGGTTAGCAGGCAGCAATATCTATAAAAAATCTTAAAAAAATGGCAAGCCAGGCGTAAGAGCAGAGAGTGGTATAGTACCATAATCAGGGCACTGGTGGTAGTAGAGGGGGAGAGCGAAATGCATCAGGTGTTCTCCCACCAGGAGCTTCACAAAAACAAGCATTTTTTAATTTGCTAGATGTTTTTATTATTTGTTTATATTTGCATATTTTATGTGTACTATTAAAAGTGTCTTAAATATACATTCTGCATATGGTCCAACTCTCTTATTAAGTTCTAGAACCTAATTTTAATTTCGAGGGGGAGAGTTAGGCCTAAAAGGTACACCTAAACCTAAACCGTATGCCCCCCGCCAACCCCCCCCCCCTCCGATAATAAAACATATTTTTAAAGAAACCAAAACACGTCTGGTTTTTATTTACTTCCTCTGCCCCCCCCCCCATTATTACCCTTATATCCCTTGCCATTGCACTCACAGGTGTAGTTAGTTGTGAACTACAATTCCCATTATGCACAGCCAGGTGTCAATCATGACTAGGCATCATGGGATGTCACACCAACTGATGTTAACTACATTTCCCATAAGGCTCAGCCAGACATACCATTTTCATGATGCTGGCTGAGCATCATGGGAAGTGCAGTCAATAGTACCTAATACAGCAGATGATAGATGTGAACTACAATTCCCATGATGCTCAGTCAGCCAGGTGTACACCATGACTAGGGATAATGGGAGTTGTAATCCACAACTAACACCTGACACACCATCTGCTGTTAACTACATTTCCCATAAGGCTTAGTCAGACATAATATTTCCATTATGCTGGCTGAGCATCATGGGAAGTGCAATAAGCAGTAGCTAAGGCTGCAGATTATAGCTGTGAACTACAATTCTCATGGGAGTTGTAGTCCACATCAGCAGCGATTTTTTTTAATTAAAAAAAATGCTCTTATTAGCCTCCCTCCCAGGATCCTACCTTTCTGGCCTGGGGGGAGACTCAACTAGTCCCTGGTGGTCTGTGGGGCGCCCAAAAGTGCTGTGGAGGGAGCTGTTGGTCTCTGCCTTGCAGAGACCTGCTCCCTCCCTACAGGCTCTTTGCGTTCAGGGAAGGAAGTGGTCAATGGTGAGTCATATCCCCTGCTTCCCTCTGATTGGCCCTGTAATGATTGACAGCAGCAGGTCTCTGTCAGAAGAGAGACCTGCTGCTTCTCATAGGGCAGTGCAGCTCCCTGTTACTCAGGGGCTGCACAAAAATAATGATGGTGCTGATCAGATGATCGGCACCTCACTTTTCAACTTCCCGGCAGGACACTGCTCTGGCGTCCCATGGGTATTGCGCCCTGTGCTGCTGCACAGGCCGCACACCCCAAAGGCCGGCCTAGGTCCTGTTGCACATACAATCTGCTGCAGTCTGTGGGTTCCTCAGCAGGGTCACGAGCCTAGGTGAAATCTTTATTACTTGTCACCTGTAAAGCATGGCATGAGACTTTGATTACTGGAATTTGTGTAGATGGCTATTGCAATAGTAATGTGATGTTGGGATAGTGTATTCACCCAGGAGTAATTCAATTGGTACAACTTCTGGCTCCTATAAAATTCCTCCCTGACTGAGGGCATCCTCAGCACAACATGAGTACAGTAAATGGGCCACAGAACTCTAGGCATTCTTGCCAACCTGGCCTCAAGCCACTCTGGGTCTGGGTTGGGATAGTGGATGTTCTACTTAACTCCGGAGATAAGGACTTCTTTTAAACAGTTTTCAATGGCTAGCCTGGAACCAGGGAGCCCTCTGATTGGCTTACAGAACCTGCCTTCAATGGCTTTTAAACTGCTTTCAATTGCTGGCCTAGAACAAGGGAGGACTGTGGAGCCCCTGGCCCCACTCAAAGTGAAGATTTTAGAATATAACATTTGTTTTCAGCTTGTTGAATTAAAATGCTCATTTTAAAATGTGTGTAAACATTAGTAAAATGGATAACATGGTAAATCTTTAATTGTAAAATATATTTATAACCAGTAAACAATGTTTTTAAGTCAACATGGAGAAACACATCATATTTTGTCGCTTCTGTTAAGATGATAAGATATTGTAGTTATTTATCCCACCTGCTGTATTCTATTTAAAACACAGGATCTGTGTAGATAAATTGTTACCTGCAGAGTACAATCAAGAGCGCAGTAAATATGTTTAACAGAAAAAAGCTATATAAAAGGAATTAAAGGAGCATTTTAAAAAGGTGAGACCAATAGATAAACATTAGCAGAGCAGTGAGAAGCACATTGATTTTGAAAATGAGTCATTTGGGTGTAGTGTAACTGCGACATTCTGTCAAAGTAAAATATGTTCATGAAACTTGAAGACTGTAAAATGATCAAAAAGGCATCATGTAACTACCCTTCAAAGTACATGACTTGTCCATTTTATTTTCATGCACTCGTCTGAGGACTGGGTAAGGAGTGTGCTGCATATTTTAGATCAAGGAAGATAGGGTAAATATTTTGAAAATCACCTTAATCAGCTGATCTGAAAATCAGGTCCAACTGCTTCACAGTCCATGTTTAATTTGAGTAATTGTGGTAGGTCGCTAAAATTATTGGTTTGACATAAAGTACCAACAGCTTTGTTTTCTGGAGTCTGCCCAAGCCCCTTGACTTTAAAGAGTACCAAGTTCAAGAGTTTAAAGGCACTCCAATCTAAACATTGCTTATACTTTGAATGTAAAGAATTATAATCAAATTATCTATGTATTGCATTAGCGGAATGCTAAATAAATGGATATATTAAAAGAAAATGTGTTTTAAATGTGTCTGTGATGTCTCCTATTTATGACATCACCTGAATTTCCTTTTAATGGGAAATGTGTAATTTGCATATGAAGCCACAAGATGTTTTCATTAAAAAGGGGGCACCACAAACACATCTAAACACATTTTTCGTAATTTATATATTTGCTTGTAATACAATCTACAGACCATTTTTAAACATTTTATACTTACACTCACATTATAAAGAATATTTACGTGACAGAGTCCTTTAAGTATAGGTGCAGAGAGCTTCCCCCACCTCCTGTGCATCTACAGATATAGTCATGGAGGGACACATGCAATTGGCATTGGATAATGGCAGTGTCTACGTCACCCACATAATATAACCTTGGTCGTCTTTGGGCTAATTGTCTGCACAAAGGACTTTATGTGAATTACTACTGAAACATAGCAATGGAAAGGAAAGTATTTTCTCAATGCTGTGTTTCATTTGTAAGGCATTAAAAAATATTTTAAGCTGCCTCTATTGATGGAGACTTTGGTGCCCGTATTTTCTAGTTGAAAGATAATACCATGTCAGCCATGGAAAAAAAAGGGAACTATTAGTGTTAAAATCACACTTTTTATTGGATACAGAGTTTGATTGCAAGCTTTCAATACCTAGCTTCTAGGTTTCTTCTTTAGGCATTAATGACGCTTGGGAATATATCCCAATTACAAAGTACAGTTCACAGCTTTAGGTAAAAAACAAAACAAAATAAACACTATAACTAAACACTAAATAAAAAGTATTTTCTGAGCCGTATATCTAGCTTTGTAGTTAGGATATTTTGTTTTAGCTGTCTATTAAGTCACGAAGAAGGGATCTAGGTACTTGGTCTTGAAAGCTTGCAATCAAACCCTGTTAGCCAATAAATGGCTACTTGTTTCCTTATTTTCTAGACAGCTATAACTATTATGCAGCTGCATTAATGTACACAAGAAAAAAAGAACCTGGCTCTATTTAACAGCATGTACTTAATCGGGTTCTACTTTGCACTTCTGCCTACTTATTACTCGGTGCAGGAAACCTTTTGCTCTGTGATACAGGTAATTTATCAAGCTACTATGTTTGGTAGTCTCTTCTTTTCTTTGTACAACACTGCATTATATACTGTATATGTTTATGTGTTGTTGTTTTTTGCACTATCATTATTCTATGCAATTTATTCTTGCAGTATGTATGATATATGTTAGTATTTATTTATGTATTATTTTACATAATTGTATGTATATATATAATAAGTATTTTACATATTTATATATATGAATAATATGTTTATATGTATTTGTTTTATTATTATAATATTTTACATTTTATTTAATAATATGTTTTATTATATTGTGTAATATATCTATATCATTTTAATGTATATATATTTATTTGTTCTAATTATTTTTCTATTATTTAATACAGTAAATTTAAAAGTATATATATTTAAATTGGGTCATTTTTCTTATTTTTTAATCAGGGGGATTAATTTTGCAAACTGAAAAGGGGGCTTTCAAGACTGACTGAATTTGGAGAATTTCAGTGATGCCAGATTGCCCCAATTTAAAGGACCATTCGGATCACCAAAATGATCCAATTTGGGCTGGCATTTTCTCATTGAAAATGATTAGGGCCTTAGTGTTTTGCATTCATTGTGGACATGGGTTGTTTTTAAATGTGTAACTTAATCTTAACAAAATAAGAATAATATGCAATAAGCCTTGTTAAAGATTTCCTAATATACACAGTAAGACGTGAAAGACAAACTATCAAGAGATAATTGTTAAAATGTTTACTCTGTATTTTAACTCGGCAAAAGTACCTCATTTATCAATGACAGCAACAGAAGCTAAGCTAAAGTGAAATTGCATTTACATTTGTAATTCAGAAAAAAAAAACTTTGATTAATTTTCCACATTGACTCTGTTCACATCCAATTATAAAGATTCATGTTTGTGGAGTTATGACACTGCCTTATCAATCTTTGATACTGAATACATTAAAACTCTTTAATTACTGAATATGAAAATTTGGATTCTAAAATAGAGGCAAGCAACATCTTCAGCAGCAATCAGCAAATTCATGCAGCAGAAAACGGAAGGAGAACGGGAGAGCATGTACACATGAAGTAAAAGCTCTTGTAATTTGTCTATACTATAACTTATAGTGATTAATGTTCTGTGAAGTGCTTACTGTAAGCATGTTGCTAATTTTTGAAGCAATTTATACAAGCTAATGCCCCAGATCTAGCATCTATCATGTGATTTATTTTTTTCATTTCTAGATAACTTGTTAGTAGGTAATGCACATTTTACTGTACCATTGCAGAAAATATTCTAAAGGTTTTCGTGGAGGCTTGTTAGAAAAAGAGGGTTTACATGGAAATAGAAATGAAGGATGTAACTATTCTGTACATAAAATTGTCCTTGATTTTACAGCTATTGAAGCAGACTATCACGTCCCGGGAGATAATATCTTGAGGCCTATTGGATGGTTTTGGTAAACGATGAGCTCGCTCAATTATGTTTGGATTCATTAGTTTGGTGTCGATGTAGAGTGAGAGTAACTCCAACAAATACGTATCAAGATCGCCTATTTCCTCCGGTATGCCTCTGATTTTTAAGTTAGGACGTCTAGAATGATCTTCAAGGTCTGCAAGCTTCAACTCCAATTTGTTGATGGCTATATTAGCCTCTTCGTTATGGACTTGTAGTTCTTGAATTTTCTGATTCATCATATTAATTTGGTTAGTTTGATCCTTATTTGCCATTTTTATCTGTGCAAAATCTTCCTTATTTTCAGTCAGCAGTTTTTCCAGGTCTACTTTAATTTTCAAATAGAAGGAATCAAAAGCAGAAGTTAAATCTGACTGAGTTATATAGTCGTTTAAATCTTGTGGAGTATGATCCAATGCCCCTTCTGAGATGCTTTTATCTGGTATTACTGAAGTATTCAGCTGACTCTTTGGAGAGTAATAAGCATCTATAGGTTGGGGTTTACTGGACTTATTTATGTTTCTCAGCTTTTCAGCTTTTTCTTGTTTGTCTGTTTTAGGAGACATATTTAATTAGTATCCAATTAATTGTATCAGATAGACTTATCCAGGTGATCCGGGAATTCAGCAAGGAGGCTAACCCCCAGACTGTCAGCACGTGGGGTTCACTATTAGCCAGAAAATATATACAGGATACTCCAGAGATATATACAGTATTTACAATCCGTATGATTTCGTAATACAGAGTTTGTTGGTCCGTCTTTAATACAATTATATGGGTCAAGCAGAATAACAGAGTTTTAATAGTTGCTTACCGAGTATTCTGTGTTCGTCACGGAGGACCAGCGTCTCTCGGCGTCATGCAAAGTTCTCTGTTTGATTAAACTGCTTACCCGTTTACTGACCACGTAGCACTCGGGTGTTATCTGCCTCGGTTATAGCTTTGTTGAGTAGAGCGTTTATTGGTGAGTGTCCAACAGGAACTCCACGTGTCTCTGCCCACCAGGGATACGCTCTCCGACAACCTCAATAGTTGGTGCAGTTGGTCCGTCCAGTGCTTACTCGGTTGTCCGATAGTTAGTCCGGACTCCTATAATGAGCTCCACCGGGAGTGTTAATCAAGCCACAATGCTTTCTGTTACGAGACATCCACCACGAAGCCGGCGTCCATCAGGCCAGGAACCCTTTCATCAGGACAACAAACCCCCCGCACACAGCGTGCACGTGTACGTGCTACGTCATCCTCTCCTCAGATCCTCAACAGAAAACCATACAGTTTTTTTTAAAAACTTATTCCACCAGACATCTTTTTTGAACAGATTAAATGTCAATCTATTTGCCTAGCAGTAATTGTCAGTCCACCCCAATTGATATTACTGCAGGCAGCAGCCTTGGCATGCAAGAGACTGGAAATAGATCAAGCAGTGTTTGGCATTGAAACTTCTCATGGGGACTGTGTGACGCCAATATGGTCATACTGCAGCAAAGATCATATTTTATTAAAATTTCTATTGCACGCAGTGATGAATAGGACATGCTGCATTTTAATAATAATGCTGGGTGCCCTCTAAAATGCAGCCAGCAATATGACTGGCTTTTTAAAATTCTGCTTGTGTTTCATATTTAAATAAAACATTTTCGGAAGCTATACCCCCAAAAAGAGAAGTATTATGTTGATCTAATGCTTTTTAATGGGAGGCTCATATTTAAACAATAAATACAATCCAAAAGATACAGATACATCATAGAATTTTATAAATTGTGTGACAGCATCACTAGATGTACTGGATAGATGAGGAAATGATATCCCAATATCATCATCATGAAATGTGGGCCGGTGTGCAATCAAGGCCCCTTTGTCCTTAGCTCTGATAAACCATGTTGTGGCTCATGTTGTGGCTCAGTAACTGACTCTACACCACTCTCTCCCTTTGGATATTATTTTGTTGTGTTCTCAACCATGTCATGCTATGTATGGCTCTGTAACTGACTCTACACACCCTCCATTTCTTTTGTGCCACTGTCTGATGATGCTATGCTCTTCTTCCTGTGCCTCCCTTCCCCATCCAACCTCAGTCCTCCTGTCTCACTGCCATCTCCACACTTACATTTAGCCAGTCCTCTGTACTTCAATTTATCTCAAGTCAGTCTGTTGCCATCATGCAATTACACTGATTATAGATGTACATAATATATGTGAAATGTGAATATGATATGGGTATGTGAGTATAAATGTCAGCTGTTGTTTACGACCAGCTCCTTTTAGCTACTGTTACCACGGTTACTCACCTAGCTGCTATTAGCCAGCCCCTTTGCTACTCATTACAAATATTTAAGCAGCTAGTTTCAGTAGCTCCCTTGCCCTTGTGTTGTTTCCAGCTTCCAGGTGTATTCCTGTGTTCCTGTGACTCCTGTGTTTGATCTGGCTCAGCTTACTTCCCTTATAGATCCTGACTCCTGGTTTTCTTCCTGACTCTGCTGATCTTTGTTCTCCTGCTTCTGGCATTTCAGACTACCCGTTTTGGTTCTTGACCCCGGCTTGCCTCCTGGAATTTGCTTATGGACTTTGATTATCAATTTTCTATGTATTATTAATAAAGGTGGTTTGCTTGTTACTTTATGTTTCTGTCTGGTTCATGGTCCATAACAGCTCCTAATCTCTGCTAGGCTTATATAGAGTCTTAGGTGATGTTTCTTGGTTGCTGTGTCCTAACTGAGGTATGCATTTCTACTAGAAACATCAACTATTAGGTATTTGTATTATTCATATTTGTCATCATTATTTGAAAACATAACTGAGGGCACAGAATGAAATGTTTTATTTTTTATTTAAAAATTTAGTCTGCCATTTGCAGACTGCTAAAAATCAAGCATAAGATGTTTGTGAAGATATGTTAGCAACTAAAATGTAAAACTAAGTAACACAACAATGTGACGGACCTGAATAGCTAAAGCCGCCAGTACATGACAGTGCAGTCTGCTGCTCCTCACAATCTCACAAGCAGATAATCTAGGTGCAAGTGTTACATAAGCAAGAACCTGACATTTAGGGAAGGTGGACATGACTGCAGAAGGATGGAGAGAGGAGGGGTTAGTTCAAGTTCTAGTTCTAGTGTTTTATTGGGTTTGGTTTGTCTTTTGGTGTGTCCTCCTTTAGCCAAGAAAACCAACCAGTGCTGGAAATGTATATATGTGTATATATATATATATATATATATATATATATATATATATATATATATATTACAAGGGTCTCTGATTTATATTAGCCTTTTATATTTATAGACTCTATCCCTTATACTTATACTATTTGTGCAAGCAAGCTACCAGAGAGGGCGATAGATATTTTTTATAGCATAACTATTAGAATATTGCCCAGATTTGTCTTTAAAGGACAACTGTAGGCAAAAAAAACCCAAAAAGAATGTTTAATTGAAAGATTGCCTGAAGTAAAGATGTTTTAAACAGAGGTGCTTTAATGGAATAATACAAATTATTGTGTATTCTTTTGCTCTGTTTAGCGCTAACAAGGAGGTGGAATCCTGAGCCATCTCATTCTTCATCAGATACAACATTCAGAACATGTGAGCACAATATAGAGAAAAAGAGGGCTCAATAAGGTACTTGTACTATTAAGTTAAATAAATGAAAACTTCTACCATTGCAGTAGTTGAATATAAGTTAATATAATATAAGTTAATTTTTGCCTTCAGTTGTCCTTTAAGGATCACTTCAATGTGAAAAAAAGTGAAGTGATAAATGCATATTAAAGCATATTCTATTGCAATCATCGTCTATTTTAATTTGTTTTTCTGGATTTTTTTATATATTATCTTTCTGGTTCTGGCAAAATTGTGCATCATTCCTTTTCATTCTTACCTTTTGACCCTAAATGTTTACTGATTCATTAATTTAATTAAATTGTAAAAATAGAAAAAATTGTGGACAAAGGACACATGCACTCCAAACTCCAATATGATTGTAAAACTTCTGATTTATTCCAAAGAATTAAAATGGATCACAGGGACAATAAATACAAAGACAGGGAAAGGACTAATGCCTTACATGTTTCGCGTGCTCACGCGTCTATGATTAAGCGTGTGAGCACGCGAAACATGTAAGGCATTCGTCCTTTCCCTGTCTTTGTATTTATTGTCCCTGTGATCCATTTTAATTTTTTGGAATAAATCGGAAGTTTTACAATCATCTTGGAGTTTGGAGTGCATGCGTCCTTTGTCCACAATTTTTTCTATTTTCGCTTATGGTGCTTTTGCTGCAGCACGGATGGAGCACCCATCTTCCCAAGACATATAATAGGTATGTTTACTGCCAACGGTGGAGCCGGCTTGTTTTCCCCTTTTGTTTGTCTATAATTAAATTGTACACTTATGGCCATACTGTTTTAAACCTTACGGATATTCGAATAATAATCTATGTCAACAACCTTTATTACATGACATTTAACTGAAAATATAAAACTGTTTACAAATTAAAAAGTAAACCAACAAATATCTTACATAAGATGAATCAGAATGGATGATTTATAAGTAGTATGACAGTCTTAGTGAGTTTTTACCAGCTATTCTAAGTTTTAAACACTTCATTATCTCTACATCATCCAATCAAGAAAATCATTAAAGGATCATTTTAACAATTCAGAACTCTTTGGCAGAAAGAAAAATTAAGAAGGAACATAATGTTTGCCAACTGTAATATTTGTTAAAGTACACGGTAGATCTTAGTGTATGAACAAAAGAACACACTTTTTTGAAGAAAAATACTTTACAATACATTAATTATATAAATATTTCCTATATACCAAATTTATTTTTCTTTTAACCCTTAATAATGTGTTGCCCATATTATAACCCCTTATTTTCCATAAAATTATATTTTTATTTCTTGCAGATGTAGAGTTTCACTGATTTGGTAATATATATATATATACCATTTTTCCAACTCATAAGTATATGTACAAAGTTCACAGTTCAAAACTAACAGTCATGTTTGATAATTACAGCCAAAAAATAAAATCAACAATGCCCAAAAATAGACTACTTTACTACGAAAACAATAATCTGTAAAATGTGGCTACCTGCCTTCATTTGCACCAAATGGAACTGGTAGCCTTTGAATTGTGTAGGCTCTGTATTGGGCTATAGATTCAGCACTCCTTTTGGCAGTAATACTAAATACAGGATCTCACATAACGCTTGGTCCCATTATAAAAATATGTGTCTGTGGCTATTAACATGGTGTGAGATGTGTATATATATATATATATATATATATATATATATATATATATCTTTTCTTTTGAATTATATTTGTATTATTTTTTAAGCTTTGATAAAGTGATAGAAATATAAACATTATACATATACTTGTCTAACCCTTATGTTCAGTTTACATAGCTTTATCAGTGCTGCACAGCCCAGGCACTGAATGACTAGGACAATTAAGGTAGGAGTATCAAAAATTACTATATCACCATTCTGTGCAAGATGATTATAGAAGGTACTGTTAGATGTAACCATGTTAACCATGCAGTAGCACTGATTATAAAGTATATTTTTCCAGAGAATCTTAAAAATTGATGATTTATGCTATTCACATACAATGATAGTTCTGGTCATGAAGGTCCTAATCCAAATTGTCTAATCAATCAATATCAACTGTCCTCATGTTTAGCACATCAAACCCAACATAGGGATTCCAGTGTAACATTAATTTTAGGTCTACTGCTAGCTGGTTACCTGCAAGCTACACGGTTATTATCTGGATCCCACGAGGCATAGTATCCATATTCATAAAGTGCCTTCAGCCTGGATTTACACAGGCCTCAGAGCTTACTTTGGGGAGAAGTTACTGACGGTTCTAACAGAACTATAGAATCTCTATACAATGTTCCAAAACCTCACTAATTGCTTCTTAGCACTCCATCACCTGACATGACAAAGGGGATAGAGTGATATTCCCAGACTGAGACTCTGTCCCCCATACGGACATACATGTTGTATCCTTGTCATTGTTCTCAATTCAACATTATTCTGCTTGTATATTATCTAACATTAAGTTAGTAATTAGTTACCAAATATAGACCAAAGTAACTGGAGTTTATTCACTTAATAGGAAACTGTTGATAATTGCTAGCCAAACTGTATGTTTTTGTCCTATTTCTCAAGATAATGGAACGTTCTATCAAGTAAATTGTTTAGAGGGAGTTTCAGACTTTCTATGCAGTATAATTCATACTACTTTATTTATTTATTTAGAAAGTGTTTTACTAGGAAGAACACATTGGGATTTCTCCTGGCAACCAAGTCCAGAACATTATTACACAGTGTTTCACATTTGACAGCAGATCACATAAATATATACATGCATACATTTATACAGAAAAGCTAGGGAGACAACATACAGGGCAAATACTTATAGATACAGAGAAAATCAACAATTTTACAGGTACATTCTGTATTTAGAAGTCGGGAGCCCTCATTTTTCAGGGACTTTAGGCTAGAGTAGGATGTGGTAGAATCTTGAAGACTATTCCACATGTGAGGCACTCTGAAAGATGACACACCTCAAACTGCTTCTTTTTTGAAGTGAGGGATAGTGACTAAAAGATTAATGTTGGTTCTGAGACTGTATAAAGTGTGGGGAGTAAGAGTGAGCATCCTGCTCAGGTAGGGTGAGCTTTCCCAAGAAGTGGTTCTCCACTAAGCAATCTATATGGAGAGTGAACCTGTAGGTAAGCATAAATCAGTTTAATTATTTTAACATTTTGCAGTGATGCTTGTTATAATCATACTGGAGGAAAAATCAGTGCAGAGTGTGGACTTTAGTTTACCTAGATTGTTCTGCAGTCAGATATACTCAGCCTTCTATAGAAAAATTCTTGAAATGTAATTTATGTTTAATCACACCTATAATGCAGACACTAATGTGCTACTTTAATGCTGGTAAATCTTTTTTTATCTCTAATAATATAAAAGATTTAATAGCTCATAAAAATGAAATTAACAATTAATAATGTACACAAATAAAACATATTTTGTTATACTCTTGTTATAGTAAAAAAATATAACTAATTGCTAAGAATAAAATATTGTTTTACTTTTAATTAAAAAAAGTTTTGTGGATGAATTTGTTACAGTGAATTTGAAAATGACATGACAATTTATTGTAGTTATAAAATATAAAAACTTAGAATCAACTATTTACATGAGATAATGAACAAAAAGTCCATTAATATTAAACATTTAACTTGTTTTCTACTGAAGTAATATTATTTTCAAGTGGTTGTAAGCTTTCTCATTTCAGTTGATTGCAATCACTCTGTATGTTAATATACTACTGTGCCCAGCATAATTCTAAAATTTGGCTCATATTTAAGTGCTAACAAGAGAAATAAAACATGATTATTTTAATGAAATAGACTGGTCCTTCCTTTGTACCCTGTGTAATGGTGCTTATTCTTTGCCTGCAATTTATTTTATTCTTCATTGATTAGAACCTTGGGGTGTACAGTCGATATTTCACTGATCCATCTAAAGATAAAAAAATAAGGAAAAAATTGACATTGGCATAATTACGCAAACAAGAATACAATATGACTCTTTATACAATATTTAATATTGTTATGCTGCTCCAAACAAGTACATAAAAACTTTATGTCAACATGAAGATTAAAAGAAATATTTGAAAAATAAATAGTGGAGTTGTTTTGTCACCAAAGAAATTAGTGAATCTGCTCAAACTTGATTGTCCATTTTTGGTAGATTTAAATATTGACGATTAAAAAACAGAAAAGCAAGTAAATCAGAGTGCATTTGATTTAAGTCAGTTGTCAGTAAGACTCATTTAAATCTATTTCAATCATGACTTTTAATTGTAACAGCACCTTCTTGCTGCTAGTTATAATCTTTAATATTTGCAACCAGATGAAGATTACAGATTTAGGAAATCCAGATTTGTAAAACAGCTGTATCAGAACTGATTTTAGTATAATGGGTTGATCACTCGTATTTATAGAACTGCTTAAACTATTTTATTTAACTAAAACAATAACATTATATAGCATCCATGGTGAACCTTTGCCCAATTCTTCAGTTGTGACACTAGGCAAGGTTGTCGACATCATGGATGGGAATAGCATGCCATTGTACCATGCTGCGGAATGAGTCAAGCACTGGATGTAACGTGACACCCCAGTGCTCAATGAAAAAGGCAAAATTGGCAGGCTGCCGGAGCAAATCCTGTAAGTGCAAATCTGGCAGCTGGGGTAAGCCTTATGAGTGTATGTATGCCATGGGCAGTGCAGTGATTACAGCGAGGCATCCTAGGCAGATTGTGAAGAAAAGTTGAAGCAGACGGCCAGAAACTACTTCCGGATGCCGGCGTGGGTCTATCCTCACGGCGCTCCTGCCGAACACAGCATGAAAAAAGAAGAAAACAGGAACCCTGTTCCAAGTTGCGGTTGAGGTGCTCCAGAGGCTGGCAAAATGAAAATTCCAAGACCAGGTAGGTGTGCAAATAAGCATAAGAATTTATTAAAATAAATTTAATAAATTCTTATGCTTATTTGCACACCTACCTGGTCTTGGAACCGCAACTTGGAATAGGGTTCCTGTTTTCTTCTTTTTTCATCCTAGGCAGATGCCTAGGGAGGCAAATTTGGGAGGGTGGCATATTTGAGGCGGCGGCAGTGCCCCCCAACACTGAAAACAAAAACCTAAGATGGATGTATGTAATGGGGTGATACAGGCATGTAATGGGGGTGATGCAGTCATGTAATGGGGGTGATGGGGTTAATGGAGGCATATAATGGGGGTGATGGGGTTAATGGGGACATATAATGGGGGTGAAAGGGCATGTGATTGGGCAATTCAGGTATGTAATTGGGGTGATGGAGGCATGTAATGGGGTGATGGGGTTAATGGAGACATATACTGGGGTGATGGGGTTAATCGAGGCATATAATGGGGGTGATGCCAGGAGATAAACAGCTAATTTTATTTTTCCTTTTATATGCAATTAATTCAATCATATAAAAAAAAAAAATAGCGGCACATGATTTATATATGACCAGGTTATCTAGTTACATCTTATGTAATTGGTAGTGTCCCTTTAAAATAAATTTCATTTAATTCCCAAAAATAAGATTTAAAAAAAATCATTGATTTTAATCCACCCTCAAGTAAATGGACTTCTGAATCTAAAATGTGATTCTATCTTTGTTGCCTAGATGCTTAAGGTTAGTCAATAATCACTTAATTAAGCAGTCAACCAACAGCTGAATCTAATTTATGCTAAAGAACACTGATGTTAAACTACTGTGTCCTTGATGCTGAATGTGCTTTGGAAAGTCTGTTTAGAAAACTAACAGTAACTATTAATTACCAAGACCAAGAACACAATCTACATTACACAACAACAGCCTCACTACTAAAAACAATTATCTGTCAAATGTGTCTACCTTCCTTCAATTACAAAAATGTTTTATTCAAAAATAAAATTATATTTTTTTCATTTAACATACTTTTGTCAAAATTCCAGTACTTAACTGCCTACCCCAGCACCTAAATGGTGCCTTACAAAAAAAATTACAGATTAAACTGTCCCACGCCATTCCTGGTGCCCTTTGGCCCAGATCATGGATTAGCCTGGAAAGGTGTAGGTTCCCCTATTTCAATAGGCTAATTGATCCGAATTTGGTCCAAATTTGGAAATAATTTCCGAATTTTAAGGGGGGAGTATAAAGAGAATTGAACATTTTAGGCAGAAAAGGTAAAGTAATATTATTTTGCCATCATGTCACGTGTATTACAGTACCATTTCATATCCACGATTTGTATTGCAACAATGATTGCCAATGCACCATTGCCCATTGTGGAAATGAAGGGGTACCTTGACATATGTGAGTGAATTAGGCAGATAAACCATTATCAAATTTGACTAACATTATAACATGATTATAAAACAAAGATTATTACAACAGATTTACATCACCTCTAATGAAATGTTTACATAAAATACAATTTTTACACAAGAAAAATATATATATATATATTTTTTTATGAAATGAACAATTGCTGTTAGACTGTTCAAACGGTCTCAAAAAAGCAAACCTTAAGTTGAAGCCGAGTGTAAATAATGCATTGTGAATTTGTGCAGATGCCAAAGGAATCTGATTTAACAGCAGTCTCTTAACTGGCAGGGGCAGTACCACTAACTAGGCATATCACATATTCACTGGGTTTTTCATCTTAAGTAAATTCATCATGAAAATTTAGAATAATAGACAGAATTTCATAATTTTAAGATGGGAAATTGTGACATACCATTAATAAGTCCCCCTTTTCACCCAGTCCTAAGATTTAGCCAGATATACAGTATGGTGTGTTACGGAATACACCCTGGATAAGTACGACATTGTTTGCAATGCATTTTTTCTTTTACTCTGCTTTTAATGTTTGTTTATTTAATTATTAATTGTAGGCAGGCATAAGAAGTTATGAATTCTCAGCATCTAACAGAAGAGTGATTAGTTTAAGAAAGTACATCTATACCAAATATTCCACACAGTGGGAACTAATGGATTTAATATGGAGATTGGAAGTAGCACCAGTTTAAAAAAAAAATAACAAAGAAGTACTTCAGAAAAAAAAAATACTTGCTGTATGCACTTGCTTCTGTACAAAAGTCAGTCACCTTAAATTGCTTTGGAAAACTGTAGAGAACAATGCAACAACTAAGTAAAGTAGATTTTTATCAAATGTTTTTTCCACCACACATGTTGTATCGGATCACACTGAACCATTCAGGATGTGATGATTTTTCTTGAAAAACTACATTTTACAGTGTGACTCATCTAGGTTTCATGCTGACATTCTAAATAGTGATAGCCACTCTTTTCCAGGAGCTCATATCCAATGTCCATGTAGAATGTGACATTTCTGAATGTGCAGTTAGGCAGCAGAGACAACATGGAAGAGATGTTTTGTTAAACCCATGGTCAAGATATACCAAGTTTTTAAAATCAATTAAAAAGCTAAATGACACGCCTAGAAATGATTTAAATTCATCTAACAAGTCAATGGTCAAGACAAGTCTGAGCTCTCTGTAGTTGGAAAAAAGTTGGCATCAGTACACTGAAAAATGGACAGCTGATGTAGAACTGCCAGATGCACAAATACAGCTAAATTTAGAGCAGCTACATGGGCAGTTTGGCTGTTAAAATGGCTGGTTTAAAAGTATAAGAGTCTGTTTAAACCTCAAATTCACAGGGTCAGCTTAGCCCTTCATCCTTCTGAGGATTATAAATGAGTACCACCAATTGGGTAACAATATCTATTATTCAATGGCCAATTCTGAGACAGTGTGATTAAAAGTTATTTGAGTCCCACTGGGAGAAAGGAGCTATATAAACACTAGTTATTATTAATACCATGGTACAGGAGTCTTGCACATGGAGATCAAGGCTAGGGCTAAAAACTGAGAAAGACTAACAGTGTGGGAACTGGTAACTGGCTAAGAGCTCATGAGATATTCTCAAGTAACCATGTAAATGATGTTCTGGACAGTATACATGTGTGTAGTATTAATGTTAGCATTTACATTAATGTGTAAAATGTTTACACTAAGAAACCTATATGATAAAGATGAGGGGCGGATCCTTCTGTGGCAGGCAGTGGTTGTAACTTAAATTGTAATTCTAAAGTATGGTGTATGAGTGTAATTGTTCGTCATCTGTTTTATTTATACTATTTCTGAAAGATTATATTTTGTATGTTATATGTTGATTGTCTATTAAAATTAATAATAAAAAAAAAGAAAAAAAATGTTTACACTATGTCCTATCTTATTCCTTAAAGTTTTATAAAAGATCTCTATAGAGGTGAAATTATACAATGTGCACTTAGGTATAAAAATATGAAATTTTGTTTTTAGGGGGTTTTAACAAATTTCATACATCATATTTTATTTTTTATTTCAAAAGAAATTTTTTAGTTTGGTATTAGTTTCAGGATAACACTGTAGGTTTGTTTTGATTTTTTTTATTAAATCAATGGTGACTTTGATGGATGCATATTTTTTTAGAAAATAAACTCTGTTTATGTTTAGCCTTCCAGCCAATACAAACACTGCAGTCTTATATTTTAATAAGCCAACCATTTATCCATGGAATGAATGAAGCCTTTCTTGTTGAAAAGAGAAACAAGTATTGTCAATGGATACATCAAAGCAAAAGTTGGCTATTTCTCCATCTGTTTGGCTTTTAACACAGTGGTTAAAGCATCTTGAAACCACATAGGCATCGTGCATAAATAAAATGAGAAATCAGAAGTCATTAAATAAACATTACTTTAAATACAAAAACAAATGTGCAGTATTTAGAACAAAATAAAGCAAAACAGACATATGTGGATTTTCTTTGCCAGTTTCCTAAAACCATTGAAATGTGCAGAGTACAATTGAGATAATATTTCAAATAAATGAATATTGTTATATTTATGCTCTGCTGTATCACAGAAATATACTTTGCTGTCATACAATCAACCCAGTGTATTTTGCATTTGTATCCAAGATAATTATTTTCAGCAGCTGAGTGCATTCAATGTTTTGGACATAAAATCTGGTGTTCTATGTAGCACAACAAAATAGAAAAACAAAAAAGACAAATCGGCTACAGGGGAATACATGAAAAGTACAGCATCCAAGTCAAGTATTTGTGTGTGCATTGTAGCTGTATATTCAAAACAAGTATGACACTGCTCCATACACAATGTAATGCAGGGGTTACCCTATGGATGGGGACACTATACAATATAAAAAATAAGTTCCTGCAAAATAGTGGTGAGTTGTGTTATTGTCACCCCACTGTTGGCAGTGTTTCAGTCATAACAGGAACCTTTGACAAGAGTCACAAAACTTCCCGTGGGGAGTGGAATGTAGCCACAACTGGATGTACAGTGAAGAGACACAGATCACCTTAGGTGCTGCAGGTGCAAACTTTTCACATGTAACTGCATATGCAACTACGATTATTAATAGTTAACATAGGTTTATTTCAGTAAAAATCATAGAGGCTAGAAAAAACATCCCATTCAACTGACATAAACTTGATTTGATTTACAGTCATGTTAACTGAATGTATTAAAAAACTAGCAAATTAATTTAAAGTATATATTTTTAGTTTTTGATTTTTTGGTAAACTCATGACTAGAAACTGCCTTGTGTTATTCATTTTTCAGTTAGCGTAATAATTAGAAATGTTACAATTATAGGTTAGTGACAATTTCATTGTACCATCACTGCCAACAGTCTCGTATTTCATGGGACAGAGCTGTTTTTTGGGGTCCTGTCTCATCAAATCTGTTCTGAATGGCCTGCCACATATGCACCAAAAGTAGCTAAAGTGTTTACTCAAGGACATCAGTGTCAATGGCACTGTCTGTTAAACTGCTCACCACAGTAAAGACACATACAGAAATGCAGAATCAAAAAGTAGAAGAATTCAGCACCAGACACTGTACCACTGTGGTTGAGCTCAATCAAGTGCAAATTGTGACAGAACTTTAATACGTTTTTCGCCCAGTCCCAAGATTTAGCCAGATATGCAGCATGAACACTAAAAGACTTCTGAAAACATCCCAGAAAAGTAAGTAGGCATTTTAGTTCTAATTTGTAAATATTTGTGATTATCTTTACTCAACTCCCTACTGTTCCTCATTCTGAAGGTGCAATGATACATTAGACTCCACCAAAGACTAGTAATAATCATAAATAAGATACTCTGTTTTCCATACCTTAATGTGTAAGTCTTGAACAATACACTGCCATCATGGAAATTCAACTCTGCAGTGAGATTTCAGGTAGAAAGAAAGTTATATTTGGAAATAAGACCTAACCTATAATAGGATCACTGACCAGAATCACACATCTCAGCAGTGAACCACAGTGATGTCATGGAGGGCTTGGCAATACAATGATTGATTATTTGGTGATTGTTTTCAGCCATGCTAATTTAGTCTGGGCTTTGTCTAAATTGTGGTGGTTGTCATGCAATCACTTTTTTTCTGTCTATGGAATGAACTTTTTCTTTTTATATTTTCAATAGTGTGACTGGTTTTTTTTCTTCAATGTGTCTCAATAGATGGGTCCAGGAAATGTCTAACTTAACAGTGATTTCTAAAGGTCAGCGTGAATGTGATTATAAAATTGTCATCATTATTTCTTTTGTGATGTATTCCAGCATATACATAATTAAATAGTGTGTATAGTCATGTTGGAGTTATGGTTACCATCTGGCTGTTATTTTACTAGCAGTCTGGTCAAAAATTGGCTTCTTTTTGAAAAAAAGCAAAACATTGAAGTTGTTGTGTTCATTTTAGAGAGATCAGTGATCGCAACTTTTGTATGTATTTACAGTTGTCTAAGAATGACAAGCATTACACAAATAGTTTAACCCCTTAGTGACAAGACATTTTCACCTTGACTTTCCCTTGGTGACAGTTTTGACATTTCTAGGGTGTTTGTGTTTAGCTGCAAGTTTCTTCTTTCTCACATTCTGTACCCACACAAATTATATGTTGTTTTTATCGTCATAAGAAGGGCTTTCATTAGATACCAATATGTTCCTCATATCTTATAATTTACTACAAAAAAAATCATAAAATATAATGGAAAAAAATAAAATAAAACCTTTTTCTAACTTTGACATAAAATATAATTTACACAAAAACAATCATTAAAAAAGACCCCATCTAAATAGTTTCTAAATGTTGTCCCAAGTTCAGAAATAGGCAGATTTCCATATTTTTCTGTATTTTTTGGCGAGTTATGGGGCAAAAACCAAAAATGTTTTTTCCTAAATTGACCTTTTGACCCCAACCCGAACACTAAATTTAACCCTAATACTAAATTTAACCCCAACTCTAATTATCATGCTATCCATTAATATATTTTAATTTAATTTTAACCCTATCCCTTATGCAAAAAATTATTTAATTTTAACACCTAACAGCTAATCTAACTTTAATCCCAGTTTTTAGCTAATTAAATCTTTTTTTTTTTGACATTGCAATGTTTATGACTGCCTCTAGGGGCAGTCCAGCAACATAATCAGAGCTACAAGAGGGCATAGCCATATTGACGGAGTATGCTGATCAATATTGCAGGAGCAATTTCGGTGCTGGATATTGCCTCGACATCGTTAAAACGGTTTTCGTTTGTTCAAAAAACATTTGTTTCACCGCAGGATGGCACACCCATTGTCGGGAACAGAGTTCCCGGCAGGATGTGCCTGGCACGTCCATTGTCGTGAAGGGGTTAATTCCCACAGACATACTAGTATCAATCAGAAAAAAAACCCAGATACACCTGTTGGATTGCATTTCTTTCAACTTGCACAGAGCATATAGGAGGCTTTTGGTACTGATGGGATTTTTCTGCACACAGAGGGATAGAAAAATATGGGAAGTCAAACTGATATGCTGGTTTAATGCTTTAATGGAGACAGTGAATTAATTTCTCAATATCAAGTGACTTTGTCTGAAATCAATAAATAAACTGTAAGAGCTATTTTATATTTTAGCAGCAACTGCTATACATGAAATGGCTGACATGTTGCCTCTGAGCTTCGGTCAGATTTCTTGATCTTAATCCAAGCACCTTCTATTCCCACCTCTCAGTTCTGTTTAACTATGCTCCAAAATTATGTGTGGCGCTGCCTCCTCCCGTGTAGCCCCCTCAAATGTTTGCTGTTATTACACAATGCATAATCTATATTTTGGTATCATGGCTGCAGGGAGAACTGGTATACTGGAAGATCTCCCTGTAAACCTGTTAACCGGTGTGCACCATTTTGTACGAACAGCAATCTCATGAGGGGTCAGGGCTATATTGGAGAAAACGGGGAGGGGGGGTAGAGTGCTTGGGTCAGAGAGCCAGAGATCTGGCCCAAGATGGTAGCCATGACATGTGCAGCAGTTGCTGCTAAATGGTAAAATATACATGTTGTGTAGGTTAGTTTTTGTAAATATGACACAACTTATATATTAAGATTAATTTATATCAGTCAAAGTCATTTATGGCATGACAGTTCTCCTTTAAGTTTGGTGTGTTAGGTTGTTTCCAGGGGCTGGTGATTTCTGCCAACAGGAGATGTTTTATTAGGTGCTATGATTTTTTATCTTGGTATAATAAAAAATATAATAAAAAATTGGGCACATTCGACTGTGGGGCCTGGCATGTGTCGTTTATTAGCTAGAAGATTGTTTTCCAAAAAGGCTACAACACAATGCCCATACGTGGACCAACCCTTCTCTGTTTATTTCCCCCAACATGTGCTGGAACAGGTGAAATAGATTTTTGCTAATCATGCTAGAACCAGTTAACATTAATATAACACTTTTTTATACGTCTCATTATGGTTTAGTCATTCTGTGGTTCCTCTCTGAGCTGTCATTGCCTGGTTCCATTGGGTGTCTTTTAATGTCCTTTTTACTAATGTTTCCCATTGGAATCTGTTCTTCTTTTTCTTTTTTTTTTTTTTTTAAACATGTGAAATGCATGCTAGGGTATTAGCTGGGTAGTAGCTGACATTTATGCCCGAATAAAGGACATACCAACTTGGCTTGCAATATAACTATCAGTTAGCCAATTAATGGTATCATTTTATCACTACTTGTTTCCTAAGAATGCTAAGAAATCCAGTTTTAACAACATTCAAAAAGTCACATTGTTCATCATTGTAACGACTTTGTCCTGTTAGAATGATAAGCTGTACCTTTAATTAATTTCTTAATTATATGATCAAATCATTGTAAATAATAGATGTGATTGTTCTTACTTTGTACTGAAAGTCTAGTCATTTGAAGTCAGATAACACAATATATAAATTGTGTGGTATTAAAACAGACCTAACCAGATTAATCATTGATAACAAATAGCACTAGTTTATTTCACAGTTTACTAATGAGCAATTCCTTAATTTCATGTTAGTTTTTGGATGTTATTCAAACTGAAAAACATCAATTAGCTTTTTAGTTGTTAATGATGGCTGTACCCTGAAAAATGCAAGGTATGTTTAAGAAAAAATACTCATAAATATTTTATTTGTCAGATCCAACTGGTATTATTTGAAAGTACTTTTAGAAAAACAATATGCTGTTTGATCGTAATATAACAGAAAATGGTAATGAACTTTCAAATCTCATACCTAAAGACATTAGTGCAAGAGTCTGGAACCGATTCTTATATGTCATTACTGGTTAATGACCATGTACTGTACCTCTATTTAGCAAGGAAATATCGCTATTAGTTCAATGTCCAGATTGATATGAAGTGTTATAACAGTGACAGCTCTGATTTAGGCAGAGATGTTGTATTACTGGACTACTGGTGAATAAGGAATAAAGCTGTCACCTGAATAATGCTATCCAAATTATTACAATAACTGATTTAACCGTTAATAATATATTTAAAACTCAAGACAAAATCCTCTTTGTGTGTGTTAACAAAAATCGAAAAAACGAAGCCTCAGCGGAACCTCATATGCAAATCCATAGGTATACAAGGTAAATATTTATTTATCCAAAAGTTAAAAACAACACATGGAGGTACAAAAAAACTTTTGTGTTAACAAAACCCAAAACAAAATTTATAAAGGGGTCAAATTCACCACATGTAAAAAAAACTATGTACTAATGTCTACTTGAAGGGATGTCAGCAACCTAAACATTGCTTGTGCTGTGAATGGAGCGAAAAAAACAATTATCAAAACATATCTATACATTCTATTTGCAGAAGCAAATGCATATATTAAGAGAAAAATGAGGTTTAAATGTGTCACCTTGTGATTTGATATGCAAATTGCACATGGTTGTGATTTGTGTTTTTTTTAATATGGTATAATGG
Source organism: Pelodytes ibericus (assembly GCA_036172795.1). NCBI lineage: Eukaryota > Metazoa > Chordata > Amphibia > Anura > Pelodytidae > Pelodytes > Pelodytes ibericus. The sequence continues at coordinate 69,477,063 of CM069862.1, forward strand.
ATTTCACTACAAACGCTGTGTTAAATTTAAACACTAATACAGTTACTGGAATCACAAGCAATTTAATAATACCCCAAAGCCAACCAATTTATATTTGGAATTCCGGCAGAATTATTTCCAAGCACATAATGGACAAATCACTCAAGCACACTGCTGCTCCATAGATAATAATAATTTAATAAAGCAAGTTTATAAAATATAATATTGTTTTAAACATCAACAATGCTAGCTAAACAATTATCTTAACAATATACATGTTATATGCTAAGCTAACAAACTAGCAAATGTGTTTGTCCGAGTGAAGTTGAAACTATAGTATAAAAAATGTAAAAGAACCTGATACAGTAAGTTTATACTTATATTCCCCAGGTAATCTTTGTAGCTGCATCTCTGGGTGGATTAGCCTCTGGATCAATCAGTTCCTAATGGTTTTGAAGGTCTAATACACAACACTGCCTAGCTGGATTTTGGGCCTGCAGGCTGGGTGGATAGTTTGGTCATATCTTCACTGTTCCTCAGTCATTGCCAATGTGTCCCTAGCTACCAGAATAGCATTAGTAAAATTACAAGCCCCTCCTAGAGTCACACCTTCCAGCCCCCAAACTGAATGTTACTGTGGAAAACACAAACACATCCTTTGTTTGAAAGTAACCCTTCCCCTTCTTATAACTTCCATTTTAAAGAAAGGGAACACCTGAATATAAAACTGAATTATATGGTAATAAAGCACAAAATATCATATCCCAACACACATTTTCCATTAAAACTACTTCTTTTGTATCTCAAGTCACAAGTGATATCATAAACAGATCACACCGCAAACATATAGAATCTGTTTCTAAAATGTAGACTGGAGTATTGACTCACCCTACATTCCAAAGCCCTGTGAAATTTGGGGAGATACATGTATGCCATTCAAAATTGATTGTTGCACTTCATCACAATACTGTGTGTCTGTCTTTCTGGCTGTATGTGTATGTTTCTATCTAACTATATACATCAATTGAAAGGGGGTCTATGCTCTAAAAATTGCATTTTTCTAAAGGTGGTCAAGTTGAGAGGTCTAATTTGACTTAGTTTAAAAATGTATTTTGACCTCCCCCACACGATCTCCTCTAGCTATTCACTAAAATAAAGTTGCTCTTTGTCTCCCCTCCTGACTAAGTCCAACTTGAACTTCAATAGTGTTGGGATTTTTTCATTTTATTTTTTGTGACACCATTTTTTTGAGGGAGGATTAATTTTATTTTTAGATTGGCCCTTTCTCTGGGCCGAAGATGAGGACTGAGGGCTTCATAGTTCATTGTGGGACATTATTTAAATCTTTTTTTAGGGGACCTTTTGTCCCGCGGGCAATGGGTGGGGACCTGGGGGGGACATTAGGTCCCCCCCTCATTATTATTTTAAGGTCCCCACCCGCCGGCAATGGATGGGGACCGAGGGGGGGGCATTAGGCCCCCCCCCTCTCATTATTATTATGGGGTTCGGGGTTCGTGTTTTGGGCTCAAGTTCGAGCCCGAACTCTGACTTTTTTTTAAAGTTCGGCCGAACGCCGAACCCGAACATCCAGGCTTAAACTGGTATACTCAATTTAGCCACCTGCAGTTGTGTTCAAAAATATCCATTGCAAACCTAACATAATAACACAGCCCCCCTATGGAACCAGAAGAAATGGCTTCACAGATATCCTCACTCACCCAGAGGGTGGAAATGTTGTCTCAAGGCATGCGTGATTTAAGAATTACAAATGCGAGCTTACTCACCTGTGTTACCGAAATTCAAAGCCAGGATTTTTCTAACCTTGCCACTGGAGTCAGACCTATTGATTATGCTGAACCAGCAGTTTGTAATCCTTAAACATTTTCAGGATATTTTCAAAATATCCACCTCCTATTTACCTTGAGACCTACATCATACCCAACTGAATGAATCAAAGTATGTACAGTCATTTCCTTTCTTAGAGGCGATCCCATGGCTTGAGCTCACTCCTTCTTAGAAAACGATGATCCCATTCTCAATTTTATAGAAGAATTTTTAAAAGAAATGTCACTCTTATATGAAGACCCTAACAAACAATCTACTGCTGATTCTGCTATCAGAGCCCTTTACCAAGGGGAAAGACCTGTAGAGGACTACATAGCAGAATTCAAACGATGGGCTGTAGACACGCAATGGAATGACATCACCTTAAGAAGTCAATTTCATCTAGGGCTTTCTGACTCTGTGAAAGATGAACTCTCCTGTACAGAATTGCCATTAACTCTAGATGCTCTTATTCATCTTACCATTACTATTGACAGGAGAATTCGAGAACGGAAGGCTGAAAAAGCTACAAATATTCCCACCTGGAAAAGACTCTCTATTCCTTCTAAACCAGTTGAAAAATATTCTACTCCTGAACAAAAGGTGAGAGGTATCCTTCGGGGTACTTTAACTCTAGAAGAAAAAACAAGAAGGAGAAATCTCAATTTATGTATGTACTGTGCATCCACTGAACATTTACCAGACAATTGTCCAATCCCAAAAGCTGTAAACAAACAACAATTTCCTCCATTCTGAATGTATCCCACATTTCTCCATCATCTCATTGTGTTGTCTCTTTCTTCTTACAGTGGGACCAAGAAAGGATTGTTACTGAAGCAATTATTGATTCTGGGGCTGCTGGTGTCTTCATCGACTCCAGTCTTGTAAAGAAAAATAAAATTGCTTGTGTTCAAGAAAGCATATTTGTATTACTAAGAGTTGTTGATGGTTCACTTATTTCCTCTGGTCCTATAAAGAATGAAACTATTCCCCTAAAAATGACCATCAATCATGATCATTCTGAGCACATTACTTTTGACGTAGTAAAATCTCCTCTATTTCCTGTTATTCTCGGGATGAGTTGGCTACAATTACATAATCCTTATATCCAATGGTCTAGACATGTGCATTCGTTTTCGGACGAATGCATTTTCGGACGAAAATAGCATTTTCGTCCATTCGTCCGAAAAACGAATAACGAAAATTTTAACTAACAAAATCCGAATGAACGAATGGTTAATAAACGAAAATCATTCGTTCATTCGTCCATTCGTCCATTCGTGCTATTGGCATTCTAAACCGAAATAGAGTCGGTTTACAATACCAATAGCATTGTACTACATTCCATAAACCGACATGAATGACTTTCGGTTTATGGAATGCATGTAATGCTATTAGCTTCCTATAAACCGAAATTGAGTTCCCATTCATACGAATAGGTCAATTGACCTATTCGTATGAATGGGGACTCTTTCGGTTTATAGAAAGCCAATAGCAGCATGTATTCTATAAGCCGAAAGTCTTTAAAACAAACGACGTTCGGTTTATAGAATACATGTAATGCTATTGCTGTTCTATAAGCCGAAAGACATTCGGCTTATAGAACAGCAATAGCATTACATGCATTCTATAAACCGAACGTCGTTCGTTTTAAAGACTTTCGGCTTATAGAATACTATTGGCATTCTATAAACCTAACTAGAGTCCCTCCTCATTCATAAGAATTTCTTATGAATGGGGACTCGACTCTAGTTCGGTTTATAGAAAGCCAATAGTATTCTATAAGCCGAAAGTCTTTAAAACGAACGACGTTCGGTTTATAGAATACATGTAATGCTATTGCTAAACTATAAACCGAACGACTTTCGGTTTATAGAATAGCCATAGGATTACATGTAGTACATAAGCCGAAAGTCTATAAACCGAAAGTCGTTCGGTTTATAGGCTGTCGGCATTTAACTATACAGAGACAGAGTCTCCATTCATAAAATTATGAATGGAGACTTTGTCTCCGTGTAGTAAAATGCCGAAAGTCTATAAACCGAACGATCGGTTTATAGACTTTCGGCTTATGTAATACATGTAATCCTATGGCTATTCTATAAACCGAAAGTTCGGTTTATAGAATAGCAATAGGAATACATGTATTCCATAAGCCGACAGCCTATAAACCGAACGTTCGGTTTATAGGCTGTGGGCATTTTACTACACGGAGACAAAGTCTCCATTCATAATTTTATGAATGGAGACTCTGTCTCTGTATAGTTAAATGCCGGCTTTTAACTATACGGAGACAAAGTCTCCATTTATAATTTTATGAATGGAGACTCTGTCTCCGTATAGTTAAATGCCCACAGCCTATAAACCGAACGTTCGGTTTATAGGCTGTGGGCATTTAACTATACGGAGACAAAGTCTCCATTCATAATTTTATGAATGGAGACTCTGTCTCTGTATAGTTAAATGCCGGCTTTTAACTATACGGAGACAAAGTCTCCATTTATAATTTTATGAATGGAGACTCTGTCTCCGTATAGTTAAATGCTATTGTATTCTATAAACCGACTCTATTTCGGCTTATAGAATGCAATAGTACTACGAATGGACGAATGAACGAATGATTTTCCTTTATTAACCATTCGTTCATCCGGCTTTAGTTAGCTTAGCATTTTCGTTCTTCGTTTTTCGGGCGAATGGGCGAAAATGCAATTTTCGGACGAAAATGCATTCGTCCGAAAACGAATGCACATGTCTAGTATATATTCACATGTAAATTGCTTTTTAAATAAAAAATTATGATATAAAAAAATCTTGTTTTTATTTCCTTTTATGTGACAATGCTGCCTCTCTCTTTCCCTTGCCCCCAGATTTGTCGCTCTCCCCCCCTTAGTGTTGTCTCTCTCTCACCCTCCCTTTGGCTCCCCCCTCGCTCCCCTTGTGTCTGTCTCTTCCCCCCTTCCCTCCCCTTGTTTCTCTCTGCCCCCCCCCCCTTGTTATTCTGTCCCCCCCTCACCTGTTTCTTGCTCCCTGGTGGCTAGTGGGGGCAGCCGGGGGATGTATGCACTATACATAATAGACGGAAGTGTCGGGCAGCATGGAGGTTGTCTGCACGATTCGTGCAGACATCCCCCAGCTGCCCGATTCTCCCTGGTGGCTAGCGAGGGAGCGGAGGATGTCTGCGCGATGAGCGAGACCTCTCCTGCTGCCGCCCGGCATGACCGCCGGGACTTCTATGATGAAGCTGGGTACTGGGTAGAGAGAGACAACACTAAGGGGGGGAGAGCGACAAATCTGGGGGCAAGGGAAAGAGAGAGGCAGCTTTGTCACATAAAAGGAAATAAAAACAAGATTTTATTTATATCATAATTTTTTATTAAAAAAGCAATTTACATGTGAATATATACTAGACATGTGCATTCGTTTTCGGACGAATGCATTTTCGTCCGAAAATTGCATTTTCGTCCATTCGCCCGAAAAACGAAGAACGAAAATGCTAAGCTAACTAAATCGAATGAACGAATAGTTAATAAAGGAAAATCATTCGTTCATTCGTCCATTCGTAGTACTATTGCATTCTATAAGCCGAAATAGAGTCGGTTTATAGAATACAATAGCATTTAACTATACGGAGACAGAGTCTCCATTCATAAATTTATGAATGGAGACAAACGTATAGTTAAAAGCCGACAGCCTATAAACCGAACGTTCGGTTTATAGGCTGTGGGCATTTAACTATACGGAGACAGAGTCTCCATTCATAAAATTATAAATGGAGACTTTGTCTCCGTATAGTTAAAAGCCGGTGTTCTGACAAATTTCTGGAGCAAATTCTCCTGCGCAATCGCAGGAGAATTTGCTCACTGCGCATGCGCATAAAGTTACAGCTGATAACTCAGCTGTAACTTTGTGACCACCGTGCATGAGACAGCTGCGCAACCCACCTCCCGCCCCCTCACACCCGCCGCACACCCCTTCTTACCAGATCATCGACCACAGCGATACACAGCGCATGCGCACGCCTATCCAGCCGTTTGGGAATGCGCGCGTCCGTTGTTGTGTTCTTAAGGTCTCATGCACGGTGGTCACAAAGTTACAGCTGAGTTATCAGCTGTAACTTTATGCGCATGCGCAGTGAGCAAATTCTCCTGCGATTGCGCAGGAGAATTTGCTCCAGAAATTTGTCAGAACACCGGCATTTAACTATACGGAGACAGAGTCTCCATTCATAAAATTATAAATGGAGACTTTGTCTCCGTATAGTTAAAAGCCGGCATTTAACTATACGGAGACAGAGTCTCCATTCATAAAATTATGAATGGAGACTTTGTCTCCGTGTAGTAAAATGCCCACAGCCTATAAACCGAACGTTCGGTTTATAGGCTGTCGGCTTATGGAATACATGTATTCCTATTGCTATTCTATAAACCGAACGTTCGGTTTATAGAATAGCCATAGGATTACATGTATTATATAAGCCGAAAGTCTATAAACGGATCGTTCGGTTTATAGGCTTTCGGCATTTTACTACACGGAGACAAAGTCTCCATTCATAATTTTATGAATGGAGACTCTGTCTCTGTATAGTTAAATGCCGACAGCCTATAAACCGAACGACTTTCGGTTTATAGACTTTCGGCTTATATAATACATGTAATCCTATGGCTATTCTATAAACCGAAAGTCGTTCGGTTTATAGAATAGCAATAGGAATACATGTATTCCATAAGCCGACATCCTATAAACCGAACGTTCGGTTTATAGGCTGTCGGCATTTTACTACACGGAGACAAAGTCTCCATTCATAATTTTATGAATGGAGACTCTGTCTCCGTGTAGTAAAATGCCGACAGCCTATAAACCGAACGTTCGGTTTATAGGCTGTCGGCTTATGGAATACATGTATTCCTATTGCTATTCTATAAACCGAACGACTTTCGGTTTATAGAATAGCAATAGGAATACATGTATTCCATAAGCCGACAGCCTATAAACCGAACGTTCGGTTTATAGGCTGTCGGCATTTTACTACACGGGGACAAAGTCTCCATTCATAATTTTATGAATGGAGACTCTGTCTCCGTGTAGTAAAATGCCGACAGCCTATAAACCGAACGTTCGGTTTATAGGCTGTCGGCTTATGGAATACATGTATTCCTATTGCTATTCTATAAACCGAACGACTTTCGGTTTATAGAATAGCAATAGGAATACATGTATTCCATAAGCCGACAGCCTATAAACCGAACGTTCGGTTTATAGGCTGTCGGCATTTTACTACACGGAGACAGAGTCTCCATTCATAAAATTATGAATGGAGACTTTGTCTCCGTGTAGTAAAATGCCCACAGCCTATAAACCGAACGTTCGGTTTATAGGCTGTCGGCATTTTACTACACGGAGACAAAGTCTCCATTCATAATTTTATGAATGGAGACTCTGTCTCTGTATAGTTAAATGCCGACAGCCTATAAACCGAACGACTTTCGGTTTATAGACTTTCGGCTTATGTAATACATGTAAACCTATGGCTATTCTATAAACCGAAAGTCGTTCGGTTTATAGAATAGCAATAGGATTACATGTATTCCATAAGCCGAAAGTCTATAAACCGAAAGTCGTTCGGTTTATAGACTTTCGGCTTATAGAATACAAGTAATACTATTGCCTTTCTATGAACCGAACGAGAGCCCCATTCATAAGAATTTCTTATGAATGGGGCTCTCGTTCGGTTTATAGAAAGCCAATAGTATTACATTGTATTCTATAAAACGAACGAAAAAAATTAACGAAACGAAAATAATGAACGAATTTCGTCTGAAACGAATGCACTAATGAACGAAATTCGTTTTAGACGAAATAAATAACATTTTCGTCCGAATGGACGAAAACGAAACGAAAATTTTAGTTTTGCACATGTCTACAATGGTCTCCCATACAGATCAAGTTAAATTCCAATTATTGTCAGGATACATGTTTTATTCATTCTCCTCTACTACAAATCACTGAAGATCATACTATTCCCCCACATTATTCTGATTTCAATGACGTATTCAGCGAGAAAGAGGCTCAAACATTACCACCTCATAGGACTTATGATTGTCCTATTGATCTTCTCCCTGGCTCATCAATTCCTTTTGGTCATATTTATCCACTATCTGACAAGGAACTAAAAATCCTAAAAGAGTATCTAGAAGAGAATTTAAGAAAAGGTTTTATCAGACCATCCACATCACCTGCTGCTCAATTGTTGGAAAGACTTCGATCAGCCACAATCTATTCAAAAATTTATCTCAGAGGAGCTTATAATTTGATCCGTATGAAAAAAGGACATGAGTGGAAGACTGCATTCCGTACCAGATTTGGATTATTTGAAAACCTCGTGATGCCTTTCGGACTCTGCAACGCTCCTGCCACTTTTCAGCATTTTATTAATGACATCTTCAGAGATTTATTGGACATTTGTATTATAATTTACTTAGATGATATTCTAATCTATTCCGACTGTTTAGAAGACCACAGAAAACATGTGAGATGGGTTTTGTCAAGACTTAGAACACATCATTTGTTCGCCAAACCTGAAAAATGTGTATTTGAAGTTTCAAAAATGTTGTTCCTTGGATACGTAATAACTCCCCAAGATATTTACATGGACGATTCAAAAATTCAATGTGTCCTTAACTGGCCCATCCCCACTTCAATTAAAGAGCTACAAAGTTTCCTTGGATTCGCTAATTTTTATGGAAAATTAAAAAAAAAATTCTCTAGCATCATTCATCCACTTAATCTCCTGACAAGAACCAAAATTTCCTTTCACTTGGAACAACGAAGCACAAGAAGCTTTCGTCTTGCTTAAACAAAAATTCACATCATCCCCATCTTAAAAATGCCTAATCCTTCCCTACCATACATCTTGGAAGTTGATGCCTCTGACTCTACTATAGGAGCTGTTCTATCCCAACAAGAATCACCCCAAAATCATATTCATCCTGTTGCCTTCTATTCACAAACCTTAAATTCATCTGAATGTAATTATCCCATTGGTGAAAAAGAATTATTAGGAATCAAGGCTGCTTTTGAAAACTGGAGACATCTATTGGAAGGTAATGAAAAAACAATCGTTGTTTATACCGATCACAAAAATTTTGAATTTCTTCATAACAACAAAACATTGTCAGCCAGGCAAGTTAGATAGAGTCTCTTCTTTGATCGTTTCAACTTCCACATTGTATACAGACCAGGTTCTAGAAATAAAAAAGCTGATTCCCTATCCCGAAAACCAAACAAAAGTCTAATAATTTAAAAACCTTCTTCTATTCCTTCTCCAACCCGATTTATTGGGATAACCACATCTTTTACCGAAACACTTAAATCACTTCCTCCTGAAGAATTAGACCTCCCTCCTAATTCCATTCTACATGAAGAAAATGGTATATTCTTTAAGGATAACAAGATTTATGTCCCCCCATCTTTAAGGATTGAAGTATTTAAAATGATCCATGATTCTCCATTGGGAGGTCATCCAGGTACAAAAAAAACATTCGAATTATCAAGAAGACACTTCTGGTGGCCTGGTCAAAAAGAAACCATCTCCAGTAATGTCTCATCATGTCCTGTTTGTCAAAAAGCTAAACCTAACCGACTTCATCCTTTCGGATTACTCATGAATCTACCAGTTCCTGATAGATCATGGCAATCCATCTCAATGGATTGTATAGCTGAACTTCCTCCATCAAAAAAGCAAAGCACTATATTAGTTGTTGTTGACAGATTCTCCAAAATGTCTCATTTAATTTCTCTATCAAAAATTCCCACATCCAAGGAGTTATCCATGATTTTTATCACCAACATAATCAGATTACACGGGTTACCAGATGAAATTATTTCTGACCGTGGTACTCAATTCACCTCACGCTTTTGGAAAGAATTATGTACCTCACTGCATATATCTCCTAAATTCTCTTCTTCATATCACCCACAAACAAACGGTCAAACCGAGAGAGTTAACTAGTGCTTAGAACAATATGTGAGATGCTATTGTACTTACCTTCAATATGACTGGTCAACCTGGTTACCCCTAGCAGAATATGCTTACATTAATTCATATCATTCCAGCAGTAAAATGTCACCCTTTTTCTCCAACTATGGATTCCATCCTACCTCAATTCCCATTGATCCTCCACTCAGTTGTAGCCCTGCTGTCAATATCCAAATATCAGAGATGACTTCTCTTTTCCAAACAATTAAAGAAAACCTTGAAACGTCCCTTCACAATCAAAAAAATTCTATGACCTTAAACACACACCTCCTCCGCCCTATGTGATTGGAGATTTAGTACTACTCTCTACAAAAAATATAAAAACCAACCGTCCATCTAAGAAACTGGATCAACTTTTTATAGGACTATTTCCCATTGAAAAAGTCATCAATGATGTTGTTGTTAAACTGACTTTACCTCCATCCCTTAAACGTCATACAGTTTTTCATGTCTCGCTACTCAAGCCTCACCACCCTGACCCATTTCTAAGAACTGTTCGAACTGCTCCTGATCCTCTTATTGTTCAAGGTGAGGAAGAATATGAGATTGATAAGATTCTGGATTCTCGTTTCCATAGGGACAACTTACAATATCTCATTAGATGGAAGGGCTATACACCAGAAGATGACACTTGGGAATTGTCAACTGATATTCATGCTACTAGACTTGTCTCCTCTTTCCACAGATGTCATCCTGAGAAACCACATCCATAGCACCCTGGGTGTGCTCTTTGAGGAGAGGGTTCTGTCAGGACTTATCCATCCATTTTCCCTCAGAGTTCCTTCCAGGTTTCACTCATCACAAGCTCCGCCCTCTTTCTGTGACACAATCTTCCCTTGCCTTATAGGGGAGTCACTCAACAAGTTAGTTGCGGAGTTATTTTGTCCTGAACAGTACAAGTGCCTGCTTAGCTCCTGTTTAGAGTTGAGCGGACACCTGGATGTTCGGGTTCGGCAGGTTCGGCCGAACTTCGGAAAAAAGTTCGGGTTTGAACTTAACCCCGAACTTGACCCCGAACCCCATTGAAGTCAATGGGGACACAAACTTTTGGGCACTAAAATGCCTCTAAAAAGTAATGGAAAGGGCTAGAGGGCTGCAAATGGAATTATAATGTGGGTAAGAGTAGGACAAGTGCCCTGCAAACAAATAATGATAGTGAAATAACTTCAAAAAACATAAAATACATACAAATTAAAAATACAGCTGAGCCATAAAATAGCACTAGATGGAATCTTTGATTTTAGCTTTGGAAGAACATAAATCTAAATCTAAAGCATGGCTGCCAGGAGGATCAACAGAATTATCCATTTGAGAGAGGGCTGGATTGTTGGGTATTCTCTTTCAGTTTATACTAAGTGACCCATAGGTTGAGCAGACGGTGACCGTGGCAGTGTAGGTGGAAGGAGGAGGAGGTAGGCAGAATTTTTCAAAGTGCGCTGTAAGCACAGTATTTGACGGTTCTATTTGACTCTCAGATATGAAGTGCACCGCAAGACGCAAATGTACTATTTAGCACCCAAAACTATTAAAAATTTTCAAAGTGCGCTGTAAGCACAGTATTTGACGGTTCTATTTGACTCTCAGATATGAAGTGCACCGCAAGACGTAAATATACTATTTAGCACCCAAAACTATTAGGATTTTTCAAAGTGCGCTGTAAGCACATTACGGTGTTCGTACTCCGAACCCGAACATTTCACTGTATGTTCGGGTTGGAGTTCAAGGTTCGGCTATAAACCGAAAGTCTTTAAACCGAAAGTCTTTCGGTTTATAGACTTTCGGTTCATAGAATAGCAATAGCATTACATGTATTCCATAAACCGAAAGTCTATAAACCAAAAGACATTCGGTTTATAGACTTTCAGTTTATAGAATACATGTAATGCTATCGCTATTCTATAAACCGAAATAGAGTCCCCATTCATACGAATAGGTCAATTGACCTATTCGTATGAATGGGGACTCTCTTTCGGTTTTTAGAAAGCCAATAGCATTACATGTATTCTATAAGCCGAAAGTCTTTAAACCGAATGTCGTTCGGTTTATAGACTTTCGGCTTATGGAATACATGTAATACTATTGGCTTTCTGTAAACCGAACTAGAGTCCCCATTCATAAGAATTTCTTATAAATGGGGACTTTAGTTCGGTTTATAGAAAGCCAATAGTATTACATGTATTCCATAAGCCGAAAGTCTATAAACCGAAAGACATTCGGTTTATAGACTTTTGGTTTATAGAATACATGTAATTCTATTGCTATTTTATAAACCGAAATAGAGTCCCCATTCATACGAATAGGTCAATTCGGTTTAAAGACTTTCGGTTTATCGCCGAACCTCGAATTCCAACCCGAACATAAAGAAATGTTCGGGTTTGGGGTACGAACACCGTAATGTTCGGTACGAACCCGGACAGTGCGGTTCGGGTTCGCTCAACACTACTCCTGTTTATTACAGATCTTCTGTGTACTGACTTCTGCCTGATACCTGTTACTGCTGACTTCTATTGCCCTTGGACCCGGATTTGTTTCACCATTCTTACAGACCTCTATTTTCCTTTGGACAAGGAATTGCCTTTAACAGTTCTGCTTTAATCTCCAACCCATTTTGATCTGGATTACTTATGGACTTTTCTCAACCTCTAAAGTAATATCTTTATATATTTATATTTCAACCAACAGAATCATCCTGTGCATGTTAAGGTAATCCTTTCCATTTATCCATTTGTTGCATAAAGTATTCACTCAGACCACTATTGCATCACCTGCTTGCTATTTACCTGCAAAACCTACATGCTAATCTCTTGCAAAACCTGCTTGCTGAAAACTGTTACATTTGCCTGGAAATCCTTAAAGAGGTATACTCAATTTAGCCACCTGCAGTTGTGTTCCAAAATATCCATTGCAAACCTAACACAGGGAAATTTTGCTCAGCCTCCTACCCCAATACTATTAATGCTTTGGTGGCATCTTGTGGAGTTCCCGGAATTGGTATTAAGTGGGGGCAGGGGCATCTTTCCTTTCTTCAAGATTCAATCATTATTAGACGGCCGGAGGTAATTTCAGTATCATTTTTCTTGGATGCCAGCTGTACATAACCTGCTATACAATCACAAACATCCTGGGAGCAATGCTGTCCTTAATCAATTTCATTAGCCTTATATTTTTACATATTACTTTATGTTAACATATCATTTAAAATAGAACTGTTTTAAAGTTTTGTTTCAGGCTAAACATGGAGTACACTCAATGTCTTGGCAAACTAAGATTCTAGGGATCAGAGCTTCATGAAAAAACTTATACTAAAAATGAAAAATGTCATTATGTTATTTTTTTACCATTTTTTGTAATACTTATCTTTAAAATAGAAATGGAAAAGGGGATTTAAATAAAATTCTTCCAATCTATGATAATTTACATCTCCCAGAAAATGCAGAATTTGCAATGGAATATTTTTACAGTAAGCTTACATATCTGATCTAGAGAAAGCTCTTTATCTGGGTATTTATAGACTATATGTGTTTGATTTATAATTTAAGTTAATATCAGTTAAACCAAAAACATATTTCAGAAATATCTTTGCAAAAGTATTAGAAATTGTATCTGGGGCTAGAGGTGTATTTGTTTCGAGCTTCTAGGATGGAAGTTTGTAGAACGTTATACAGTAGAAGTAACATTCCCTGAAGGCATGTGTAATTTCATAAGAGCTATAGGTCAGACGTCTGCTTCATATTTTTCATTTGCTAGTACCTGTTGTGTTCTCTTTCTCTATATAATTTTCTACTTAAACCATTTTGATTGCAGTCTTGTAGTCAGAGATTTCAGTTAGATCCATTTTACAGATTTATCTACTAATTTACAGGTTGTTATGTTGAACAGTGTTTCTTGTATTGTGTTGTTTTAGATGAGCTATGTGTATGTGTTCCCATTTGATAGGCAAAAGTTTAACTTTGTCACAAATCTGCTTAACGTACATTTTGAGCATAAAATGAGATGGTAGCTCATTTTTATGTTGCACTATATTATTTATTTAAGATTGGTGGATTGTAATTGAAAGTACTGTACCACAAAACTCCACTGGTTATAACATTAATGTATAGGAAGAAAGCATGTCCACATAAAAAAGAAAAACAAATAATGATAAAACAATAGAGCAATCTGCATCCAAAATTAAATGTAAAATTAAATGTATTAAAAAACATACACAAACAGAACATACATATTCAAAGCATATCTATCTATCTATATATCTATCTATATATAAATATATTTATATCCTGCATGTTCATCCGCAATTTTACAATTTTAGACAGATAATATTTAAAATTAGCATATCCATATATGAATACTCATACTATGCTTTTGTGACAGCAAAATGACTACAATCTTATCAAATATACACATTTGACCTTGTATTTACATTACAGTGTAGATTATATGGAGTATATGTAATAACAACTGCATAAATAAATAAAATCTTATCAAAATATTGAATATCTTGTCTTAAAACCTATAGTTATGTCCTGTACTCACATTCAATCTTAAAGGGACGCTAAACATTTAGTTTAATATAGAAGCACAAGTGAAAAGTTAGTTGTCCCTAGTTTCCATAGGAAGCCGGCAGCCATCTGGTTGACGACCGGCTCTCTCTGCAAGTACGGAGAAAGACCCTAATTTTTTCATGGGATCAGCAAGGTCCCCCCTGCTAATTCCATGCAAAAACAAGGGTCTCTCTCTGTGCTAGCAGCAAGAGACCCTCGCATTTGGTTGTCAGAGCGGGGCGAGCCCCAGCTCTGATTGTCTGTGCGTGTGCTGACATTTGTCAGCACCCGACAACCAGGAACTGCTGTGTCTCGCATGTGAGACACAGCAGTTAGTAAACCCGCTTGTATCTATTAAGATACAAGTCAGGTTTATTTTCAAAGACCGTGGCATGTTTTGTTTAACCCTTGCTTACTTTAAGTAGTCTGTGCTCCCTTTCAATTGGGGTCAAGCCCAGAGTCTGTGGGTCTAGATATGAGCTCAAAACAAAGTGATTTGTGCAAATAAACAAAGTGCTAACATTGGTGTAATTGTAATACTTGCGATACTACACACAAACGCAGCCCTCTGAAGCACTCTCCAGAATGCTCACAAACAATGTATACGAAAAAGCAGAATGGCGCGAGATAGTGGGTACCTTAGATTAAAAATAAACACAGACAATAATAGTGCAGTATTGTAGAACACCACAATTGCAAATACATAAGTGGTGATAAATGCACTCACAAACCAACATGTGGAATAATCATTGGAAATAATGTGAATTCTTCATGGATTTTAATAGACTTTGGAAAAAACAAACAGCAACAAACATGTGCAGGACCTGATAAATAGTAAAAATAATGGCCCCTGCTAAAAACAGACTCGCAAGATAAAATTGGACACAGGCAAAAAGTCCAGGACTTGGATACAGTCGTGACCTGGATATAGCAGAAGTAGAAGGCAGGATCAGGGAGAAGAACTGCAGCTGCCGGGGTGTCTATCTCAACGCGTTTCGCCGGACCACCAGTCACGGCTTCCTCAGGAGAAGGAAGGTCTAGATATGAGGACAATAATTCAAAGAGGTATTTGTCCAGGTCGTCCACTTACTCCGGGATGCCCCTGATTTTTAAAAATGACATCTTAATGGCACAATAATACTGTTATATTAATGGCACCATAATACTGCAATATTAATGGGCACATTGTCTGTGGCATATTAATGGGCAAACTGTGGCATATTTAATGGACAAACGGTGGCATATTTTAATAGGCAAACTGGCTTTTGCATTTGTTAATGACAAAGTGACTGGGGCATGTTAATTGGTAACTGATAGTGGCTTATTTTAATTGGCACAGTGATGCTGTGGCGTGTTCTGTGGGGCAAAATAACATGTACTATAGGGGAAAATGACATTGTGGCTTGTTCTGCAGGGGCAGTTCAATGGGACAAAGTTACACTGTGGTATATTCTGTTTGGCACTGTGGCATGCCACATTGTGTGGGTGCAATATGGGTGCAATATGTGTGCAAGCCCAGTGCTGTGGCTACTCTATGGGTCTGTGTTGAGTACTTTAGGTTCAATGTGGGTGAAGAAAAGGGAAAGAAATACAAACATTTTTATAACCTATGAAAATAGTTGAATATAATATTAAGAAGTACATATATGTATAAATGCAACTAGTGAGAGATGTGTATAGATATTTATAAATTAATATGAACATTTGTAAGTGCTCTCTAATATCCATGTATACCTTTGTAATTTAGGCAATGAGTAGTTTTATTGCAGTGTTGCATAATATTAGGTCATTCATATTGCAGCCATGTATACACATTTTGATCCATATATACAGTTTATACACTTCAATTATATACTTAATATACACATTGTATACACTGCAATAAAGTCCAATTGTGTGTGTGTGTTTATTTTTTTTTATTTTTTTTTTGGGGGGGGGGGGAATTGTATGTATGCCGGGGTAATATTGTGATGGAGGGCGTGATTGCGAGGAGGGTCCAGGGCTTTCTAGCAAATGCTTGCCCAGGGTCCAATTAATATTAAAGATGGCCCTGCCCTGTTCTAGCATACAGCTCTGCAGACTGAAACAATGATAACAATAATAATGATACAGAAATTACAGAAATTAGTCATATTCAGTATTATACGGATTTTGAATCAAACACTTATATTTAATAAAAATGTAATTCATTTCCTAAAATGAATAAAACATTTATTTAATGGCAGTTTAAACCCCATGATCGTTTATTATATTTAATGGCAGGTCCTCATGATCCATGAAAAAAATTAGACTAACTTCTATGATCATTTATGATAAATGATTTGAGCCTAAAATATTGTCTGCCTAAGTACTGTAAGTTGCAGACAAGCATAAAAAAAACTTCTTCTGTTTCCCACTTGATGGCAGAAAGAGCTATGAAACTAGGCATAGCATATTAAAACTTGACAGAAGCTTTAACGATATTTGTATTGATATAATTAGCAGTGATGCTGGCAATGATTAAAGTTGACACATTAACATATTGATAGTGTACTCATATTAATCATGCTTCTATAGTAAACTGTGACAAGGCAACCTTTCTAATTAAATTCCAGTAGGAGACTATTACAATTGAAGTCTTCTTAGAAGTAAACTCGGTTTATTTAATACTTCTAAGTAGATTTTAATATTGGCTTATTTAATTCAACTGGTTTCTGATTTCCTGAAAATATTGATATTCAGATTTACTCAGATACAGCATACAATTTATTGTGGAATATAAGTAATAGTTCTCTTTAGAATGCTATACATAATGCTTTTAGCAATGGAGGAATATTAATTATGATTACTATGCTGTTGAAAGTGCTTTGAGAGATGCAGATAATGTGTTGAGGCATCATAAAGACAACAGCCAGAGAAAGCAAATATACATATCCCTGTGTTAACTATATCTGTCGATTAAAGGATCTTACTTAGGGTGCTATATAGCACTGCATATGCTAATAATTGCAAGAAACAACACTGGAATATAATTAATGATATTTAAAAAAAGTACTAACACTTTTTTTGAAGCTACTTTGCTATTTCATAAGATGTGACCTCATTAATTGAGGTCAGTTTTTTTGGTGCAGTGATGGTAGCATTTTTCATCACCCTAGGGATGCTAAACCCTAACATAACAATATTCCTTAAGCATAAGTAGGTACTACATTATGCCTTCCATTGCTTTACAATATAATAGCACTGCAATCACACATAATGAATAAATATATGAAAAGTATATATGTGCAACAAAATTTATACCATCAGGCGCGGATGCTCCAAATGTGCTAGGTGTGCACCACGCTGTCTATTTCCGAAGTTTGTGTGCTCGCAACCCCCCGGAAATACATCCGGGAAACAGACAACAGCTGCGAATTTGGCAACAGAGTCACTCACTCTGTTGCCAATTCGACCAGAAGGCACCACAAATGTATCTCGAGTAATTCTGGGGGTTTTTGTGCTGTCTGTTCGGAAACCCCCAGAAATACACGAGATACATTGTGACCCTGAGTGACCGGTGTGCTCCAGACTGGCAGCACACCTGTCACTCAGGGGCACGACTAACCCCTGCATACTATGTGCAGGATTCCTCAGCTAACTTCCACTTTGCCTACCATGTGCATGAAGCTTTCCCATAGCTCCCTGCCACCTTACCCTCAATTGAAATCCCTGATCATTTGTGGCAAGGATTAAGGAGGAACAAACAGAAGTCTTTATTTTTTAATATAAAATGGGGGGAGTTTAGGCAAAATGGATAAAATGATTGTTATGACATACCCATTGCCTAACACATGACGTACATATTATATATATATATATATAATTTTAACATGTAATACATATTCAGGTGCAAATCAAAATGTTTTTTACTTGTTTTACCGAATCAAACTAAAACATGAGCTCCCAGTCACTGGGCTTCCTGTTACCACTGCAATAAATGTAGAGGAGAAAAGCAGGTGTCTATAAGTGTATGCAGCGGATTCAGCTATATATTGTAAAAGAACTTTTGAAGATGGATCTTCCACTTTAAAATAAACTCTGCGATCTGGCAGAGCTGCTAGTCGGATATTTTATTTTGCTGTATAAGGCACCCATGTGTAAAACACATCTAGTGGTCTAGTCAGTATTTTAGCCTCTATGAGATTATACAACAAAATAAAATAATCTACAAGTAGCCTGGTTGGAGCACAGCGTTTATTTGGCAAACTGTGCAAGATGCATCTTTAAAAGTTGTTTTATTTAAGTACAAGTTGTCAACTGAACTTTGCTTCAGGTTCACAATGTTCTAAATAATATGTACTTAAAGTCAAGCAAGACATACTGACATGAATGGTAAACAACAATGAGAAATTGGCAAATGTAGCAAATAACAACCAAATGACATAAAATTGGTAGGGGAATAAATTCAACACAGCTGAATGTGTCACAGAGAGATGTAAAGTCAAGACCCTCTTACCAATTATACTACAGGTTAAATTATTAAAAACATATACAGTAAAATATAGGCCAAATAAGATCAAGAAGCAGATGGCCGTAATTATTTATTCACAAAGATGTATTCTTTAGAGAACAGGGCAACTTTGCCAAGGGTCTTCTGGTTTCCTGTGGAAGTGAATGCTCCTTACCAACCAAGTCAAAATAGTCAATTGTGGTGTTATATTCCACTGTAACGATCAAATTTACACACACTCTTTGTGTTCGGTACTTAAAGTGTAGGTAAATGTTCATATGGTTGTTGAGATTATGTTAAATTATCCAAATGTTCTTTTTAGAATGGCTGAACAATGTCCTTAGATTCAAACATTGTCGAAGTGATCCCGTTTTTTCTTACAATTTCTTTTAAAATGCTTTTGACTGTCAGTCCCTCTGTTTTATTTATTTTATTAATATGCTTTGTGGAGTCTTATGAATGAGTGGCACCATGACTTTAATGGTTTCAAAGGACTTACTTGGAACCTATTTTATTTTACTCCTCAGAGCATGCCTTCTCTTCAAACGTTAAGTCTATGCAATTCTAATCTTTTATAACAACCTGCCCAGCTTTATTCCCCAATGCTGTCGTTTATTATGCACTTCAACCTTCCTCTGCTGGCTAAACTTTAATTACACATTAGTTTAATTTTGTTTCTCCACAAAATCTCTTGAACCAGGAATTGCACTATTTTTCTTTGTTACTATAATAATATCAAGATTAATGTTCTATTTCAATTTTAACCTCTAATCCTTAAGCCACAATTCAATTAACCCAGAAAGTGTATTTCCTGATTAATGTATGTATGTATCAATTGTCAAATCCATTAATATATTCAGTAAAGTTTAATTGGACTATTTATGGTAATTTGCTGTAACAAGAGATGTTTCTTCTTCAGTAATGGCTTGGCATCATTTTTAGGTATTAACGTGCAAATGAGAATGCAATTAACATCATCCATAATCATCACCGGCAAACTCAAATAAATATCATTGAACATAACATTTGGTTAATTTCCGTATTGTGAATAATAGTTGATTTTAAAAAATGATGTATTGTTAACATTCTTTTAAATTGTTGAGTTGTAATTGCAGTATCTTTGGAAAAAGCAAGATACCTAATGTAAAGATTACTGGTCACAAATCTGAGAATTCGTGCTGGAAACTACGTTTAAATTTACAGATAATGGTATTACATTATATAGCTTTGTTTACAGTTCACAGGAAATGAAAACTCATGATAATGTGCATAACGTAACATAGAGTTAGTCAAAACAATGGTCAAAGATATTTAAAACTCCCTCTAAATCTTGGATTTATTGGGGCATTGCATAGATGCATCACATTGGATTGATATATCCATATTTTCTGCATGCTCTAGTGCATAGTATTTCTTGTTGTGCCACTTCGTATGTCATGTGGGCAAAGCACAATTAATAAAGGGTCAATATTTGTGCATATACATTCTTTCAATGATTACTTTTATTTCATAAAGATATGTGTGACTCTGGGGAAAAAAATGGAGGTTAATGTGAAACAACATTAAAGGGACAGTCTAGTCCCCAAACACCCTATGGTGCAAGATGAAGAGTACTGCTTATATAGTACACAGGCTTTTTTTCCCGATGTGAATTGATGCAGGCATTCTGCATAATTAACATGTTTAATATTTGACTCAAGCCCTCCCAGTGATTACTCTGCACGCATACTATAGGTGCAGCAGCACTGTTTATATAGACACTGATGATATACAATTTTTATTTATTTAGTCACATCCTGTGCTCTTCCAATCAAATAAGTCATGTGAACTCTGAGTGACCTTGCTCTTGTATACAGTAGGATATCTTAAAATGTAATACATGTAAAACATGTATTTTAAAGTATTTTGAAAGCACATTAATATGCATTAATTTTTGGAAGATGGGCACAAGACAGTCCCTTTAATAAACAGAGCCTGAGCATTACAGAGTTCTTTGCATTGACCATATGACAATGTGAATTAATTGGGTAGTTTCACATACAGTGTACAAAAAAATATCATTAGATGTGTGCTGCATCATATAAAGTAAATAAAAATGTCTAACGTTTCATTTCTTCTCAGAGTTTTTATTTTTTTCGAAAAAAAATGTATATACAGTTTAATAGAATTATTGCAGTTTTTGTGGAAACTGTCCTGTCTATTTACTACTTTTTATTACATCACAGCACACAGATCTTTCTGGAACAATTCCCCTCTGCATTCGAGGCAATTGAAACAGCTGAGTTCAGCAGAGGATCAACAGTAACGGGTTAGGGCAGCTCTTTCTTAGAGGGGAGCTTAATAACTGTTGCAGAGGGAAACTGCATATCTGCTGTGTTTAGAGACCCTGTTTAAATCTCAATGTACAACTGCAGAAGACCTGCAATGTGTTTTAAGATAAAGATAAGTTTATTGAAAATATACAACAATCATGCTCAATATACAAAAAAAAGAAAAATGTTGTTTTTGTAGAACTGTCTTTAGTATAAGTGTCATAGTTTTCCTTCAACTGAATATTATAGCCACCCTCACAGCAAATTAAAATAATATGAAAAATTAGGTGTGTCAATTTAAAACAAGATTATTCTAATGTTTTGCCATTTCCATTGTTCTCAGAATGAAACTGTAAGATGAATTAATGTATTTTATTTTTTATTGGTGGAATATTTAATACAGTCTCTCTGTAATAGAGTTTTACTTTTTAAAAAAATGTGAGGTAGGTTCACTAAAACCCTGTTACAGAGATTGCTGTGTTAGTTTAGAAATGCTGTGTGGAACTTCCATTATTTTTTCTATTACAGGTTTAGAATTCAGTATGCTCATGTATAAAACTAAATCACTTTCACTGCAATTTAGCTCTTATAACAGTACTATGGACTCTAGAATTCTTGAAGTTGATTGTGGTATTGCTTTTTAGCTGACCTTTTTATTCCTAAAATAGGGCCCTGCCAGTGCAAACATTAGCTGTTGGAAGAAACAAAAAACTGTTTGATCCAGTATCTTATAATGTTTAACTTTTCAAATGTCAAACTGCCAATTCCTACACATTAGTGACAGTTCCATCCACGAAATGAAAAAGAATTAGGCTTTTCCAAGGAAATAGGTTTCTTCCATAGATAAAGTAAAATAATGTATACATTGTGTGTACTTATGTTTTATGTCTTAAATTGAAAAGGCTGTTGAATACATGTACATTTACTTACATTGTGCAGAGTTGGAGGTTTGCATCAGAATTTCAAATTTACTGGTGTTCTTGGAGGTTTTGTGGATATTGCTGTATTGTAGTACTGACCTGCTTATTTATTTTATGCCATATGAGCAAGAATGTATTTGCTTGTTTGAGGTATATTTGTGATAGCATAATAATAGAGAA
Source organism: Pelodytes ibericus (assembly GCA_036172795.1). Lineage (NCBI taxonomy): Eukaryota > Metazoa > Chordata > Amphibia > Anura > Pelodytidae > Pelodytes > Pelodytes ibericus. The sequence goes on from CM069862.1 coordinate 69,499,325, forward strand.
ACATAACGGATGTTTTTCTAGATATGAAATGAATACAAGGTTATCAAGAGTAAAAGGAGATGAGGTAATGTAGATCAAGGCTGAGTCTGACTACCTGGGAGTCAAGAAGCATTTTTTTCCCCCTTTGAGATGACATTTCTATATCAGTGTTTTTTTCTCTCTTCTTCTTCTGAACAACTAAACTGTTGCACTATACATCTTTTTCGACCTAATTAGCTATGTAACTAAGAAAGTACATAGCCATGTTTAGGCTGTTTGTCAGGTTGATGTCAGAATAAGAAGTAAATTAAACTACTATTCAGGACCTCCTGGGATAGATTGTAACATGGTTACTCTTTAATGTGTGATGTCTCTTATTATTAATTGCATTGTCATATTTTAAAAACTAACAGTATGCAGCTACACTGAACACGTTTCTGCTGAGCTTCAAATGACGTTGTCATTGTTAGAATAGAAAAATATTCTTAGACTTGATAAACTTTACATTACAGAATGTATGGATAGTAGGAGCAGCAGTCTGACCCTTAAAATACCCATCCCTCCCACACCTTCTAAAACATAACATAAATTGGGCTTTTAATAAAAAGGAATTTGGATGTTCTAAATTCTTCTTCTCCCCCAACGCCCTCTCCTTTTCTTTTTCCATACACCCCCAACCCCAAACTGTTTATTTACTTGGAAAACCAATACGATTCATTTGTTATTTCTCAACTCAGAGATTTTCTTCCTGCTTGTTTTTTTTTTCCCAAACAGTAACTCAAGATACTAACAGTCCAATTAAGGCAGTTGTACTTTACCAATATTTGACTAGAACAGCAGTAGGACATTTTATGCATCTTGCACACTAATCAGTGCCCAGAATGTTTAAAGAAGTAGTATTATGCCAATAAAATAACAAAAGTGGTTGGAGAATAATATTAAGAATTTCACTCTATTCCTTACTGATTATTACTAAAGCAATTGCTAAATTATTAGCCATAATCATTAAACAAAATGCAAATGTGATATCGTTTTTATAAAAGTCATGCATGGTATGTATTTGCATTTTTATACAGTTTTGTTCCATTCAGTTTCTTAAACTATACTGTTAATTACCATTTTGTGTCCTGAGGCTTTTTGCCTACCTTGTTGAAACAGCCACTATATTTGACAGAAGTCCGATAGAGAGAAGCATTTTCATTCAGCTTCATAAGATAGACTACTAAATTTTACTCTAGTCTATTTTTTTTCACTATGAAAATAGATATACAGGTATAAAACATTATTTTTTTGGGGGGGTCTACCACTAAATAATAAAATATAAAAATAAATAAAATATCATAAATACAGTACAATAATAAATCATGTGCAGTAGAATAAAAAGCCTATGATGACACTAGTTTTCAGCTTACTTCATCCACTGTCTGAGAATGGTCTAAGCAGGTGCTCATGTTTCTCTCTACTAGTCTACTTTAGACAGAGAAAAACAGCACTTAGCATCATAAACAACGGCTTATTTATCACGATAACATCCATATGCACCAGTATAAGGTAATGTCTCTCTATGTTAGGCCACACCCATTCATATTCAAGAAGCACATCTCCTAGTGCTTACTTTCTCCCTACACAACTGTTCTAAATGAAACTTGACAGAAACATAATTTTATAAGTGTATATATATAGTAAACTAGGGTCTTTTCTTCCTTTAAACCAGGGGTCCTCAAACTACGGCCCTCGGGCCACATGCGGCCCTCCGAGGACATTTATACGCTCCCTGCTGGGGGTTTTTTCTGGCAGCCGCAGCGGATTCCTGGGCTCTGACTGGCATAATATTCCTGGGCATCTGACTGGCATAATATTCCTGGGCTCTGACTGGCATAATATTCCTGTGCATCTGACTGGCATAATATTCCTGGGCATCTGACTGGCATAATATTCCTGGGCTCTGACTGGCACAATATTCCTGGGCATCTGACTAGCATAATATTCCTGGGCATCTGACTGGTATAATATTCCTGGGCATCTGACTGGCATAATATTCCTGGGCATCTGACTGGCATAATATTCCTGGGCTCTGACTGGCACACTATTCCCATTGAAATGGTAAGTTTGTTGATTTAACTTTACTTCATTTTAAATATTGTATTTGTTCCCGTTTTGTTTCTTCACTTCAAAATAAGATATATGCAGTGTGCATAGGAATTTGTTCATAGTTTTTGTTTTTACTATAGTCCGGCCCTCCAACGGTCTGAGGGACAGTGAACTGGCCCCCTGTTTAAAAAGTTTGAGGACCCCTGCTTTAAACACTCATGAAAAAAATCAATCTCTTAAGTATATATTTTTTTCTACAACATATATTTTAAAATGTAATATATATGTAATAAGTTCTTACATGTTCTAAATGTTCAAAATGAAAGATAACATGTTTTGTGGAATGTTTTTTTGTTTTAGGAATAATACTAACATTTTGTTAATATTTTCAAATATTCTCAATACTTATTTTGGATGTTTTATCATGCTGAAACCTTTAAATTCCCATATGAATGTAAACTTACAAGCTCCATATGAATTACCAAAATCTCTTTTTTAACAATATGTTGTCATTCATGAAAATAAAAACAAATGTGTAGTTGCTACATTAGCATTATAACAGTTTTTTTTTTTATACAAATACCATTTGTTTTGCTCCTTCATTTACAACAGTGAAGGAGAAAGAACAGCATAAAAAAATGTATGTTTTTTCACCTTGGAACTTCTCATTTAACCTTTGATTTCTCAATTTGATTCACATTTTCCAAAGGTTTGTATGAAATTGTCCTTTCAGATCACAGACTGAAAACTATCAGCACATAATACATTTTCTATACTTGGAAACATATATACAGTGAGAACAAAGTTCAATGATGTTTCAAAGTGAACGTATACCTTATTTGGCAAGGGTGACATAGTAATGAACTTATAATTCATTTGAATGGTGTGTTAAAATACCTAAAGGCTCAGCTCCTATGAGTCAGATACAATAATACGAGAATTACTGTCAGTAAAATAACTTTAGGTCACTTAAAGCAAGCTAACTGGATTTGTTTTACCTTGAGAGTGTAAATATACAGAACAATTCTCTAACATTTCCTAGTTGATGAAATAGCTCAGTGTGTTAGTACACCATCTGTTGAATCTGTTTTCCCCTCAGGATTACAGATTCAATTTCCAACAGGGTCAGATCACCCTTCATTCTTCTGAGGTAGATAAAATAAGTTCCATTAAACTGGTTAATAGTAACATTCTGTGAAAGTACTTTAAAACCAGAGTAAAGGGTCTACTCAACAAAGAGAAAATTACAGGGAATTGAGATGGGAATTTGAAACTTTAGGCCAATGTAGCAGAGTTTGAAAAATCTCCAATGCAGTATAATTGGATATTTTTTTTCAACTATTTTGGTCTAGAAGCTTGACATTCCCATCTCAGTTCGCTGTGATTCTCTCTTTATTGAGTACACCCTTATCTCTGTGTGTACCCTTCCTGATAAAATGATTATTTTGAAAGAAAAACACCTTGCGTTCCTAAAAACATGCTTTTTGTGATTCAGGCATCCTTCCTTCATTCCAAAACTAGTGCAATAATAATGAATTCCTTCCAAATAATATCCCTGGCTCAGTTGAATGTGTTTTGGTATAAATAAATTACAGCATTCTTTACACTATAAATTAAAGAGTGTAACAAATTATAAAGTGAGAACAAAACTTTTATGCTTTGAGAAGAAGCATTCACCATATAAGTGTTAATATAATTCTGGAAATTCATGTGCCCAAAATTAAATAACACAACATAAGCAGTTGAGTAAAATTGAACTACTAATATGCTATTTGAGACCGTGTTTGAGCAAAAATAAGATTATATACAGTATTGATGAAAGAACCGTATATAAGCTGCATTGCACATCTGAAATGATGCTGTGAATTGTAAAACTATCACAGCTGTAAAACTACAAACAACTTCTAATGAGGTTCATTAGAACAATCTTTGTACTTTGAAAAATATAGCATAACCGATTTAATTAGCTGTTTCCACCTTTGGCTTTGATAGCACATGCATTACAGTATATAGCTGCATTGATCTTCACTAATTAACCTTACACTATTATTCCAAGTCATTAACCTGCTCCTTAAGTGAAGATTGCTTTCCTTCACTTTTTGTGTACAGCTGGCAACTACACTTCTGTGGCTCTCTGACCACCATGCAGTCATAAGGTACTGGTACCAGAAATAAGCCATTTTTGATTGCTTATTAAATGCAAACTTCTCTTCAGAAACAAACTGGAATGGGAAACTGAGCTGCAAACCCAAATGTATCTCTCTCCATCTACTAAGCTCTGCACATTTGAAGTTTCTTGGCCCTTTATTGCCCAGTGTAGGCTAAATTAATTTGTAGCAAGTAGTTTTTAAAGACATTCACTAGTGTAAAGTACTAACATTTATAATACAATGATGAAAACAATGCTAGAAAACAAAAGATCACTTTTTCGAGAAAATTAGTTTTGAATATCTGGATAATATACATACAATCCCAAATATCTTCCTATGATGTTTACCCTTAAACATGTGCTGCCTGTTGAGTCTTCATGGATGAAAGTGATAAAAACATTTTTTTGATTTTGGATCTATATTCCACCAAACGGAGTCATGAAAGCTTGCAATCAAACTCTCAGTTAAATATAGTATGATTTTAACGCTATGAGGGGCATGTACTAAAAAAACGCAAATATATTTTATGTGCAAAACTATTTTTGCACTTTGCACCATTTGCAATATAACAAACATTTAACACTCAAATAGTAATTACGAGCAAATTGCGAATAAACACAGGCAAGTTTGCGAATATTTTTCTGCCTCTTTTGATTAATTCATTTTCACACGCAATTAAGAAATGTTTTACTTTTTTTCTCCACTGCACTTGTTTAGTACATAACCCCCTATGTGTTACCTTAATTCCAATGCAAAATAAACATTCCAGCATGAAGATTCCCAGAGTAGTGCAAATTATAAGAGTCTCTTCATGTGCAAATACAATGCATATTCTTGATGTAGATAACATTCCAGTGACATAGATGTTATATAACTGTTATGTACATGAGGAGTATTGTTCTGTTAATAACCCATTAATAATTTAACTCAACACAGGAAGGTCATATCTGCTGAGTTTGGGACTGATGTCGGCTCTAGTTCCTAGTCTGACAACAAGAATTCTTGCAATAATTAAAATACACACACAGGTAAAAATACCTTTGTACGTTTATGAATATAAACAAAACATGTATGCTTGAAAAACTTTCCTGCAGGTCTTCATGATAATTATGAAGATATCTGGGGCCATTGGTCACATGGGATAATTGATGGAGGAGCAAAGCTACTTTTTTATATTAATCTCTAACACTGTTTGTTCCTGTTTTTATATTTCTTTGTATATTTCTTTGTAAGTAATGTAAATGATCAGTTTACTGTTACATATTTTTTAATTCCCCCCCTTATTACTGAACAAAAAACTATATTATATATATATATATATATATATATATATATATATATATATATATATATATATGTGTGTGTGTGTGTGTGTGTGTGTGTTATTGGACCAACCTTATGTATGAGCATCTGCTTTTAAAGCAATCCTGTGCTGGTATTTCATTAGTATCCTGCTTTCAATAGAAATTGGTATGTGTGGGTTTTTTTTTTCTGCTGTATGTTTAGTACTTAGTGGATTATTATTTTTGTAATTTTTTTTTTTGGGGGGGGGGGAGGCTGGCAACTACTCCTGGCCCAACAGAGAACCCTTTTTTTAAGGTATTGGGACATTTCTGAAATATTTTTCCTCTACCTGGGCAAGGTATCCCCAGACTTTACATCTGCCACCGCAGACTTGCCATTTGCCACCTCAAACTTGCCATCTACCACCCTAGACTTGCTGACTGCCACTCCAGACTTGCCATCTGCCACCCCAGACATGCCAATCTTCTCCTCCTGACTCCCTGGCGAAGTGTGCAGACATCCTCTGTTGCTGCTATTTGAGGTCTGATTATAAGACAAGGCTCAAATATAAGACGAGGGGACTTTTTCAGAGGATTTGCTCTAAAAATTCCAGTAAATAAGGTATATAAAATATATTTATGGATATTTTGCTGTGAGATGTATTGTTATCACACAACTTGTTTTTTACCAACATATGTTAATAAAACAATTTTTTGTGCTATTTTTTTATTCATCATTTATTATGCGTGAGTATCTATTTACTTCCATACAACTGAAAAGACTTCATATCCCAGAATTCTGCTGGCTAACAATGACATCACACATACTGAGATCTGGAAGTTTGTGATAATTCACCAAGTCATGAGATAACGGATATTAACTGTAACCCGGAAGTAGTGCTGGAGCGTCGAAGAATATGATATAATAGATATTACAAAAACATTCCCTTGTACACCAATGAAGCCCTGTTGAGAGGGTGAAACACGTTGCATGGCACTGTTTCTTCATAACGTGACCTATGGATTTACCCCCTTGGACTCCTTCTTGGGAAGCTGTTCGTAAGTGTAAGTTTCTTTTATGGTTTATTAAATGGATTACCATATCTGTTGCTACTCATGGTCATTATTTATTATATTTTCCTATAAGGAGTTTGATTTTTAGATATATCGTATGAATGTCCTTTGACCTTGTTGTCTATGTGAGTGTCCATTTTTCTGTGTGCAAACTATAATATCTATAACATATAGTGCACTTGTCCGTCTTTTGTATATTTGGTGTTTGATGGAAGGAAGCACTCTATTTGATACAAATGCTTCCAGCTTAGGGTCGGTTTCAAGGTGATGCAAAATACTTCAAAGAGGCTAACACTGGGCTCCATCCACTGGCAAGGTGACTTGAGGAATAACTGCATTCCTGGGTGGGTGCTCCAACCTTGATTGCTTTACAGGCAGAAAACATCACGAACAATGTGGAAAAATAAGCTGGCACTCCAATCTTCAGTGCCAATAGAAATCACAGTTTATTGAATCAATATTGTAACCAGAAGAAAAGTTGCAGGGAGGGGACACACTTTACGCGTTTCACATTTCACAACGTTCAGTCATAAGTGTCAAGGAATTTTGCTATTTGTATCCATTCAAGGTGAATTGGTACCAGACCTATCTAGAAACCTATTTTACCTAGACACCTTTCTGGTAACACATATTTATCATTTTGCACTTGAAGAATGCATGTTAAGGGTTTATTCAATCAGGAAATGTTCCTGCCAGCCTTTTTTCCAAACAGGAAAACGAATGGCACAATCTAGACCAGGTCTGATGCCTGAGGGTATATGTTTCCAGGATGTCCTCATGGAGAAATTCTCCTCAGCTATTAATTTTTCCCTTCGGTACTAGGAAAGGGGAAGCTGTCTCCTTTCCAACCTTGAGAAGATGGATAGTCTTTGCTATTTTTCGAATGTTTCAAGCGAAGGGGGTTCAGGTGCCAGTGGGTCTTAAACCCCATTCTACAAGGTCATTATCTTCCTCGTGGGCAGCAGCAGCTAAAGTGCCTTCTAATTCCATTGGTCAAGCAGCAACCTGGTCTTCCTCTCGGATGTTCATTCGACATTATTGGCTCAATATGACAGTGGCAGAAGGATCCCAGTTTGGTAGATCTGTCCTAAGTTCGGTGGTAACTGCTTTGGTTCAATACATGTTGTTTTGTTTCAGCAGTATATCCTTGTTTTCCGCTGTTTTTTTTACCCTCCCTGTTTTTATACTTGGATTGCTTGGGTATTACCCATATGTTAATGCTGCCATGGATAGCCTGGAAAACAGAAAATGTATCCATACTTACCATCATTTTCTTTTCCTGGCTTACTCCATGGCAGCATTCTTGATTCCCTCCCTATACTTTGGCTAGTCACCAAGACTGAGGAATGGCAGTGTCCTATTTAGGCACTCTGATGAAAATCCTGTCCTATCAGCTGCGAGGGGAGGAGCTAAGCGATATGTTAATGCTGCCATGGAGTAAGCCAGGAAAAGAAAATGACAGTAAGTATGGATACATTTTCTATTTTTGTTATGTTATTTTCCATGTGTCCACATATCCTTAGCTCCATCATGTCTTTCTATTATTTTTTCTTTCTCCCACCTACCATCTCTATGCTTTCTATTTACTAACATACCTTCAAACCATTACTTAAACCTCTCCATTTGCCACATTTAGCCTGTCATCTCACTCTACAAAATATTATAATATATGCACCACATAATATATATATTATTCTAAATATTTTTGTACTTCTATAAAATCCTAGTCATGGTGCTGCATTTAAATGCACGTTTACATATAAATGAGCAAATTACTGACTGTAACAAATCACTCACTTTGTTATCTGATTGCCCCCAATGAACTGTACCGTTTATACTTGGCAGGTATCTTTAAACTAATGGAGACAAAGGAAGTGAGAGCCTCATCTCACAGAGAACAGAGAGCACAGAAATAGTCACATAGGATGGTACCTATACGGGAAGGGCATCAACCATTTTTTGCTCACTGTCACCACTGACATATCACACTAACCCCACTCATAAGGGCAGTCCAGACCCATAATGCATGTTAAGACTCTTCTGCATGAGGAACACAGCAACCACAGACATACGTTTCAACCGATAATATCTATAAACTACTTCTGAAATATTGTTTTGATTTTTGGTTAGACAATTTGCGACTTATTCTTGGTATACTAATACGGTATGTACAAAAGTATCCAATTTGCCTTCCTGCAGGTTTAGTGAACAATTTACAGTGATAAAATGTTTAGTGCAAATAGATGTTTGATCATTTTTGTACTCTAACAATAAGTTATGTATAAAAGAGACACACACAGAAATAGTGTTATCACTGCTTATTCCAATGTGAAACACTAACTACTGACAAGAGTCAAGTTGCGTTATGTGTACTGAAAATTAGTTCTGGGTTACACTGGTGCGCGTAACACCTGGGTAGTCCGTATATAAAAAACAAGTGCAAAAATGCACTTAAAAAATTACAAGGGAAAATTTATTTTGGATAGAATTATCATTTATTTACATAGCAATAAGTCTTATACACACTTAGTTTGAAAGGCAGGATCCTGGTACATCAGCTAGAGAGAGTTATATTTGTAAGATTAAACTAGAGAAAGAAACTGCTCTAAATATTCCCTACACCTTTTATTTCAACTACAAAAAAAATAGCAAGTAGTTGTTCCGCTTAACGCTTTCAATCATGAGCGCTTTATATATATTGTTATTTATTGATTTAGTACATTTTTATGCTAGTTTATGCTACATTTAAAATATTCACTGTTCAATAGACAATGATCACTAAGGATAAAAACTCTTGAACTTACTATTTTTTAAGAATAAAACTGCTATGTCTTTGAACTGAATCCGTTTTTTTCTATAATTATTTCTGCTGGCTTTTTGAATCTTGAAGTGATGCCCTGGCTTCACAGATCATTTAACAGTACATTTAATCTCTGTGGATTTTAATTGTTCATCTCATTTCCCATTTGTACTCTATTCTTATTCCTTTCTCCTCTCTATAGGTTTTATACAATTTTCAAATGATCCGACTTTTTTCTTACATGACCTCTACATTCTTTGAAAATGAAGAGAGAATCTAACTCTTAGGACAAGTTCACTGCAGTTTTATCAAACTTACTTACAAAATGAAAGGCATTTACGTTTAATAAATAGGTCTTTGCTGGTTGTAACTCACCAAAGCTGAGACAGATCAAAGCACTTAAGTGCAGCCAGTAATACAATCTAATCTAACAGGGTCAGTGCTGTAGAAATCTATTACTAATATACTGAATATACAAAGATTATATCAGATCTTCTGCTGAAAAGACATATTTATACTGTGATATGATTTGTATAGTATTTTTCACCCTTGCAAACTAGTCATTGCATAGTCCATATACAGGTTCTGAGTTCAATGACATTTAATGTGACTTTTTTGTATTTTAGAAAACCACAGTTTTTTTTATTGCTAAAACACATGGAGCATCCACGCCTGCACAGTACAGCCTAAAATTCTTGACCTTTTCAAGATGTTCCTGGCAAGCAGGGCCAGCCTTAAGTGTTCCGGTGCCCTGTGCGGGCTTCCCCCATGCCGCCCCGTCTCTTTCACCCCCTATGTATGTGTCTATTTCCCTTAACATGTTTGTCTCTCTCTAACTCCCCCATAGCTGTTCTCTCTCTCCCTCTGTTCTGTCTCTCTCCCCCCTCCCATGTTCTTTCCCCCCTCCCCTATTCTCCCCCCCCTTTCTCTCCCCCCGTTCTTTCTCCCCCCTCCCCTGTACTGTCTCTCTCCCCCTCCTCCCCTGTTCTGTCTCTCTCCCCCCTCCCCTGTTCTGTCTCTATCCCCCCTCCCCTGTTCTGTCTCTATCCCCCCTCCCCCTGTTCTGCCTCTCTCTCCCCCCTCCCTTTGCCTGCAAAAGTGTATCCAAAGCATGGGGAGCACGAGCAGCACATTCCCTTGCTGCCTGCGGCTCCCCATGAAGCAGACGCTGTTCTGCTTCACAGGGTGGGGGCAGAGCTACAATTCTCAGCCGGTTATCTACGCCCCCTCCAAGGATCCAGCAGAGCTTGCTGAGCAGAGGGCTGGTGAGGGGGGATCTTTTGATCTCCCCAATCCAGTGCCTCTACCGGATTTTTTTTTTTTCAAGCGGGGGGGCGCCCCTTGGGGTGTTGTGCCTTGTGTGCTCGCACAGGTCGCACACCCCTAAGGCCGGCCATATTGGCAAGCATATGCCCAAGCACTCTGAGCCCAGCAGGATCAGCCAGCAATTTTTCCTGGTTGGTATCCCTCCAGGCCTCTCTTTGCCTTTGGAGGATATGGAGGTAGACATACGATAGATAGAATAGCAAGCTTACAATTTTGCATACTGACCTCCTCCACATGTCTCAGCTCCTCACACCCCAATAGCTCTTGTCACTTTGCCCCACATGGATCTTGCCACAGCACCATTTTGCCCTGACAGCTACTTTGACATAACTTGCCCCGTCACTGACATGTTGCCACCCACAACTCTTTACACAGTGGCACCCTGCTCCCCACAACTATTATCACAGTGACCCTTTTTAACCCCTACAGCTATTGTCACAGTGACACTCCCCCCCCCCCCCCCGCCCACAGCTCTTGCCACATTGACACTCTGCCCTCCACAGCTCTTGCCACAGTCCATCGCCATATCCATTCCTATCAGTGCAGGTTGTGTAGAAGGAGGATCTGCATCTCCATCTTCACACCGAACCTGCTCAATATAATGTGGCACTGAATGCATTCAGGCCATCCTCTGATTCAAGACAGAGGAGGAACATCCACAGTGTAAAAAGCCTGCAGTTTCCTGCAGATACCAGACAATCTGTGCCTGATAAAGCCCACTTATATTTAATTCTTAAATTAGGGGGGAAGTGTGGCCCATAATCAACACATTTGTGGATGTTTCTTCATGACAGGGCACCTGGACATGTCTAAACAGAAAATATATAACAACAAACCATAAAAGCCTAAAATACACAAAGGAATCTAGATCAGGGTTTGCTGCCCAGATGAGGACATGCCAGGTGACAATGATCTCTTTCTTGTTTAGTACTCATTTTATTCTTTGTTGAGAACTGCCAGCTTATTTGTGTTCAATAACTAGTACTGTCATGAATTCTATATCAACTCCCTGTGGCACATCTTTACTAGCCTTTTGTTTTTGAATAGGCATCATTTTAATATCTTCTCTACTGTTTATGATTCTACAACTAAACAGCAAAAATCATTTAATATAGTGAATTAAGTAAGCATGTTACAAAACATAAAGCTAACCATATATCTCTCAACTCATCATTAAATAATAAGGTTAAGTGAATAACTTACTGAGTTAACACCAACGTGATGATTTGGAATGTTGCCATGATAATAAAGCACATGCCTGGAAATGTTGCTAGGGTATCTGGGTAAAGTCCATTAAAAAGGGCTGCCCCAATGAGCAAACAAATGGTTTCCACAGATGCTATAAATGAAAACATTGCACCTATGATAAAAACAGAAAGGTGATAAATAACTATGTACCATATATTTTTCAAAAGATGTGTGATCATCATATATGAAACACTGATTATGTAGATAGATTGTTGTTTTGTCGATAGTTTGTAAAAATTAATGTCATAGTTTTCAGGAACATGTTGGTGCATTGTGTTCAGCTTGCAAAATGCGTAAATAATTGTACAAAAATTTCACAACAACGATGTTTGACATTTTTTATGGAATAGTCCATTTTACATAATATGACCAATTAAATCATTGATGAGCTTTTCTAGACCATTGTACTGATTGCGTAGCAAATTAAGAAAGATTTATTGTAAGTTTATTGTAAGGACACGGTATTTAGTGTTCATAACTTCACAAAATGATAATTTGCAATTCTGTAAAACATCCGCACCCTGTGCTTAATTTCTACACCATCAGCATTTTAACAAATTGCTACATTTTTCCCCTGTTGTTCATGTTGCTAAATTATACAGTATTAAAAAATATTAAATCTCATTGGTTTTCTAGCAACACAACATTCTGAAATGGTATTCAATTTACAATTAATTAAAGTTGTAGAGTAGTATTACATAGGAATATGTGCTGGATATTGTTAGGAAGATTTGATAGGAAGGTTTACTGTGCACAATAACTTAAATTACAAATATGCTTTGCTGACGTACTTAGTGCACTGTTAACTTATTTAGTGCTGGTTAGAGAATTGTTAAATGTTGTAACGCACGGGGTCCAGGACGGTAAAGGGACCCTGAGCGCCCAAGATCAGGAGCTACAGTGCAGGGTGGAGACACAGGACCTGGTGCTGGGTTACTGCAATCACTTGGAGGTTTGGGACCCCAAGTCTTTGCAGCCACAACCAGGCCCTGTGAAGCAGCTGCTGTATCCAGGTACTAGGGCTTAAGAGTAAATGAACTAAGTGATAGCTAAGCAGAGCTAAAACAGAAAAGTAACTGAGGGAGAGCAGAACTAAAATACAGAATGCAGGGCTACAGGACAGAGGGTAAACATTAGCAAGAAAGCAGAACTCAAACTAAGGATAAATAATACAAGGCACAGGGTTAAGAGACACAAAAGACACATACAAAGGAACAAACATAAATACAGGAACTAGCCTAATACTAAAGATGGCAAAGGTGGGGGTTTGGTTTATGCAAATTGGCCAATTTAGATGTTAGCTTGCCAACCACGTGAAGGTACCCCACATTAGGCAAGTCAATACTAAAACATAATATTAGAAAAGCATAAATAGAATCTAAGACACATAAATGGCATTGAACTTAAACACAGAGAAAATACCTGTAGACTTCTGCAAAGGACTGAAAAGCAACGGGTGTCATTTAAATAGAAAACTGACAGAGCAGAGGGATAGAGTGAAAACTGACAGAGCAGAGGGATAGAGAGAAAACCTGAAATGAAACAGGCAGAGAGGAATATAGGGCAGGACAGGTATACAGGGCATTTAAAGGGACAGGACATCCCACTGAAGGGACTCAGGACAGGTATACAGGGCAGGACAGGAATACTGGGCAAGGCAGGAATACTGGGCAAGGCAGGAATACTGGGCAAGGCAGGAATACTGGGCAAGGCAGGAATAAGCATAACTAATAAGAAAGCAAAGCAAGAAGGATACAAAAAAGCCTGGATACAGCCTGGATACAGCCTGGATAAGCCTGCAAAAGCGTGCATGATTACAAATGCCAAATAGAGGTTTTCATTATAAATACAACAAATCACCAAAATAATACATCCCTAAGATGTCGTTCGGTTCCTCTTTTCAAGGGATCTCCTTATCTCCCAGAAAATATGTGAATCATGGCAGCAGAGGAAACAATGTGTTTAGTACTTTAGCAACAGGACTCCATTCTCAAACAGTAATGTGATACAGTTTAAAAAGTAATAAATATACACATTTATTGCTAAATACACTCACAAGTGAGATGTATTTTTGTATAAAATACATAACACAAACAATGTGGACAATACAAGACTAATCCTCCCTTCTGATTTATTGTGCTGGCAACACAAACGGAATGGAGAGCCCTCTTTTAGGCCAATAGATGTAAACGGCCAGGGAACCAATGATCTTATCCAGATATCTCATCAGAAGTGTAGATGGATAAATCCGAGATTTGACTCTGGAGCAGAAAATGCAGGAGGTGGACCAAAGCAACAGGCTACTTTTCTGTCAACACAGTGGTCAGAAATAGCCCTACGCATTTCATCAGATAAGTCTGCCTTCCTCTGGGACACAAGATCAGTGATATAAATAAAAAGGCTGCACTAATACAAACATTTATTATGCTATAAATAATCAAAACATGATAAAAAGTCCTGATGATATTCCAATCAAAGTTCAGGGGGTGTTAATCCCAGGTGAATCCCCAAGCCAATCAATGCAAGATTCCATCAGGCAGACCCCGTGGGGCATCTAAGCCCCAAACCTATTCTAATTGTGTGCTGGAGACCAGCTGATGTGCAACAATAAAACAAACATAAACAATTGTAGCCATTTTCATGTTCTGAAAAAAAGATAGCTAAAGGTCAGCAATAATCACATACAAAGACATACTATTTGTTTATAAATACCATGATTTCCTCACTATATGTTACAGTTATCAGAACCAACAATCAGCCCATTGATGTTAATAACAGTTGCTGGTGGTTCATATTATCATTAAAACATAATCATACCATATAAGTCCACAATATAAAATAATTAACTCATGTTCAGCCATACAATAAAGAGTAAAACATGTATAAATAGATTGCTTGAGATAATGAACTCATCAAAATAATTTCCTGAAGCATTATTTAATTCTCCACATCGAATAATGCATCTAGAACGATATGTGTAATGTAGGAATTTAAAAGCTCAAAAATATTACCTGGGGGAATAAGCCTCTATCAATGGAAGACTATGCAAACAGACGTCGAAATCCACATTTTTTTTTATTAGCAAACACAAATAGAAACCAAAGGACCCTGAGATCTGAATCAGTACAAATGGATTTATATTGATTCAAATCTCAGGGTGATTTTGTATTGATGGATGTAAATGGATTTGTATTGATCCAGATCACAGGGTGGTTTTGTTTCTATTAATATCTGCAAGTAAAATTAAATAGCCTGTTTGTTTTAATTAGTGGTCAAAGGAACTAAAAATATCCTTTTTGTTGTATAAACAGTTTGATGGGATGTGTTAAAGTGTATTATATTTCTATATTTGCAAGTATGTTTTGGGTCTTGGGTCTTGAATTTATTCCCCTTTTTTACGAGGTTTATTCTCATAGGCAATTTTTTTTTATTCTTCAAACTCTATAGAAAATGTTGCTTTGATATGATCTGATTAATGTACAGATTGTAATACAGTTCTAAGAATTTACCTTTTTTGCCATTTACTTCATGCAATTTAAAAACACTATTGCTCCACTGGTAGAATATAAATAGCAAAATAATATTGGGTAGGATATATATATATATATATATATATATATATATATACACACACAGTATATCACAAAAGTGAGTACACCCCTCACATTTTTGTAAAAGTGTTATTATATCTTTTCATGTGACAACACATTGAAGAAATGACAATGTAAAGTAGTACTTGTACAGCCTGTATAACAGTGTAAATTTGCTGTCACCTCAAAATAGCCATTAATGTGTAAACCGTTGGCAACAAAAGTGAGTATACCCTTGTTTTCCTCAAGAGACACACTGGAAACTGAAGACACAAAACAGTTTTCCTGGCCCTTGATGCCGAGAAGGCATTTGACAGGGTCGATTGGCTCTTTCTATCAGAGACCATGCAGACTTTTGGCATGTCAGGATTCTTTTGGACCAACGCCATGTCTCTTTACTCGGCACCGGGGGCCAGGATTACCAGTCCTTCCCTTTGTTTAGACTTTTTCTCCATCAGGAATGGTACAAGGCAGGGTTGCCCATTAGCACTGCTACTATATGCTTTAAGCATTGAACCCCTTGTGGCTTTGGTAAGAGGCTCCTCTCTGGTCTCAGGTATCCAAGTAGGGAAGCAAGAGCACAAAATTTCATTTTACGCTGATGATGTGTTGCTCTCCATATCTTCACCTGAGACCTCTATTCCTCACGTCCTACAATTGATAAACCAATATAGCTCTTTTTCAAACTATAAAGTGAATGTAAGTAAGACCCAGTCACTTACACTATTTGTATCATCTGATCAGTTGAAGAAGGTGTCTGATATTTGTAATATAAAATGGTCTAACAAAATGTCTGTCTTACTTGGGGGTTAAGATCACTGCTGACCTTAGACAGACACTTTTTTCTTAACTATAAGACCCTGGTTTATGACCTGAGAAATCTGCTTTTAAGCTGGGGACGGTTAGACACTTCTTGGCTTGCCCTCCTTAATACACTTAAGGCTTATGTTCTCCCAAAAGTACTCTTTCTTATGAGAGCTGCACCTATGCGGGCCCCCAACCTCTACCTTAAACAACTGAGCTTGTTGTTTGCCTCCTATGTTTGGGACGCCAAAAAACCTAGAATAGCTAACAAAACTCTGAAGCAAAGTCTTGGGGCCGGAGGCCTACAACTTCCGGATCTATACAGAACTCAGGATATCTGTCTGTTCTCACATTTTTTGGCTTGGAAGCATAAACCCTCTCTGCGAACGGTTTGGTACCACTTGGAGTTGATGGAATGCACAGCTCGTAACCCTTTCTACTTGTTATGGTCTACTTCTTCTAGATTTAGTAAACTTAAGATTACCAATCCAATAATAACAGATGTTACAAGGGGGATGTTTAAATTTAAGAGGATTTTTTCCCCATTGCAGGGACTAACCGGCCTGGTCCCACTGGGAGCAATGACGTCTGCTATTCCTGATTTCCAATCCACTCTATGGCTCTCCTCTGGGGTTCTGTATGTGGGCGACCTGTTATTTCATGATGATTGACTCCCTTTTTCTGAATATCAAATTCTCTATAATTTGACTCTGAGGTTTTTAACTATCTACGGATTAAGAGCTGCCTTAAAACTACCCAGCTGGTGGATCTCTCGCCCCTTGACAACTTTGTACACTCCTCTTTGGGTATCAAAATTATTTCTAAATAGAAGGTTCTTGTGGATAACACACTTACTCTGGTTAAGATTGATCATTTTAGATATTAGGAATCAGACCTCGGCAGAGTCTTCCCCTTGGAAGATTGGTCTGCTGCTTGTAGGAACACTATAGGATCACTACATGGGATTAATCATGGGATTAATCTATAAGAACTATTTTATAAGATCCTCCTTCATTGGTATATGGTACCGTCCCGCCTTAACAAGATATCTCCTAATTCCTCGAGTTTGTGTGGGAGGTGCAAAAGAGAAGTAGGTACACATATCCATATTTGGTGGTCTTATGATATCCTCGTTTTTGGAAGAGGCAAGAAATCGCACAACTAGTATTAGAAAGGGGATTTTACCATCCTGCTGGCTTGGAGCATAGACTCAGGGAGATAGAGGAACTTTGGAACTCCTTTAGAACAGCTTCTGGCACTGGGAGTTAGCCCAAATATAATTTTAACTGGGTATACATCTAGCTGGGGTGGAGGTGGACTCTTTGGCCTTCGCAGGGTCTGGGGGTCCCTTTAAAGACATATTTTAATTTTCTACTTTTTTTCTCTTCTCTCTCCCTTCTCTTTTTTCTTCTTTCTGTTCTCTTATCCTTTTCCCCCTTTTTTTGTAAATGTCCCTGTTGAAAACGGTTGAGGACGACGTTGACCCATTTGGAATTCATTTTATTGTCAATCTATTAATTACTTTTTCATCTAGGGAGAAGCTGTCATCTGTACTGTGTTAGACCCATTGTGCCTATTATAGTTTTTTTTTTTTTTTTAAATCTTCTTGAGTCTTTTAGGATACTTCCTTGCCTGGTCACATGTTTTGTAATTTACATTTTATTTATGCATTTGTTTGTCTATATTGTCTTTTATACTTTATAAAATGAAACATTAAAATAAAAATAATAAAAAGAAATCAGAATTGTCGCCATTACTAAAACCTCTGCGCTACAATCACTGTGAACACGCGGAACGCACACACTAATCCCGAAAAACACAAGCTTTAGGGAGCAGCAGATTGTCTCTTCCGAAGGGACAGTCTATCACTATGGATTTTTACACAATGCGCAATGATAGAAAAAAAAATGAGGACACCCCTAAGGGAAAATTTCCAAATTGGGCCCAATTAGCCATTTTCCCTCCCCAGTGTCATGTGACTCGTTAATGTTACAAGGTCTCAGGTGTGAATGGGGAACAGATGTATTGAATTTGGTGTTATCGCTCTCACACTCTCTCATATTGGTCACTAGAAGTTCAATATGGCACCTCATGTCAAAGAACTCTCTGAGGATCTGAAAAAAAGAATTGTTGCTCTACATAAAGATGGCCTAGGCTATAAGAAGATTTCCAAGACCCTGAAACTGAGCTGCAGCATGGTGGGCAAGACCAGGACAGGTTCTATTCAGTTCAGGTCTTGCCATGGTCGACCAAAGAAGTTGAGTTCACGTGCGCAGCGTCATATCCAGAGGTGTCTTTTGGAAATAGACATATGAGTGCTGCAAGCATTGCTGCAGAGGTTGAAGAGGTGGAGGGTCAGGGTTTCAGTGCTCAGACGCTGCACACTGCCTCAAATTGGTCTGCATGGCTGTAGTACCAAAAGGAAGCCTTCTAAAGATGATGTACAAGAAAGCCTGCAAACAGTTTGCTGAAGACAAGCAGACTAAGGACATGGATTACTGGAACCATGCTCTGTGGTCCGATTAGACCAAAATAAACTTATTTGGTTCAGATGGTGTCAAGCGTGTGGGCAACCAGGTGAGGAGTACTTGCCTACAGTCAAGCATGGTGGTGGAAGTGTCATGGTCTGGGCCTGCTGAGTGCTGCCGGCACTGGGGAGCTACAGCTGATTGAGGGAACCATGAATGCCAACATGTACTATGACATACTGAAGCAGAGCATGATCCCCTTCCTTCGGAGACTGGGCCGCAGGGCAGTATTCCAACATGATAACGACCCCAAATACACCTCCAAGACAGCCACTGCCTTGCTAAAGAAGCTGAAGCTGAAGGTAGTGGACTGGACAAGCATGTCTCCAGACCTAAATTGAGACCCTATTGAGCATCTGTGGGGCATCCTCAAATGGAAGGTGGGGGAGTGCAAGGTCTCTAACATCCACCAGCTCTGTGATGTAGTCATGGAGGAGTGGAAAAGGACTCCAGTGACAAACTGTGAAGCTCTGGTGAACTCCATGCCCATGAGGGTTAAGGCAGTGCTGGAAAATAATGGTGGCCACACAAAAGTTTGACACTTTGGGCCCAATTTGGACATTTCCACTTAGGGGTGTACTCACTTTTGTTGACAACAGTTTAGCCATTAATGGATGTGTGTTGAGTTATTTTGAGAGGACAGCACATTTACACTGTTATACAGGCTGTACACTTACTACTTTACATTGTAGCAGAGTGCCATTTCTTCAGTGTTGTCACAGGAAAAGATATAATAAAACATTTACAAAAATGTGAGTGGTGTACTCACTTTTGTGAGCTACTGTATATATATATATAACAAATTAGCTGGATTTCTATTCTATTTACAACTGGGTCATTCCTTGCTGCAATAAAAATGAATGTGCGCACAGGGAGAGAAAATAAAAAATCCTTTATCTAAAATTTATGGTCTCCTAATGTGTATGGAAGACCTGATAATACCATATTACTGCAAACTGTGGAAATCTGACCTCGGGATCTCCCTGGATTTGAAGGACTGGAACAAATGCTTCTCACTGATAAATCAGTGCTCAAAATCAATAAAACAGCAAGAAACAGCATATAAAATATTATGAAGCTGGTTTAGAGTCCCGATGGATTTGCATAGATTCTACCACACAGTAGACAAAAGATGTCGGAGATGTGAAGTAGCAGAAGGGACTCTTTTTCATACTTTATGGAATTGCAGTAAGATTAGACCCTTTTGAGACTATGTTGAAAGGACTATTAGATTAGTTGTGGACCCTCGTTTGATCCAACACCAAAATTGGGTATTTTATATCATACTAATGTAGCTCAGGAATTGTTTAAACATTCTATGATAGTTAGATTAATCAATCTAGCAAAATAAATTATCATACACAGGTGGAAACACAAGACCGGGCCATTCTTGAAGAATTGGTTACTGTGTGTCTTTAAACTTAGGGAACTTGAAGAGTTGATAAACAGACATTCTACTTCCACTACACAGAACAGGGAAAGATGGCAGTCGTGGGATGAAGTAGATTCGGCATCTTTTATTATGAGGCTTGGTACTGATACTGTGATATAGACTCGTGGGGGAGAATATCTGTTCTGGAATAACCCGAGTTGGGCTGGGGGGGGGGGGGGGGGGGAGTTGAGCCTTTGGAGAGAGAGTGGATAGACTTACATTTTTCTTTGTGGGTTTTGGCCTTTTTGTTGTTGTTGTGTTTGTTTGTTTGTGGTGTAGGGTAAATGGTGAAGGGTAAGAATATAATAAATATTCTTGTTTTAGGAATTAGTTAGGTAGAAGGAGATGGAAAGGGCATTTTGGGAAATTAGTGCACTTCTGGGGCTCTGCAAGGGGGGAAAGCGGAGGAACATTTTTTTTCTTTCTCTTTTTCTGTCTTTTTTAGATTAGGGTCAGAATAGGGGAAGTGTAGGGGTGAGTTAGGGATAGGGTATGGAGAGGTTGAGGAAGTTTTGTTTTGAGATAGGATTCGGGAGAGGAAGGGCTTTATTAGGGATGTGATAGAGAAACATGGGTCTAATAAGGGACAGTTATGGATATATTGTTTTAAGCATCAATATGCCACAGCCCAGCCGGTATGCCCATTAATGCACCATACCCAGTATGACAATTAATATGCCACTGTTAATTTGCCCATTAATATGCCACAGTAAATTTTTCCATTAATATGCCTCAGACAGTGTGTCCATTTATATGCCACAGCCAGTGTGCCCATTAATGTGCTACTGTTCATTTGCCAATTAATATGCCACAACCAGTATGCCCATTAAAATGCCATACTCAGTATGCCAATTAATATGCCATACCCAGTATGCCAATTAATATGACACTTTTCATTTGCCCATTAATATGCCATATCCAATATGCCCAATAATTTGCCGCAGCCAGTATGCCCATTAATATGCCATAGCCAGTATGCCCATTAATATGCCCTTTCATTTGTCCATTAATATGCCACAGCTAAATTGGCCATTAATATTCCAGTGTCAGTTTGCCAGTTAATATACCACAGCCACATTTCCTATTAATATGCCAATGCCAGTATGCTCATTAATATGCCATAGCCAGTATGCCCATTAATATGCCCATATTCATTTGCCCATTAATATGCCCATGTTCATTTGCCCATTAATATGCCACAGTAAATTTGATCATTAATATGCCTCAGACAGTATGCCCATTAATATGCCACTGTTCATTTGCCCAATAATATGCCACAGCCAGTTTTACCAATAAAATAACCCCCCCCCCCCCTTACCTTGGTGCTGGTCTCTCGGCTGTATCCTCCGCAGTCTTCATCCACACATGCTGCAGACTGCCGGCTGCTGCCCGCATGACTGTCTCCATGTGAGACAGTAACACGGGCAGTGGGGGCATTTTGGGCCAGCGGGGCCCCCTTAACCATTCAGCCCTGGGAAAGTGCCCACTTTGCCCATTGGTTAAAGTGGCCCTGTCGATAGAGGTTTATTCCCCCAGGTAATATTTTTGAGCTTAGAAATGACTACATTACACATATAGTTCTAGATTAATTGTTTCATGTGGAGAATTAAAAGTCATGCCATAAGTAACTTTCAATAAAACAGGTGAATAAGTGTGCTACTCCCAATAGTCCACACACTTAATTACCTTTTTTATGCGGTACAATCCCCTCCAAGTGTTATGCTAATGGGAAAAAAATATATATAGTGTAGTATATTGTGTGAAGTGGAAAAAAACCAATCGGACAAATCCACTCACATTTCCTTGAGCAATAGCTGCTCAGTTTAAATAGCATCTAGGAGCCCCATTGGGATATAGCAGATCGGGAAATTCCTCAATTGACCTACATTGCAATGCAGTTAAAAGAACAAGGGTACTAGTAACTTTGTCTTAAATAAATAAGCCCTGATATATAAGCAGTGCCATTTACAAAAAAAGAATTGCGTTGTTAATAAAAGACTGTTCACATTGCACAGCTTGAATTCTGTAACAGGACTGTAGGGAGATCTTGTATACTGGGAAATCTACCTTCAGGCCTTTTACCAGTATACAAGCTGTGTAATGTGCACTAATAACTCAGGAAAGGAACAATGTAGATAGCTGAAAATAGTTGTGCTGACCTATAAATTTCAGCATGAATAAGTTGTGCAAATTTTCATAGTTCAGCATCCAAGAGTTTTTCCTACTTCAGACAAACACACATTTTCTGTTTTATAGTTAAGATAGTATGTATTTGTATATGGCTGCTAACCTTTAGTTTTCTCTTTTGTTCAGAACATGAAACGTGACATTGTTGCACATCAGCTGGTCTCCATTGCACAAAATTAGGCACCCCACCCACCTGATCCTTTCCCAATGGAATCTTCATTAATAGGCCTGAGGATTCACCTGGAATCTGGCAGTAATACCCCTGAATGAAGAACAACTCTGATTATAGTATTATCAAGATTTCCTCTATTTTTGTTATTATTTATAGCGTAGTAAATGCGTAGTACATGTTTGTACAGCCTTTTTTTACTTATATTGCTGATCTAGTTCTCCTGAGGATGTCCGACATATCAGGTGAAATTCTGACGGCCGTATTGACAGAAAGGTAGCCTATTTGTATGCCTCACCTCCCACATTTCTGGACTTAGACATCAAAGTCAGATCTTGGATTTATCCATCTACACTACGACAGGATATCTGTATAAGATTATTAGTTTATCGGTTATTCACATCAATTGGCCTAAATAAGAACAATCCATCAGAATGGATGGTGAGACCTAAAGCCTCGGGGCAATTTTGTATTATCCACACAGTTTTTATGCATTTTAACCCCTTAGTGACCGGGTGCTATGCTGCATTTGATGTACCTTGAAGACCAGAATTCCATTATTTTTGTCATGTGTACTGAACTGTGAATTTCTTTCTTTTTGTTCAGTCCACACACACAAATGATATATTATTTTTTAAAGGACGGATACTGCTTTCATTTGATACTATTATTTTCATCATGTTATATAATTTACTATTAAATAAAATATAAAATATGATGAAAATATGCCATAAAAAAAACACTTTTTCTAACTTTGACCTGATTTGTTTTTAAACAATTACAAATGGTAAAAAAGACACCATCTACATATTTCCAATATTTGTCCTGAGTTTAGAAATACCAATGTTTCCATGTTTGTCTATGTTTTATTTCAACTAATAGTGCAATAAACAATATTAGTGCTTTGGTTTTTTTTTCTTTTTTTTTTTTTTGGTTCAATCAATTTTTATTTGTTGTTGTTTGTATAATACAATAAACATTGTGAAAACATATGAGACATGTAATAAACATTGTAAAACATATGAGACATGTAATAAACGTATATTGAACATGTATTGGTGGGCCTTTTAATACGTGAGAAACTAAGAAATCATCTCAAATTCGTGAGGGGAAGGAGAGGACTGGTGAGAAAGAAGGAAGAGAGAGAAAAAAAAAAGGGAAAAAAGAGCAACAAAGGAAATTATTTACTTTACAATTAACCCCTCTCTCTCTCTTTCGGAATATCACCCTCCTTCCTTTCTTTGAAGTTATGTTACGCTAGATATGATTCAATACAGCTAAGGTTAGGAATTAATTTGGGGCCCATAATCCAATTTTTCAAGTTTTTGAACTCAATTTCCCGTTTTTAGCCCAATTCAGACACACACACTACTTTCATACTACAGTCTCTACAGTCGGCGGAGTATGGGGGCGGGGGGGGGGTTGGACTCCACTCTGGTGTCCGGAGACCCACACTCCGTGTCCCTCTATACCCAAAGGTAGATCTGTTTAATGCATTGGATCGCCGCCAAGAAATGTCTGCCATGGTGCCCATATGTCTCTATGACGCTTATACATATTTTGTCGTTGCAAAGACCTAGTTCCATTGTTTTTTGATATTGTATCTGGTTAGTTACATCCAACCAGTTTGGGGTTTGAGTTTGTCTCCATGCTCTGGCTAGACATTTTTTGGTAGCCATAAGAATATGCACCAAAAGTTTTTCCTGAGACTGATCGTACTCTTCCAGTTCTATGTGAAATAAGAAAGTTTGAGGGATATCAGATGTAGATTTGAATATTGATTTTAGTGCATAATTTAATTTAGCCTTAATTTGAGTAAGTTCAATGCATGCCCACCAGAGGTGGAGGGGATCTCCTCTTTGTTTAAGACATCTCCAGCATTGGTCTGAATATGCGGGAGATATCTTGTTCAGTCTGGAGGGGACCAGGTACCCCTCGTAAATGAGTTTAAGGTGGGTTTCAAGTAAGGACACGGAGTGTATGTTCTTCCTCACCAGGGAGAGGCCCCGAGTCCAATCCTCTCTAGAATATGAATGAGAGATAGATATTTCCAAATTTAGTAAAGGCGGGAGGTTTAATATCTTGTTCAACTTGTTTAAACAGTTTCAGGGTTCTAGATATTTGTTTCTTTTTGTGAAGGTTTAGAAAGAGTAAAACAACCGGGTGATTAGAGGGGAGCATCCTACTTTTCTGAATATAGGACTTAACCCTTAAGTATGGAAAAAGTAAATTTGATGGAAATGTAAACTTAGCCTGAAGGTCATTAAATGAGAGAATTTTATTTTCTAATAATATGTCTGACAGCGATACAATGCCGGCCAGGGTCCACTGAGTCGCATAGAGATCTTCGATCTCAGATGCTAAGAGTTCAAATGGGACAATTGGTGCTAGGGCATCTATGATGGTCATTTTCCTTTTAAATTTCTTAATAGTGAGCACACAATCTTGGATTATTGGGTTTTGTGAATGATATTT
This sequence comes from Pelodytes ibericus, assembly GCA_036172795.1. Classification (NCBI taxonomy): domain Eukaryota; kingdom Metazoa; phylum Chordata; class Amphibia; order Anura; family Pelodytidae; genus Pelodytes; species Pelodytes ibericus. The sequence continues at coordinate 69,524,461 of CM069862.1, forward strand.
TTTTGGGGATTCTATTTGTGTTCCAAAAAATGGTGGTTGGATAAAGAGGAGAGAGTTCTGCCAACTCTAACGTATACCAGTCTAAAACATGAGTTCTTTGATTATTCCATTCAAGAGCGTGAGTCACCATACTTGCTTCATGCAATTTAAATATGTCTGGAAAGGATGTGCCACCCTCTTGTGGGCTTTGCTTCAGTAATCTCTGTGCTATTCTTGGTTTAGAACCTTGCCAGATGAAGTCCACAAATAATCTTTGAAATTGAATAAGAACGTCAGAGTTGACCCTGAGCGGCATTGTCCTAAAAAGATATAGAAGCTTTGGGATGGTATAGGCGTTAATAACATTGATTCTGCCAAGCCAGGACACTTCTAGGCCCCTCCAGGCCAATAGCTTTGCCCTTAGCTTTTTCAACATATCCGTATACATTAGCCTTTTTGATTTCTGAATGTCGAACCCCAACTTCAAACCTATACACTCCAGCACATCAGATTTCCAATCAAAGGGATATAAATCTCGAAGTTACATTTTTCTTTCTGGGGATATATTAATTACAATTATTTGAGTTTTTTTTAAGTTTATTTTATAGTTTGATATGCTCGAATATACCTCTATTGTTTTCAAAAGTTCCGGGATTGATCGATCTGGCTTTGATAGGGACAGCATCACATCGTCTGCATATAATGTTAATTTGTATTCTTTGTTATTCAATGTGATTCCATGGATTTCTGAGTTGTTTCTAATCATAATGGCCAATGGCTCAAGTGAAAGAAGGTAAAGTAACAGTGCCAACGGGCATCCCTGTCTGGTTCCATTGGCAATGGGGAACTGATCGGATTGAAAAAGTGGACCTCTTACTGTAGCACTTAGAACTGTGTAGAGAGACATTACATTCGCCAGAAAGGGGCCCGTGACACCGAAACTTACTAATACCTCTCCGAGAAAGTGCCAATCAACCCTATCAAATGCTTTTTCAGCATCGATGGATAATAGGGTGGCTGGAATTTGCTTGATCTTTACTTTGTGTATCAGATTTAAAAGCTTCCGGACATTATCAGAGGGGCATCTGTCCCGTACAAAGCCAGATTGATCCCGATGGATAAGTTGTGGTATAATAATTTTTAGTCTCTCTGACAATATTTTTGAAAAAATCTTAATATCCAAATTAATCAGAGATATTGGCCTATAATTGGATGTGTATGCTGGGTCTTTACCCGGTTTGGGAATTGAAGTAATTGTGGCTAGGAGCATCTTTTTTGGGATGGAGTCTCCCCTTGCAAACCCACAAAAACATTTTAGAAGAATTGGGGAAATAATCGTGTGCAGGTTTGTAAAAAAGGGGGCTGAGAATCCATCGGGGCCCGGGGCTTTCCCAGGTTTTAGATTGAAAATGGCTAGCTCTACTTCACCTAAGGTAATAGGGCGATTTAGTGTGTCCAAGTTGTCATTGGAGAGCCTCAGAATTTTAAAGTCCTTTAGGAATCCTTTAAGTTCTTGTGAGGATTTTTTATTCTTTGGGAGGTTATATAATGAGGTATAATAATCTTTAAAGGCCTGTGCTATAGAGTTTGGTGATAAAAGAATTTGATTTCCCACTATAATTTTATTAATTATTTTCTTACTTTGGTTATGCTTTAGTTTGTTGGTTAGTAATTTCCCTGTTCTATTTGCCCCGTAGTACCACTTTTGTTTTAGGCGTGTAATTGCTCTGTTTACCTAATATAAAGTTATATTATGGTCCGGCTTCTTCTTATTTTTTATCTCTAGTTTAGCCATAGCTATGTGTAGATCTAAGAGCGGTTTGCCAAGACTTTTCTTATAAACCGAACCCATTTTTATTATAACCTCCCTCATATATGATTTAAAGGCACACCAGAGTGTGCTATTCGAGACTTCCTCATTATCGTTTATTTCAAGAAATTTCCTCGCTTCCTCTTCCAAAGCTTTTTTACGTTCAGATTGTTAATCAGGTTTTCATTAAGTCTCCAGTTAGTTCTTGACTTGTACTTTAAATTATTTTTAATTTCTAGAAATACTGGGGCGTGATCAGACCATGTGATTGGACATATTCGAATCCTTTTCACAGAGTTCATACCTACACAGTTTGTTAAAAAATAGTCTATTCTAGTGTATGATTGGTGTACCTGTGAGAAATAAGTATAATCTCTTTCCCTCGGATATAGAGTACGCCATATGTCAAAGATTGTATTTTTTTGAAAGAATCTGAATAGTTGTGATGTTCTATTTGGTGAAGTATTATTTAGAGGAAATCTTCCGCTCCTATCCAGGTTTGGGTCTGAGATACAGTTTAGGTCACCCCCAATTATTAAAAGACCTGTCGTAAAGGTTTCAATTTTATCAAAAACCTCCTTTAAGAATTTTATGGGGGACTGATTCGGGGCGTAGATGTTTACCAATGTGTATGGTGTGTCGTTGATTTTAGCCAGTATGATCATATACCGTCCGTTTGTATCTAAAATCTAGTGTATCAGTTCAAATTTAATGTTCGAGCTTATCATGATAGCTGTTCCCCCTCTTTTTTTCCCGTCCAAGGAATTGGTTGAGAAGACTGTGGGGTATTTAGAATACCACCAGAGTTTCTCTGGGGGTTCTGTCCAGTGTGTTTCTTGAACTAAGATTATGTCGACTTTATTATTTACCAGTAAGTCATACAAACAGCCCCTCTTTTGAGGAGAATTAAGGCCCCGGACATTCAAAGTGGCAATCACCAGCAACATCTTTATGATGTTACGCTGTTCCCCCATCCCGCTCCCCAACCGCCGTCTCCACCTTCAGGCATTCTCCATTCATACTTCACATGCATACAACCCAGAGACCCATTCGACAAGGAAATTACTTTATCAATAAGTCTGGTCATGCTGCCGCCGCAGGATTAGAGCCCCAAGATGTATGGACCGCACGACCGCCTGAAGTACCAGAACTAATATGTTATGTGTTGTCATCAGGGAAGGGGAGAGGAAAGAGGCAGAGAGAGGGACGGAGAACCCAAAATGAGGACAAACGTGTATCATACACGTCTGTCGTGCACATATTTATCATCTGTATCCATTAGGTCTTCTGTGCTTAATATATCCTTTATGTAGTCATCTCTGTTAACAGTATTGAAGATAATAGAATATCGACTGCCTCAGGGGAAGGGGTCCTACTAGGTTTGGCCAATAATTATGTTTCCCTAAAGACTGCTGCCTATATTTGGTCAGGCACTACCAGGATGTCATAATGGCGAAGATAACAGTACTAATGTCTATATATTTCAGAGAAAATATAAAAAGTGACTTTGTGCTAAAGTGCTATTCATGTACCCACTAAGTGAGTGAAAGTTAAGAAAGAGAGAGAGAAAAAAAAATAGGAAAGTGACATTGTGCTTACTGTAGTGCTGATTCAAAGTTACCAATATACAAGGTGAAGATCAATGCTTTGCCTAAGGTGAATAATCGGATATTTAAAGATTCATCTTTTCCAATTTGTACTATAATAATTACGTCATAGTGGGACTTCATATATAAAGTGATAATGTGCTAAAGTGCTAATCAGTATGGTCGATTAATCTAAGTGTGTTACCATATTTACTTAAGGTGAATCCAGTGAATATTTAAACCTCTTTTCCCCGGTTTAAAGGTGTTAAGTGTTGTGATATAGAAAAACATAATCTTACTTTAGTTTATACCCTTCTACTTCCCAGTAACTAAGTTGTCTGAGAACTTTATATATTTATATATTTCCTTCATCTTACCCCCTCTCTATCAATTATCATGACCCCCCTCTTACCACCCTCCCTCTGTCTCTCCCCCCTCCCATAAGCACAAGCTATCTCAAAAGCCATTAACTTAAAAGCGTATATCACAAAACAGTGGTTAGAATTCAATTAGGAATTAGGTCCCAGATCTTTAGGCTTTCTATAAGGGTTCCAGGGTCTTTAAAATAATGTGAAGTGTCCTTATAGTTTACAATAAGGGCTGTTGGAAAAGCCCATTTATAAGTTATTTTGTTAGTTCTGAGGATCCGGGTTCCTTCGGAGAACTGGAGTCTTGCTTGCCTCGTTGCTCTAGATATGTCTGGGAATATTTTTATGTCTTTACATTTCTCTTCTTGTATCGTATGCCTTCCTATTGATCTCATAAATAGGTTCTTGTTGTAAGATGACGAGAATTTAACCATTGTATCTCTTGGTAATGAGGGGTCAATTCCTTTTGCTTTTTGAAGTCTGTGGAACAGATGTGGGCCGTATTCAACGTTGGGGGCCAGATTCTGGATTAACTTTATCAGATATTTTTCCAGTTGATCTTGTTTAACTGATTCTGGTATACCCCGTATTTTAACATTATCTCTCCTGGATCTGTCTTCAAGGTCAGTTGTTTTATACTCCAGAGCTTTAATCCTATTTTCAAGAGCGGTGTTTTTGATTTGCAATGAGAGATGTTCAACCTTTAGTTTATTTAGAGAGGACGTCTGTTCATTGAGTGCCTCTGATAGGTGTGATACTTCGAGTTTAAGCGCATTTATGTTTGATTCGAGCTCGGCTTTTATTTTCTTATACAGGTTATCCAGCATTAATTCCATTCCTTTATTTGATATTGAGTCGGGTATTAACTCTTCTTCTGAGGTATTTGCTCTGTTCTCCCCTGTTGATTCGCGTCTCTCTGTTGTTAATGATTTCCTAGATTTAAATTGCTCACTTAATTTAGGTGAATAAGAGAGATGTGACTGATTTGTTTTTTCAAGGGGCTTTTCTTTATCTTTCTTTGGTGGCATTGTATTTTCTTGTGAGTTATCAATTTAGTGGACCAGTCTTTGGTGGCTGTAATCTGAGCCAAACAAACTAGTGCTACTCCAATTCGTGAACTCGGGAGGTCCCACTTGCCTCTGCTCCTTTCCCTCTATCTGCTCCGCCTCTCCTCCTTGCTTTCTCTTTTATTAAATATTTATTTTTATTCTTCTTCGCTTTTTCTTTATCTTCCCTCACTGCTCTCCTATGCCCTTTTATATATTCCGATAGTTTTAACTCTGAAGAGTTTAGCGCATATCCAGTTTGGGAGTTTTTCTACTAAGTAGCAGCGACTGATAGCGGTAATCCAGGGAATTTTGATGGACAGTTTAACTGCTATAGTAGATCTACCTAATTATTCCTCTTCACTGCGGGAGGTGAACTGCAACAATCTCAAGGACTACTTTCATGTGTTTTATGGCTAATTCTAATTGCAGAAGGTACCGCCTTCCTAACAGTGAGCAGGTGGAGTCAGCATTGATCCAATGCTGCTTTTATGGGTATGTTCTTAAAAATAGTCACTTTTACCTGTGTCCACCTATAGTTTAGTAAGGCATGGTAACAGTGTTTATAATAGAGTAGACCTCCAATCTGTAAACATGTCAGAAATAATCTCTTTTACAGGTGCCCACATATAATTTAGTAAGGTATGGTTGCAGTATTTGTAATAGAGTAGACCACCAATCGGTGAGCAGATGGAAGCAGCATTAATCCAGTGCTTCTTTTTTAATGAACAAGGTTTCATCAGAGTTTCTTTCCATCCACTAATAATTTAAGATTCATTAGGATCCTCTGTTGTGATGGGGGGACATGAGTGGCACGTGTATCAAGTACATATCAGTGTAACAAACAGTATTGGATTAATGAGTGCTAATAATGTTTCCCCTTGTTCCTGCCTTTAATATGGTTTGTATAAGGGTAAGAAGTTGCCTTTATGTGCCTCTGTTTCGAGTCTGGTAGCACAGACTTGCTCTTAGTGTAACCTTATATAACGGTAAGAAGTAGTCTTTATATACATCTGTTTTAAGTCTGGTAGCGTAGGTAGATAATAATACATAATCGAAACGACAGGAGTAATATTCCACTCAATTATATAGGAAATGAAAGGTTGTTTCCTTTACTCACTGCGATCCCATAGTTTGAGGCGACTTGAAACTTTGTATACTCCGCAATGGAGTGATGTAATAGCTTTGGAATCTTCAGTTTCGTGGAAGTACAAAGGCAGCTTCACAGTATAAATCGAGCGGGCATTTGTGGAGAGCAGCGGGGAATCCCCAGTCACCATGAACCTCAGGCGTGTCAGAAAATATCTGGAGACAGCGGAGGAAGGATAGTCGCTGATTTCAACGCTCCCCAGTGGGTAGCGGGTTTCACATACTCCCGGGGCTCAGGAACAGCGTGCGCGTGCGTGCGTACGTTACTACGTCATCACACGTTCTTGGAATCATTCAAATTCCCTTTGGGTTTTTTTTCTAACCATTTTCTTCTACAGTGACCTTTTAACCCAAACCCTAAATTTACCCAAACCCTAAATCTACACCCACCCCTTAATCTAACCCTTGTACTCACCTGAACCCCCTGTAACCCTAATTATAACCCGAATTATGACCCTAACACTAGATCTAGTTTTAGTAGATCAAGGGTTAGCTTTTTCCATTTATTTAAATATTTTATTTTAAATTTTTTGTTCTTTATAACTGTAATATTGCTCAATGCCTCTAGGGGCAGTCAAGCAACAGTTTCAGAGTGACAGAAGAGATTTTATTTTCTTTCTTCCGTCTCACTCTGGTCCTCCAATACAGCACCCACCTGCGATCATTGGGTGATCGCAGTGCACAGGGGGGCAAAAAAGGTGTTGCATGAGGCATCATTGTAACACTTTACACATAGGCAGTGGTCCTCAAGGACCATGCTTTTCAGGACGTATATATACGTCCTTATGCGTTAAGGGGTTAACAAAAATCAAAACTCAATTGTGAGTCCATTCAACAATATATGAGTATATTTATTACTTTTTAAACAATATAATGCTATTGTTCCTTCCTTTTTCATAGATATATATGGTGCCCTACAAGTTCTTTGCACACAGGTTTACATAAGACTGATGGTGATAATTTGAAACTGTGTTGTTCTTCTTGTCATGAAGAATAACAGACAAGTAAAAGACTTGTAATTTTTACACATCCACGTTAATGGATGGTGCAAAACTATAAATTATTATGGCACACATATTTGACACACCGCCCTTTGATTTGCAGAATTCAGGTGTGTTCAGAGGGAACCAATTAATAAATCAAGGATCAAGGATGTGAACATTACACACTATGTTTGGCATTCTCTTATTACATTCTCTTATTACAGGAAAACAACTTTGGATGTGTGCGTGGTCCATATGATTCTATTTGAAGATTCTAATTCTTGCTGACCTGGCTATTAACCATCTCTCTGTTTCAACTAGATGCCTGGCAGTCCACTAACCAAGTAGACAGTATAAGCCTATTGTGCTATTTGTTGTCCTTTGAACTCTTCAAAAACATATTTGGATTTAATCCAATTATAGGTTTACTAAGGGTGGAGTGCATGTCTCGAAAATTTGAACCTCTAAATTTTATATTAAACAAAAATAAAAAAAATCTATTTTTAGAAAAAATAAATAAGTAGAATATTGTTGGCACAAAAGGGAATCTCAAAACCACCATTTTCATACAATAAATACATATTACCAGTTACTGAGTTTTGCTTTTAATAATGTAAATTCTAATCTTATGTAATCCATTATCTGCCAAAGTCTTAGCAGACATGACTACCTCCCCAGTATACCAGTTTAGAGAAACAATGAGAAAAACTCATGGATTGTGCTGTGTGAAATTTTGTTTGTTGTGCTTGGCAGAGCTGCCACATCCTTGATAGTACATCATTAATCTTTTTCATACAGCCAATGTCCAAGCCAAATTAATCTGTGTGATAGATATACTGCATTCTTCCAACTGATGGAAACCAACATGTTGAAAGAAAAGAATACCTACTGAGCTGAAATGTAAGTATTTAGTTAGTTAAATCCATTGCACGGATGAATTTGGATGAATGATGTGAGAACAAAAATTACAAATATGATTATTTTTTTCAAAGAATCTATCATGGAAATCGTTTTATGATTATTGTGTGCATTTTAATGCAAGTTAGTGTTATACTTTTGACCATAACAGCAGATGAAACTGTGTTTTGTTTATTTTAAGCATTCTGTTGTGATAATCGTTCTTGGTCAATGCTTCACAGTAAGTATCTTCCCTACCTAATACAATGTCACTCAAGCATGATTTTCAATCAGATAGAGAGGAGGGAACATGAAAAAAGATATATACATGAAGACATGAACATAAGATAGAATATTAATATGAGGATTTCAAATATATACTCAAGTCTGACAGGAAATATATTAAAATGCTTGACATTGGTCATATACAATTTAAAGACAAGGCATTCAAAAGTGTGCTGTTTTGTGGTTTATGTTTATTTTGATATTGGATAGCTTTTCACCACTGACCGAATGTTTTGTGATTGAAAAATAATTCAAGCATGGTATGAGATGGAGATAAACGATACTGCTTTCTATGCGGTGCTTTTTAAAGGGAAACAACAATAATGGCCATTAAGCTGTTAAGGACACTTTTTGTGCATTGAGAACCTGCTGATGAAATGTCCTTTGTTAAAATGAACACCACCACTCAAGCGATGTTGCTGCAATGCCTCGATGTGGAGGCATTAAGCAACACCCACATTTGCCCTCCTGGGGCACCACAATCTCTCCAAGCCTGATAGCAGGTGCCATATCTGACAGTAAAATGTCCCTCCAGCATGGCACTACCTTTGAGCTGGCAAAAGCACCGGAAATGATCAATATCCCTTCTGCCGCTCTTTACTGTTGCTAGACTGCATCTAGAGGCAGTCAGCATCTTTAACTGTGGAAATAAATGATGCTAGGGTTAGCATCTAGTGTTAAGGTTAGAATCTATGGTTATGGTTAGCATCATGGTTAGTGTAAGATGCTAATGTTGGGGGGATTAGGGTTGGGGTTAAAATATCACTGTAGAAGAAAACAGTTAGAAAAAAAACACTAGTTTGATTTGCCCTATAACTTTTAGTAAATTATATGATATGATAAAAATAATGATATTTAAAGAAAGCCCATTTTATGGTGTTAATAACAGTATATTATATGTGTGGTTACAGTAAATGAGAAAGTGGAAAATTACAGCTAAGCACAAATACTGCAGTAAGTGTAAAAATAGCCTGTGTCCTAAATGTGTTCTTAATCCATCCGATTTCTATCTTTCCCGATAATATGCATTACACTATTTTCCCCTACCTTTTCTGATTTTCTACACCGCATAGTCAACTATTATCTTACCCGATCATCTGCACCTTACTATTCCATGTAAATTTCTTTCATGTCCAGCGACTTTAGTGCTTCCTATGTCTATTTACCTTCTTCTCCTCTGTGGAAAGCACTTTTAGCACAGTCTACTTATCCCAACCAAGCATAAGTCATTATCCTGATAATTTATTTGCTGTCTTGTCTGTCCTTTTTTTTGTGTTACCCTTCATTTTTTGTCTTTTATACTCTATCCTAAGCCTCCTCTTTTTTTCTTTGTAGACACAGTCTTCGATTTATCTCTACACATATGTCTTGTACAATATGTCCTTTAGCATGCTAATGATATAACATGATGTGACCTTACACGCCAGACTATGAGAACACCTGAATGAATTACAACTTATATTTCTTTCTTGCTTGCTTTCTGCTTTCCATCCTGAAAGGCAGGAGAGGGTTGACAAGGGGGCAGAGGGGTTAATGCCTCCCAGGCTGCCCTCTACCATAGCTCAATGAATGACACTGCACCACTTTTCACTTCTGAATGGTCTAGTGCTTGGGCATCAACGTTGTACCTCCAGCTGCTGCAGAACTACAAACCCGATACCAGCTTTCTAGGATGGCAGGGAGTTATGGTAGTTGTAGTATAAAAACAAATGGAGGTTTGCAGTTGGACACCTAGGTCCTAGTGTGTAGCAGTTTCTATCTATTTGTTTTGTCTGTCTATCAATCTGTGTACCTTATTTTTCACTATTCTTCATTTTCAGTTACAGATCAATTGGACTAGGTTGGATAAGGGTAGGTCCAATTGGAGGTTTACTTTAGAAAATAGTCCCCCACTATTACATGGAATCAACTGGCTCACCAAAATATATGTGGTAAAATCATTGAAAATGTAATTAGAAAAAACATGTATTAAAACATTGTACAAACAGCAGGAACTCGAACCTTGACAAGAATTGATGTTGAAATAATCCTTACTCATTTAGTGCAAATAGCACATAGACTCCAGTGACCTATATATGGTGAGGTCATCTATGTTAATATTGTTATAATACCAATCAATTAATAATAAAATTAATATCAGTGTGATGTAGTGTGAAGTACTTTCTCTCATGAACATTTATGACATTTTATAAGTGACAGGTGAATGTTTCTTCTTTTACTTGCCAAAACAGTACATTATGTCAGAGCTTTTACCAGGTCAGGTAGGAGTTTTAGTGCAGGGATAGAGAAGGATTCTGGTTACATGTTTTTTAATCATTGTGCAGGTTTGAGAACAGATATTGAAAAAAAGTAATACGTATTGGAATAAGGACTTTAGCAGAGACAAAAGGGAACTTTAACAAGGGACCTCAGAATAGAAAAAAGGTTTTAGTAGGAATTGCAGTATAAACAAAAAGCAGGGACTGTAGAAAAAGCAGAGGTAGGGGAAGAGAGAGTTAAACAAGGCGTGAGGCCTTAGGTAAGAGTGAGGCCTGAGACGGGCAACTAGCCAGGAACACCCTAGAGAGGGTGACTAAAGCAGGAACACCCTAGAGAGGGTGACTAAAGAGGAGTGGGCCCTATAAGGGAGCAACTTAGCTAAAGTAATATTGCTGTAGCCAAATGGTCTCAGGAGCTGCTTAAAAATACCCTTTCTGGTTTCAGTTTCCCAGATCTCAGAAGTCAGGCATCCAACTTCCATGCAAAAGCACTGTTTGCAATAAACTGTGGGTATGTAACATGGTTGTGTTGCAAAATTTAACAAGCCAACCTAACACCAACAAAGGGGAAGAAATATAAGCAAACAAAGGTGGGATGGCCTCTAGAGGTGGAAGGAGGTATATAAGCACAACAATCAGAAGTTTTAAATGCATAAGTCAGGAGGTCAGGGTAGAACCCTGACACATTAATTCAAAACAATGTTAATTAGAATCACAACTACTCTTCTGGTGATATGTTATTTTATTAATTACTTCAAAATTTTCAAAGCTTTCCATAAACAAAGTTCAAACTAATTATTTCACTTTAAATGGTATATTTCTTTTTTTTCTTCCAAGTGTTTTTAGATTTGGATATAGACATTTCTTATTCAATACTTTTTTTCACATACAATTTGTCATTCTGCAGAATAGTGCTTGATAATTGACTTCTATTCAATATTGGCCAGCACTACTCTATCAAAACTGAAATAGTGTCAAACTAGCGCCAATGTAGCTTTATCAAGATCTTACAAATTCATGGAGATTGAATTTAAGTAACTTTCAAATCAATATCATAATAAACATCTGGACCTGAAATGGACCTATTTTCATTTGCATCATGAATAATTCAATTGTTTTGTCTGAGAAAAAATATTCAAGGAGTCCACTAGCCATTATAAGTGGTGCATGCTCATCTATGTGCTCCAACTCTATGGTTAGAGGGGTTTAAGAAAGCAAAAAAAATGTAATATCAAGCTGTCTTTGAATGGGCACTGAAATTAATCTGTGATATCTAACTGAATATGTTGTGAGGCCATCCTAGATTGTCAGAAGGTATTTTACTGCTTACATGTGAGACTTTTGCTACAATACCACACATTGGAATTATGTAAGCCTTTTTGTATCAACTGCATGAAATTCTTGTCTGCAGAATTTCATCAAGTCCATTTTGTGTGCCTTTGTGTTTTTACCTGTAATCCTATGTTTATGAATGCATGAGGAATTCACAATAAATTAATGTTTGCTATGTAGCTATGTATGATATTTAATAATATGTGTGTAGTTGAGGTGAGATAAACATTTTGAATCCTACAAATATTGAAGTATGCATCATGTAGGGCCAACTGAATTCTTCTAGCAGGAGAAAGTCACCAGGTTTATCTCCTCAACTTCCTTTTCAGTGATAGCTCCCCCTAGTTTTTGCATATTTTTCTATATGTTTTATGTGAAGTGGGGGAAAAGTAAGAAGAATGCTGTTATTTATATCAGTACAAAAGTTTATAAAAAAAACCACACATTAAAAAGTCATTTGTATAAGGATGGATAAGTAGATAGTTGAGCTTTGCACATTGACCTTGTATTTAATCTTGAATACAAGGGTTGCTTATGATGTCTGATAGAATAAAACCTGGTGCCCATACTTTCTTCATTGGGTGGCAGGATCACAGAGGTTTCTTGCTATCCACCAGACTTTTCTGCCTTGTTGATCCCGCTAGTATTATAATTAAACTGGTATTCCATTTAGCATGCAGATCAGATTAGTATATTTTATTTCACAATGTTCAAAGGGGTTACAAATCAGTCTATAATTTACTCCTAGAATTTCTGGAAATTATACAATTTACAGTAAATGATCAAGACACTTTAAAATATGTGGTTGTTTGTATTGTGTACTTTATCATCAGAAATAATCTATACTTACTTATTTTTGCAGCAATTAACTACAATGACTTCAGTGAAAACACATTTGCCTGGTATAGTCTATAAATTAACAGACAATCTTGGCACAGTGTTTGATTTAGGAAGATGTGTAATCTTAACAGAAATGAACCAAAGCGAGAATTAACCCATACATATACACTAAAATGCTAATTTAACCAGTTATTTACTATGCTCATATAAAGAGCCTTTATAGAGTTGTAATTTCATGTAAAAAGTGCAATGCACATCAAGGGTGTCATCAGAAATTCAGGGTCCCTTACAGAATAAAATTGTCTGCCCTATCCCTATATCTCTCTAACCCCCTTCCCTCTGAAAATTCATTTTATCCATGTTTCATATACCTTTGTATATCATGTTAATGAGGTTTAAATGCATAAATCTTTGTATATCATGTCAATGAGTTTTAATAGCAAGCCAGGAAATTCCTTATCACCCACAATGCACACCTAGAACTTACCCCAGGATATGCCCCATCACCCACATTGCACATCCAGGACATGCCTCAGCACCCAAGGACATACCTCATAACCCACATTGCCCATCCAGGACATGCCCCATCACCCACATTGCACATACAGGACTAACCCTGCACCCCAGGATAAGCCCATCACCCACACTGCACATCAAGGACATGCCCCATCTAACACATTGCACATCCAAGACTTCTCCATGCACACCATTAAATGCCTCATCAGACACCCAGTACTTACCCCTGCATGTCTGTGAAGCAGCATGGACATTCCCATGCTGCCTCTTATACTGTCCACGCTGTTCTGAAGTCTAATGCTGGATGGTCACATGACCCCCCCAATTCTCTGACCTCGGAGCCATGCTAAGCGTGTGAGAGGCAGCATGGTGAAGGGAGCTCTTTTGATCTCCCAAGCCAACATCTTTGCTGGCAAGCGGGGAGGGGGAGGGTTTTTTTTTCTTTAAAGGGGGCAGAGATTGCCCCCTGTTTCCACCAGGCCTGTGACAGGTGTAGCATATGTTTTACCTGATAATTAGGACTTTTACCATTTAAATGGAAAACTAAAATTAAAATTAATACACTCAAACTTGCTGGCAAAGGAGATCTCCTGTTGTCTGCTGGATCACCTGCTAACCTGACCTCACCAAACATAACATTTGTGATGATGTTGCCAGTGGTAAAGTGAGCTCCACCTCATCCAGTGTTGGTGTAAACCAGTATGGGTGCAATCTTACTCATACTGTATAATGCTCCAGGCATCATTCACATGTTTCAGTTATGATTAATTACTGATTTTCTCAAGGAGCATTGAATAACTGAAGGTCTAGAGAGTTTGTTCAACTACTTGTCTTAAAATCTACACATTTTAATTACAAAATTACTTTCTTTCTCACTGAGTCATCAGTTTCCATGTCATAAGTAAGATTTCTTTAAAACAGTTACTGTCCAGAAGTTAAATGTATAGATGGCAGTTAGAGGTTACCTTGTTCACTGGGGTGTGCTATCTTAGATGACAGTGACCTAAGAACCGCAACAGTGTATCCACTCGGTGCATTTATCACTGCACCTGTAAAAAAAAAAAGGGAAAAAAATGGATAAAACTTTCCTTTACTCTGGTAGATATTTACAGGACTTAGGAAAAGGGCAAAAAATAAGGGATCTATATACTATTTGGCCCAGATCAATGAAATCCTCAATTTGGCTATTAAGTATGGTTGGATTTGGTGACTTTACCCGAGTTTTGGGGATTTCAATTCTCCAAATATCATTTTTGCCCAGAAAGTACAGTAATAAAATTCCATATTTTGGTTGAATATGGAATTTGCTAAATATATGCCGCAGTAGCATACACAAAAAATGTGTACAGTCATATAAATTTCATACATCATAATTCAATAAAGCAATGTGTAACTCATGATGTGCTGGTTACTATTTTTTCACTTTTTGAGTTACCCCATGAGCCATACATAACCACTGATTTTTTTCCATATTTTTCTCTGTCTCTTTTCTGTTTTTTCTTGTCCATCATTTTTTCACTTTTATTTTTATACTGTTACTATTTTTGTATTATTTTTTCTCACACTATTGTCTTGCTTGCTCTCAATCCCTTATATTTTTGCCTCCTCTCTGTAGCTTACTGTGGTTTTTTGCAACTTTTCAGTTTTTTTCTCCTATATATATTATTTTTTGGACCGTTGTTACATTGTTATATTACTAATAAAATATATATATTTATATACAAACTATCAGTGTGCATGTCTGCTTTTTTTATATATTTTTGGTTTTCACATATATGCCTCTTAGGAGAGAGCATTTAAGCAGTCCAGGGTTTTTGCACCTGAAACTATCCCTCTAACTTTATCCTTAACTAGTAGTTCTCATCCCTCATTTTGTTATACAAATAAGCTACCTTTCAGAGCTCTCTGTGCTTGTATAGCTCTTTCACGAGATGGACATCTTTAGTCTATACAAGATGTATATTCTACACAAAAGGTCTGCCATGTACAAAATGATTGCCACTTGGCCCTCTGACCATCACACGATACCACCAGTGAAATACACCTCAACATATATTAGCTTTGTCCACACAACACTTTTAAGTGCAGTGGTAGCCACTGCAACTGGTCCGGCCACCCTACATGGCTCAGGTGACCCCTGTGACCAGTGCACTTACAAGTGTTGAATAGCCAAATTGAGCATCTCTCAACAATTTGGTTATTACCCCCAAATTGGGACAAATTTGCCCATGATCAGGACTTTGTGAATAGACCCTAAAAATAACAAAATTCCAGGCATTCTTAGGACTTCTATTATAAAAATTCTTTTGTTTATTTTATCTATCTAAATATGTACTGAATTTGATGATGGAGGTGTATTCACCCAAAATTAATATCATAAAATAGTGGTAGAAAAGAAAAATCACACTCACATGTAAATTTTGTGAAAAATTAACTTACTATCGCAATAAAAGGGATAATAGCTTTTTTGAGGTTGGTTGCTGTTGGATAATAACATTTTATTACTTTCTCCTTAGTATATTACGGCTATTTAATGGCTGGTGAATTTATGATAGTAAATGTTAAGCAAGGAACTTTTAAAACTTTTAATCATTCATTCAAATTTTATGCTGACATCAGCTGTGTGACAATGTATCATTGTGCCTTGATCGTAAAAATGGCTGAATTGATAATCAGCTTTGTTAATAAAGGAAAAATCTGATCTTGCATAACAGGTAGAAATATATATTAGTAGCTGTGTCAGTAACTTGCATTTTTAACAAGGTTGCTTTGGAGAAATGTATAAACTTGCTGAGATGCCTTAAACATTAGAAAAGTCAAATTTATCTTCTTAAAAATTAAGAATTACCATGGGCATCTCGTCTGGTGGAACAGGCATATACGGTAATATATGTTTCTGCCCACAGTGAGCCAGCTGAATTTATCTTTTGGTCCTTCAAGCAGAGGCATAGATCTGTAGGGCCTATGCAGTCAATTTCTGAACATTGGTGTATGAAACAGACTGTCAATGGTGATCTTCATGTGGCTCTCTGTAGAGGTTTGAATGGTCACATCAAAGATTCCTTGGTTGATCATGACTTCTCCGCTAATTTATAGCAGTTTTTTTCCCATAGTGAAAGACTAACAATATGTCTCCTTCCAGGCAGAGGTAGATTGGGAATGAGAACCTAAACCTAGATTGTCCTCTTCGCAGATTTACTGCTCTTTCACTCCTTCAGCCACCATTTTCAACCTTCTTCCTGATGAGCCAATTAATGTGGCAAAAGTCTGGAGAATGACCAAAGCAGAAATGAAAAGAAAGGTTGTGCTTATATTGTGGATGAGATAGGTCATCTGTTTGCTGAGTGCCATAAGTGTTAGACATCTTCGGCAAATATACAGACTTAGAGAAAAAAGTGAGGAAATTCTCTAATCGTTTGTTTTTTTCATCTCCTGCTTCCAGCTTCTCTCCATATGGTTAACTGACCTAGACACCCATGCCACACCTCTTCTCCATTTGATAGTGGGGGTCCTCCATACAGAGAATGTGTCTTTTGAGGTTAATGAAGCACCCAAAACTCAGATTATCCTGAGATTGCTCTGGTTGAGACAACACAATCCCATCTTTTGATTGCACTTGAGGAGTGCTCAAGTCATGAGTGCTTTCACTATTGTCTTCCATCCACATTGTTGTCAGTTTTAGTGATTTCTCCTGAGGATTTCATAAGTTTGTTCCTACTATATACTGGGCTTTTTTTTCCAAGATAGAAAGCAATCTCATTCTACCGTATCACTCTTTTGATTGTTCTATCAACTTATTATAAGGTACCTCTTACATCAGATCCCAAGAATACTGCTTTGGAGAAATACACAAAGACTGTCTAGCTAAAATCTTTATACAACCTTCTTAATCCTGTGCTGGAGCAAGTTTTTTTTTTTGTGGCCAAGAAGTAGGGTTCTCCCAAGCACAAGACCTCCAAAGCATAGTTTCTATTTGGGAAAAAAAAAAACATTTACCCCAGCACTGACATAACTCTAACCAACAACATTATCAAAATGGATGCATTTGACATAAGGTTAGGAGCTGTGCTGTCCAAATGTATCAACCAATAAAATAAACCCATGTTCCTTCTATAAGTTCTCTCCTGCCGTAACAAAATTATGATGTGGGGAACAAAGAACTGCTTGCCACGAAAATGTAATGCTTGGGGTCCAGGTGGTAAGGGCCTAATGCTGGGTAACTGCAATTGTAGGTTTGGGACAACAAGTTTATTCAGCCACATACCAGGCCCTGTGAAACAGCTGTTGTATGCAGATCCAAAGGCTAAGACAGTACAGAATGAACTAAATGACAGCCAAGCAGAGCTAAAAACAGAAAAGTAACTGAGGGAGGATAGAACATAAATACATAGCGAAAGACTACAGGACAGAGGCAAGACAAGCAAGATAAAGCAGAAACCAAAATAAGGATAACAATATAAGGCACAGGATTAAGGAACACAAGAGAAAAATAGAAAGGAGCAAAAATAAATACAGAAACTAGCCTAAAACTAAAGATGGTTTGGTTCACCTATTGGCCAATTAGATGTTAGCTTGCCAATCATGTCAAGGTACCCACAATTAGGCAAGTCCCTAACTAATATTAGCAAAGAATAACATACTTTAAACAATAACATTGCACATACACACAAATAGAGAATATCTGTAGAAGGTGAATTGCACAGGACAGAAAACTGCAAATACTGAACATAAGCGGGTGTGGTTTATATAGAAACATAGAATGTGTCGGCAGATAAGAACCATTCGGTCCATCTAGTCTGCCCAATTTTTTTTGAGTACTTTTATTAGTCCCCCGTTCCCGGTCTTATAGCTAGGATAGCCTTGTGTCTATCCCACGCATTCTTAAAATCCTTGACTGTGTTTACCTCTACCACTTCTTCTGGCAGGCTATTCCATACATCCACTACCCTCTCAGTAAATTAATACTTCCTGATATTACTTTTAAATCGTTGCCCCTCTAATTTAAGACTATGTCCTCTAGTTGTGGTAGTTTTTCTTCTTTTAAATATGCTCTCTTCCTTTACTGTGTTGATTCCCTTTATGTATTTAAATGTTTCTATCATATCCCCCCGTTACGTCTTTCCTCCAAGCTATACATGTTAAGATGCTTTAACCTTTCCTGGAAAATAGAATAGAACTAACAAGGTAGAGGGACTCAGAGAAAATGTGGAATGGAAAACAATCACAAACAAAAGGAAAACCAGAAATGGATCAGAGAAGAGAACAGAAAAAACATAGAAACTGGTTACAGGAGCGAGGTATAACTTACACAGGGAACAGGGCTGGAAACTGACAAAGGATCACAATTAAAAGGATCAGGACAGGTCATCCTACTGAAGGGACTCAGGATAGGTCATCTCACTGAAGGGACAGGGGATGGGCAGAAGCCACTCTGGGGCCAACAGGGCAGGTGCCACCCAGGGGGCCAATCTAGGCAGACACTGCTTGGCTATAGCCTCTCTGGGGCCAGGATTGACCGGTACTGCTCTGGGGCCAGGCTTTGCAAGTGCCACTAAGGACAGGGACTTGGGAAATGCCACCACTGTGGCCTGGAACTAGGATATGCCACCAAGTGGCCGGGACTGAGATTAGGAAATGTAGAACACACAAGGATAACAGAATAACAAAGAACCAGGAACAAGAATAACAAAGAAGCCAAACAGAATAGCAAAGGCAGAAAGAAAACTGAAAAGCCTGGATACAGCTCGGATAAGCCTGATGCAGGTTGACCACAAAAACCAGCTGTACCTCAAAACTGGCTAAAGGAGGAACTCTGTCAGCTGGGCACTGTTTTTTCCCCTGCTTCAGTTATCTATTAACATACTTCCCAGGCTCCTAGAATACCAAGACTGATACCATATTCAGACCATATGACATGTACCGTATTTGCTCGATTATAAGACAAGGTTTTTTCAGAAATTTTTTATGGGACCCGAACCGAACGTTCGGTTTATAGAATAGCAATAGGAATACATGTATTCCATAAGCCGACAGCCTATAAACCAAACGTTCGGTTTATAGGCTGTCGGCTTTTAACTATACGGAGACAAAGTCTCCATTCATAATTTTATGAATGGAGACTCTGTCTCCGTATAGTTAAATGCTATTGTATTCTATAAACCGACTCTATTTCGGCTTATAGAATGCAATAGTACTACGAATGGATGAATGAACGAATGATTTTCGTTTATTAACCATTCGTTCATTCGGCTTTCATTAGCTTAGCATTTTCGTTCTTACAATGCTACATAGATCTGATATCAATGGATGCCATAGTCAAAGGAGTGGTTTATCTAAAGGGAGGTACTTCACATCATCAATATGCACTTATCAAGTTGCTTCTGTGACGTGAATCACCAATAAATGACTTTGCAAGCCATATCCAATTCAGTTAGGCACGTCCATTGTCAGCAACAAAGTTGCCGGCTGGACGTGCCTGAACCGTCCTTTGCTACGAAGGTGTTATTGCAAATTGAAAAGGCTTCTAAAATAGGGTGTAGAAGTAGACTGGCAAAATGGAACTAATAATTCTGTTAAAAGCAGTAAGTTTCTAAATTTGTTGGACAATAGTTTTTTGTCTCACCTAGTACAGACACCAACCAGGTAATAACTCATGAGTATGAGCTTATCTCTAACATCCAAGTAAGGGAGAATTTAGGGAAACGGGAACATAACATGATATCATTTGATATAAAAAAGGCAAATTGGTATGGGTCCCATCAAAACACTGAATTTTAAAAAGGCAAACTTTGGTAGGTTTAATACATGCCTTAGTCTTGTTGACGGTGATGTATTTTTTTTTTTGGAATAAACACAGAAGGTAAGTGGAATACCTTCAAACTAACACTGCTAAAATATGAATATAAATGTATATTCTTTGGTAACATATATAGAAGATGCAAACGAAAACCAATGTGGCTAACAAGTAAGGTAAATCAGGAAATTAATAAAAAGAAAGTAGATTTTCAAACATTATAAAGCTGAGGGATCTGTAACGATCTGCCTGGATTCAAACCCTGACTTCTGTGTTTACTGCTGCATGCTCTTGTTCCAGGCACCACCTGCAGGTTTTATGATCTCATGTAGCAGTCATGTTTCTCTATGCAGTTATCCTCTCTCATTTACCTACCGCCCAAGTGTAGGTTGTTGCAGTAATGACTCTTGGGGCTAAATAAACCCCATCCTCCCAATCAGAGCTGGTACATTTTATCTGCTAGTTTGTTTATTTCATTCCTGTTATTGCTATTCCTGACTTTCCTGCTCTCTCCAGTCCATTGAATTTGGCTTGTTTCTGACCATCCTGCTTTCTCCAGTACTTTTGACCTCAGATTGTTCCTGACTATCCTGCTCTCTCCAGTCCACTGAATTTGGCTTGTTCCTGACCACCCTGCTTACTCCATGCCTGGCTATGACCCGTGAGAAATCTAACAAGGCCTCTGCTTGTGGGCACTCAAAGCCAGGGGCTCCATCCCAGGTGGAGAGTGCTCACCCTTCACAGGGCTTTGAATCTCCCACTATCCCTGCACCGCGACTCCAGCCTATCTCTGCACAGCCATCCATTATAGCAGAGGCAAATATAAAGAACCTATGAAAGTATGTAAAAAGGCAACTAAATTATCTAAATTGGAGAACAAAAAAATAATTCTTAAGGAAAGAAAGATGTTTCCCAAGAAATGATTTAAATATATAAATGGCAAAAATTAAAGTCTGAAAATGTTGAGTCTTTGTTATTTCAAATGGGTGAGATAGTTGGTGGAGACAGACAGAAAGCAGATATTTAAAAAAATGTATTTTTGGGGGGATTTACCAAGGAAGAACTATTGGACAAGAACCTGGTAGCTACTTTTACAGAATGGTCATCACAAGCTCATCATTTGCTGATGCAAGAAAAAGTGTTAGGACAATTCAATGGTGTTAAGGTAGACAAAGCAATGGGGAAGATGGTATACACCCATGGATAGTTAAAGATCTAAGTCAGGCCCTGGCAAGACTGTTATTTTTGATTTTCAGGGATTGTTTTATTTAAGCCATGGTTCTCAAAGATTGGCGTAAAGCCAATGTGGTGCACATATTTAAAAAGGGATCAAAATCCCAACCAGGCAATTACAGACCTATAAGCTTGATATCTGTGGTGGGGAAACTGTTTGATGGGTTGCTAAGGGAATATATTCAAAATTAAATGTAAACCAGGAATTTCATTAGCAGGAGCCAACATGGCCTTGTTTAATTAAACTAAATTTAATTATAGTCTATGTAAAAGTGAGTAAAACTATAGATATGGGTGCTGCAGTTGATGTGATATATTTAGACTTTGCTAAGGCATGTGATACATTTCCACACAAAAGGTTACTGAACTAGGCTTACAGCCAAATGAGTGGTGCTAAATGGGAAGTTCTCAAATTGGACAGAGGTGATAAGTGGAGAACCTCATGGATCTGTGCTGAGTCCTCTTCTTTTTAATTTTTGTAATAATGATCTTCCCTGGGACATAGGCCCCACGTCTTAGTGTTTGCCAGTCACACAAAATTAAGTAGGGTAATACAATCTGAATTAGAGGTGTTTTTCGCTGCAAGAGCATTTGAACAAAAAGGTAATTGAGCAGACAAGTGGCAAATGAAATTAATTGTGAAATTAAAAGTGTAAAATGATGCATTTTGGGTACAATAAGAAAAATGCAACATATAGTTTAAATGGTGTATTGGTTGGGTAAATCTACTAATGAAAAAGATTTGGGAGTAGTTGCAGACAGTGGACTTAGCATTAGTGCACAGTGCCACCTGGCAGCTGCAAAGGCCAATAAGATATTGGGATATATCAAAAGGGCAAAAAACAAAGGTGTGGGATCTCTCTCAGCGAGAATGGGCAAAAGCTGAAATAGCCAGCCCTATTTGATGTAACCTACTCGGAAAAGGAATAACCGTTTTTTGCTCACTTACAGCATTACAGAGGAAATCTCTCCATTAGCATATCAGACTGTTCCACCCATAAGGGCAGTCCAGATCCAAATAGCCTGGTAGGTCTCCTTTGCATGAAGAATAGTTAGGAGAGTAAGTAAATTATTCAAAAAAGATTATTCCATGTGCTCAACTATTTTCTGTATAATAACCCTATTGCATCTCCAAAAAATATTTAATTTTACTTTTACCATCCTTCTTGAATTCACATGAGTAATTTAAATAAGATTAATAAAAGATACTGATAAAAGTAAAGTAAAAAAAAAAAACACTTGGTGAATACTTAAAGTAAACAAAATAATCATAAACAAATCTACAACAGTTGATATTAAGCAATATTTTGCAACAAAAAGTATACAATACATATACCCATATAACAATACTTAAAATCACAAACAACATAGGTACAAAACACAGCATTTTAAATATATAAATATTCAAGAGATTAAAACATGATCTTTCTCTAATTAAGTTTGGAGCTTAGATTGCAGATTGGGGAAATGTATTTGCTTGGAAACAGATGTCATTTTTCAACAATACTGCACACATTTCTTGAAATGTCAGCCATGAAGTCATATACCGTATTTCATAAACTACATAGAACTACAAGCTGTACAAAAATTGCCACAAGGCTATTGACGTCATGTACAATCCCACAGAAGGATAGGAGAAAAAGCTTTAGCACAAAGCCTCTTGCCAAAAACGTTTTTGTATTTATCTTAATTTATTTATTATTCTTTCTGTACTTATCCCAGTAGCAACTGTATGCTGTAGGAATAAGTGAACAGACTTTTATTCATTTCTTTTTCAATCATCCCAGCAGCATCTTAATAATAATTAGCATTCAATGTGCGTACATGTAAATAAGATGCCAAATTTCTGAAGAACTCCTTTTTTAAATATAATTTCTGGTGTTTAAAATGTGATGGGGAGTGTATGTATTAATTTACTAACCATCTATTGCATGTAAAGATCACTTAAAGGGACACTCCCAACAAAAAATATAAAAAAGTTTTATTTTGCATTGTTCATTTCAGATATGTCTTTTGTTTTTGTTATGTGACAGTATTTAACCCCTTAAGGACAGAGCCTTTGAAACATTTTTGTCCTTTCTGGACAATGGCTATTTTAACATTTCTGTGCTGTTTGTGTTTAGCAGTAATTTTCTTCTTTGTCATTTGCTGTACCCACACATATTATATATTGTTTTTATCGGGACAAGAAGGGCTTTGTATGGATGCCATCTTTTTGATCATATCTTATCATATTATTAAAAATAAATAATAAAATATGGTAAAAAAAAAAAAATACACAAATTTCTTTGTTTTTATTTGAAACAACTTCTCCTCATCGACAATAGCGAACGAAAAAACATGCTAAATAGATTCTACTATTTCTCCTGAGTACAGGGATACCACCCATGCATAGGTTTGTTGGGTTGTTTGGGGGCTAAAATGCCAAATTTGTGAGGTGCAGTTTTTTGTTTTCCAACTTGAAATTTTTACATGCAGACAGCCTGCACCCATGTCCCATTTGGGACATATTTGAAGCCAGCTAGTGTATTTTACCCCATCAACCCATATATTTTTTAAAAGAAGACACCTTAGGCTATCTCAAATGGTGGTATTTTTACACTTTCCATGCACTAATTCTACCACCAGCCTTTGTCAAACTTTGTGGTAGTAATTTTTTTGTGTTTTTTTTTCACAAACCTTGTACTTCAGACATGAATTCACAGATTTTGGTATGTGTCACTGCCAAATAACACCCTAATAAGTGTTCAGCAACATCTCTTGAGTACAGGGATACCACCCATGCATAGGTTTGTTGGGTTGTTTGGGGGGTAAAAGGCCAAATTTGGTAGGTGCAGTTTTTGGTTTTCCAAATTAAAATTTTGACATGCAGACCGCCTGCACCCATGTCCCATTTGGGACATATTTGAAACCAGCCAGTGTATTTTACCCCATCAACCCATATATTTTTTAAAAGAAGACACCTTAGGCTATCTCAAATGGTGGTATTTTTACACTTTCCATGCACTAATTCTACCACCAGCCTTTGTCAAACTTTGTGGTAGTAATTTTTTTGTGGTTTTTTTTCACAAACCTTGTACTTCAGACATGAATTCACAGATTTTGGTATGTGTCACTGCCAAATAACACCCCAATAAGTGTTCAGCAACATCTCTTGAGTACAGGGATACCACCCATGCATAGGTTTGTTGGGTTGTTTGGGGAGTAAAAGGCCAAATTTGGTAGGTGCAGTTTTTGGTTTTCCAAATTAAAATTTTGACATGCAGACCGCCTGCACCCATGTCCCATTTGGGACATATTTGAAACCAGCCAGTGTATCTTACCCCATCAACCCATATATTTTTTAAAAGTAGACACCCTACGCTATTTCAAATGGTGGTATTTTAACACTTTCCATGCACTAATTCTACCCCCAGCCTTTGTCAAAGTTTGTGGTAGTAATTTTTGTGTGTTTTTTTTTCACAAATATTGTATTTTAGACATAAATTCACAGATTTTGGTATGTGTCACTGCCAAACAATAACCCAATATGTGTTCAACAACATATCCTGAGTACAGGGATACCACCCATGCATAGGTTTGTTGGGTTGTTTGGGGGCTAAATGGCCACATTGTGAAGGTGCGCATTTTCAACTTGGAATATTGACGTGTAGTCAGCCTGAGCCCATCTTTCATTTGGGACTTTTTTTTAAGTAGGACAGTGTATTTTACCCCAAAAAGTATATATTTTGTAAAAGTAGACACCCTAGGCTATTTTAAATGGTGTTATTTTAACACTTTCCATGCACCAATTCTACCACCAGCCTTTGTCAAAGTTTGTGGTAGTCATTTTATTGTGTATTTTTTCCCACATACATTGCACTTTAGACACAAATTCACATATTTCGGTATGTGTCACTGACAAACAATACCACAATATATGTTCAGCAACATCTCCCGAGCACAGGGATACCACCCATGCATAGCTTTGTCAGCTTTGATAGGGGTTGTAAGGCTACATTTTAGAGGTGCGCTTTTTGATTTTCAAACTTGGAATTTGAACATGTAGAGCAAGGAAGGGGTTAATAGCTCTTATAAGAGCCTTTGTAGTACTGTACAAAAAAATTAACCCCTAAAAATGCACAGACAAGAAAAAATGTTCTGCTGTGCAGTGATCAGTGGCAGGGAAGGGATTAATACACTACACTATACAAAAGGTATGGCTTTTATAAAAGCCCTTGGGACTCACAATTTATTAACATTTTATTTAATTTATTACAATTTAAAAATTATGTTATACAGATCTGTCTCTTTCCCTCACTAAAACTCAAGTGAGGAGAGGGAGGCAGATCCATATGGGTCAGAACAATATTTACGTACCAGACGAATGGTGATGCTCATCTGAGAAATCACCAAACCACCTTTGCCACTGATCGGCTGTTACTGATCGCTATACACGCGTTCAGACAGCTTCAAAAGGAATACACGTAATCCCCTAGTGGGTATAATTAACCCCTAGTGAGTCTGACAAAAAAAATGCTGATAGCAAAAAAAAATCCTTCGGCGACTAGATTGCTCCATATGCGCTGCTTAGGCAGTGACCATATGCACTGCTTAGGCAGTGACCATATGTGCTGCTTAGGAAGTGATATACGGCAAGGAAGGGGTTAATAGCTCTTAAAAGAGCCTTTGATATACTGTAATAAATCAAAGTAAAAAAAAATAACCCCTAAAAAAATGCACAGACAGCAAAAAATGTGCTGCTGTGTAAGATCACTGCGTACACAGCGATCAATTGCAGGGAAGGGGTTAAATACTGGAAACGGCTTTTATAAAAGTCTTTGGGTCTCAATTCTATTAAATATATTATAATTAAAAACTTACATTATACAGCTCTGTCTCCCTCCCTCACTAAAACTCAAGTGAGAGGGAGGCAGATCTACACGGGTCAGATCAAATATTTACACATATTGATCTAACCAGACGAATGGTGATGCTCACCTGAGCAAACGCCAACCCGCCATTGTCACTTATCAGCTGTTACTGATCGCTATACATGCGCTCAGACAGCTAAAAATTTTTTTTTACGTTAAACGTAGTCCCCTAGCGGGTATAATTAACACGTGACGGGTGTAATAAAAAAGTTTTAAAAAAATTAAAAATGCTTCTGCAGCAAGATTGCTGCATTTGCGTCAGATCGCTGATTAGGCAGTGATCTACGGCAAGAAAGGGGTTAATCTCTCTTAAAAGAGGTTTTTTTTATACTGTAATGAATTACAGTAAAAAAAAAATAACCCCTAAAAAATGCACAGACAGCAAAAAATGTGCTGCTGTGTATGATCACTGCGTACACAGCGATCAATGGCAGGGAAGGGGTTAAATGGCTTTTATAAATGCCCTTGGTGTTTAAAATTTTATTAAATATTTTTTTTATTATTTTATTTTATTTTTTTACTTGATCTGA
This sequence comes from Pelodytes ibericus, assembly GCA_036172795.1. Classification (NCBI taxonomy): domain Eukaryota; kingdom Metazoa; phylum Chordata; class Amphibia; order Anura; family Pelodytidae; genus Pelodytes; species Pelodytes ibericus. The sequence goes on from CM069862.1 coordinate 69,550,979, forward strand.
TCTGTCTCTCTCCCTTACTAAAAGTAGTAAGGTGAGGGAGGCAGATCAATACTTGTCAAAGGCAATATTTAGTAATATTTCCTTTGACAGTATGGTAAGTGCTCATCAGAGCACTTACCATACATGCCTGCACACAGATCACATAGATCTGCTGTGCCGGCATCGATTGGCTCCCCCTAGAGCATCGGAAGTGAAATACTTTCACTTCTGATGCTCTTGCCATTAGAAGGGAAGCGCTGCCTGTACAGGCAGCGTTCCATTCTACTGAGCCGATGGGGTCGCTCAGGAGAGCATCGGCTCTGTTTAACAACACCGGAGATGCTTAGAAAGCGAACGATCGTTCGCTTTCTAAGCACATGTGTGCAGCGGGCGCAGCCATTTTTAAATGGCTGCTACGATCACTCCGTGGAGTGATCGTAGCGTGCCCCTGCACATTTGGGGGGTGTTGCACAATGCCTCTACCTAGAGGCATTGTAGCAACACCGTTAGAGTAAAGAAAGCGACCGCTGGTCGCTTTCTTTACTCCATTTAGTGCATGACGTGCCAGGCACGTCAGCTGTCGGCAAGTCCACGATTTGCCGTGACGTGCCTGGCACGTCATCTGTCGTTAAGGGGTTAATAAAATATGTAACTAAACAACTGTGACTGGGAGCAGTTTTGGGTGCCAACCCCTAGTGACTTTACAGCACAAAATTCTCACTTTGGGGGTGTGGACACAGACTGCAGTCTATAAGTCAGAATTCTGATCATAGACATGCACTGAATGGGAGGGTAATGTCATTATTACATCACAAGGGGTGGAGTTATGATCCTGTTTGATCAGGTTAATCTCCTCTCTTTGTGTTGGAAGGCAGGTAAAAAAAAGTTGTACACAGCCAGCTAGTTCTGCCCACTATTATACACAGGAGCCAATAAGAGAGGAGGGGAGTATCTTATGACATCATCATGCAGGCTTTTTGTCACAGTTGTAAAGTGAGACTGGCTGGAAGATTTTGGACGAAAACCTCATTTTATTTTTACTTTTATATGCAATTAATTCAGTCATATAAAAGAAAACAGTGGCATATGATTTCTATATATGTGTTTGTTTTAAATGGTTATCTAGTTACATCTTCTGTAAGTGGCAGTGTCCCTTTAATTGGACTTTGTCACCTCAACATTCATTTTACAGTGAATGTAGAGAATAAGAAATAATTAAAAATTATCAGTACATTTGTTCTCAAAACTGCAAGCAAATTGGCATGTTTTTAAAAGTGTCTGGGAGTTTCCTGCTCACGACATTACCTTTGGCTTTGTAAAAAAAATAGCACTGCCAATGAGAGTGAATATACACATAGAATACAGAAACATTTTCTATAAACACAGACAAAATAACATTTGCAACTTATTATTTAAGACATTAAATGAATAAATATTTTGCTTTTATCTTTTAAATACATTAATGCATTATTTGAGTATGTGTTACTGCATACTAAATGTTGTGTTGCTAAACAGGGCAAACGTGTTTCAATGTACATACATCATATTAAATGCATACTTAGGAATACCATCCACTTGGTAGATGAAAAGGCCAACAGCATAAATGAAGCTGCTCTCATTAATATTCCAGTCTTAGCAAGTCTTGTTTCTTCTACATATCGTAAGAGCCAATGGAAGCTGCAAAGTAGGAAAGCTCCCTGCAGGAAACAAAGTGAAAGCTTATATTAACAGTGGAAATGACTGCTAAAAAACAGTAACATAATAACATCAAATTCTAAACATCATCTAAAACACAATAGTAGACAGCAGATTTAGAAAATAAAACAACCTACTTGTAACAAGTCTATATTGGAATTGTAATAGAATATGCACATTTATTGTATCTTTTATTATTTTTTTTATGGATTTTATTTTACATTTTTTTTCTTAAAGAGAATTTTCTGCTGCTTTGTTGCCTAGCTTATATACTTTAATATTCCTCCTGTAGTGAAACAGACCAGAGCCATCTTTATTATTGATAGTACCTTACTGTTTATTTATGAAGCACCAGCATATCCTGTAGTATGGTACAGTGGGAAAATGTAAATGCACAAGAATTTGGTGACACTGCAATAGGTTTAGACAGCCAGGAAACAAAAAGATGACTGCACAAACAGGTTTGTAATTTTATATATGCAATGGTTTAATGAGATCCTGTGACATTTGCATATGGACAAGACAATTACCAGGCACACAATCCATTCTTAGTTTCAAACATTATTTGTGTAAATTACACTATTAAGGAAAGAGAAATAACTGATGAATAAAAAATACTACTAACAATATACCATAAAGTGACAGGTAAAGGGAGTTGTAGATGTTTGCCAGGACAAAAGCATTACCTGTATTACTTACTTTAGACTTTAACATTTGTTTACAGCTTTATAAAGCAATAGGTGTTTAAAAGTTATAATACGTTAGTGGTATATTTGTTGTTCATTACCAACTTATAAGTGAACTAGATATAATGTAGTTCTTAATCACCACCAAACTGACAACATTTGGTTACGAAAATTAATAAAATCAGTACATTTCTGGTGCATTTCTAGTCAGTTTGGTAGTTGAGCATTCAATATGTTTAATTTCTGTCAGTTCAGTGCAATCCAGGTACATTTCTGTGGTTCAGGAACAGCTCAATTTCAAGAGCATTTCCCATGTCCCATGAATTAGTTCTGAACCAATGCATTCACATAGGCATTGGCACCATTTGGAAGTGCCATTTGCAGTTCAGCCCTGCCCTTGGATAGTCTTGTGCATTCTGTTCCAGAGAGCTTATCCAGTATTTCCTGTTGTGACCTGTCTTTGTTTTTCATTGATTCTGACTTCTGGCTTCTGGTCTTGCCTGTGTTCCGCTGTGCTCTGACCATTCTTCAGTCAGTCTGGTGTGGGATTACTCTAGGTTCTGGATGGATCATCAGTAAGACCCATTGCTACCTGCATCCTGGAGCTCAACCTGTGTTTACCGGTAGTTGGAGGATGAAGAACTCTGTTAGATACCTTTGAGGTTTGATCTCAGTTCCAGGATTCCAGTTCTGCATGCTCAACGTAACAAATATAAAGTCATAATTTTATTGAAAATAATTTCTCATAATGTTAAGAAAGAAAAAACGTATCTTTAAGTATTAAAAATGTAACATTTCAGGTAATAAAAATGAGTACCATTAAGTTGTATATCTCCAATCATTCCCCACAGCAATGAGCAATGCTATTTGGCATGCACAGTATTTATTTTCCGATGTCCCAAGAGAGAAAATTGGGGCCACACAGCAGAAGTCCCTAATTGGGGTCGTCCCACTTATTTATAGATGTAATTAGTACCCTGACTACATACCTTCCAACTGTCTTATTTTAAGTGCTAAAAGGCCCCCAGAAAAATGCTAAATAAAAAAACTTGTTATTAAATAACTAGCTTTACTATCAAGATTCTTGTTGTGTATTAAGGTATGCTTTTGGTTTTGACAGCATTTGGCGTGTATTCTCATTCCTCCGTCTTGTAAACACCATGCATTCTGTATTCTGAGCATGGAAAAAAACAAGTATTTTTAGCCTGCTCTACCTTTTCCTAATGGAAGCAGATTATGACATCAGCTACAGGTCTCTACACACACCCTTGCAGCTTCTTCATGTGTGGCAGGATTTATGAAGTGCAAAATTCCCAATGAGTGTAGATTCCTAGCTATCCTTGACCCAGTTTACACATGTGTTACATAATCTACAAATGTGAGTTCAGTGTGATATAAAATGGTACCTATGGTATATAAGTATTTTAAAAAAACGTATCTTTTCTTTATCACTTTCTCAGACTTGCTAATTGCCAGCAATTAAGAGCATTGTGATCTTTCATCTTCTTATTGGCTGGTTCATGATAGAAACATGTTATGCATGCTATGGTTTAGAAAACCATGATGGCCATATTGCAAATTATTCGGGATCACATATTGTGTAGCTCGAAATTCAGTTTCTGATATGACTCCAAAATAATGCCCATGCCCAATGTCCATACAGTTAACTTAAAAACTTAATTAACTCATAAATCAGGAAAGGAAGCATAGAGAGCTTAAAATAATAGTGTTGATCTAGAAATTCCAGCATGAATAAATAGTACAAATTTCATGATTCTAGAGTTTAGCATTCTAGAATTTTAATGCTTCAGACAAACAAACAGACATTTTCTGTTTTATAGATAAGATTATTATATAAGACATATTTCAGGATTTTGCTATACAGTTTAGCAAACACATAAAAACTATTACTTCTTTTAATTTATAGCTTGTATCGCATGATATGAGTAATGCTGATGACTTGAGATGTGGATCATATTAATTTAGCTTTAGTAAGAGTGATCTAGGTTTCATTTGGAAATTATATCATAATCAATTACTGGTTAGGAACTGTGCATAATAATATTTGCAGCAAATACAAAGCAGAACATTTGCATTATAAATTATACCATTAAATATCAACATTGCATAATTTAGCCCCGTGCAAAGTACATTTCATCAGTCATATGTGATAACATTTTCATTGACAAAAATACATGGTAAAAAGATGGTAAATCAATATTGTTTGAAGTTGGGTGGTAATTAATATAATTTATGTGCAATACAAATAACCAAAAATCATACTAGCTTTGCTTCATAACATTGGTTTAACTATTAACCCTGATGCTAACGGAATGTGCAGTGCATTGTTTTTCAAAATTCAAACATATTCATCTGCCATATACATCTGGCATATACATGCTTGATGGCATGAAGGAATAAGCTATGTACTTCTCCAACACAAAAGTAAAGTAATGTTTTAAATAAAAAACATAGATAGCAATTAAATTGTTTGAAATTCAGCCCTCAAGGTTTTTTTTCCCTCCTTCAGCCCGCAACTGACAACTCGATTAAACTTAATTCAATTCAATTGACTCAACGTCAGTGACAAACTGATTATATACAACTCAAGTAAAAGTGAAGTCATGAAGAAAGATGTAGCCCACTGCTTTTTTTTGTTCTTTAACCTCTTTTTTACCTTTGTATTATAAAGAAGTGCTCTATCAAGAGTTAGCAATACCTACACAGAAAGATCTCTAACAATGTGCACCATCTATTGCATTTAAGGATAGTTGCATTGTTGAATTTACATTAATTAACTCCTTAGTGTCATTCATTTGTGGCCGTGACTTTGACTTGATGGACTGTTTTAACATTTCTGCAGTGTTTGTGTCTACCTGTAATTTTATTATTTCTCATTTACAATACCCATGCCACAAGAAGGGCTTTCTTTAGATATCATTATTTTCATCAAATCGCATAATTTACTACAAAAATCATAAAATATGAAAAAAATAAACTTTGACCTGAATAGTCTTTTACACAATTACAAATAGCAAAAAATACCCTGTCTAAATAGTTTATAAATGTTGTCCTGAGTTTAGAAATATGTCATGTTTACATGTTTTTAAGTTGCTTTTTTTTTGCAAGTTGTAGGGCAATAACTAAAAGTAGAATTTTTAGTTTCCTAATCATTTTCTTTCACAGGATTGTTCCGTGGAGCGATCATGGGTGTCCTGGAAAAGACATTTTGGGGGTGCCTAATGCCTCAACCTCGAGATAGTACAGCAACACCAAGAAAAGAGAATGAATACAGGAGGTGGGATCAGCAGACCTCAAATAAAGATAGTAGACAACTGGGATAACGCTGTAAATCGATTTATTTTAGATATCAAAGTGCTGAAAAAATAGTGAGCTGCCACCTCCCAACATACAGACTCTGCCTAACGTGTTTCACTCCACTTCATGGAGCTTAATCTTAGCACTAATCAGCACGTTGCCATCTAAAATATATCCATTTACAGCTTTATCACAGTTGTCTACTATCTTTATTTAAGGTCTGCTGACACCACCTTTCCTGCATTCATTCTCATTTCACTGAGTTGGCTTGGCTGTGGAGACTAAGCAGAAGTGGAACAGACTGGATTACAGCCTTCATACATATTGTAACCCACTGGAAGGGCCCATTTGTCTGAGTACAGCAACACCGGCAGTTTATTTAATGGTTTTGGTAGTGATGTTGCCACGACTGTTAAATAATGGAGGCCATTAGTTTAAATGGGGAAAGGTTTTTTAGACTTAATCAACAGTTTGATGGGAGTTTAGCCTCACTCCCCTCCATCTCGATTGCAGGTCATGATGGTTGCATGCAAGGTTGTCTTAATTTGTCTGGAGTTTGGGGATTGTTCGAGAAATTCGTTTATGAGAATTCTTCATCATTGCATTTGTTGTTGTTAATTTTTTAAGAACTGGTGCAATAAAAATACATATAAACTCTCATTGGATGTTTTAAAATATTGGAAACCTCAGCGATCGCTTGTACTTATTTTTTTCAAGAAGTCTCAAAATGAACTATGGCTTATTTAACGCTTCTGCAATATACAAAGAGAGAGTCTCGACTTCTCTCCACTAAATTAAACACCTAGGCATAACATTGCCTGCTGATATAACCAAACTTAATAATTTAAATATAGCCCTATTTGTGGAACACATACACACTAAGTTGGAACATACCTGATAAAGATGATTGCTTTCCCCCAAATAGCATACAGATTACAAATGGTCCTACTATCTTGCCAAATGCTATTATCCAGAAATATTTTTAACTTCATATGAAAGCACAAGAAGCTGAGGTTAGTAAAACAAAATGAATGTACATTAAGGATAATTGAGGCTTCAACCTCCCTAATTTGAAATGGTATAACAGAGCATGTTTATTCCACATGGCAAACCTCATACTACACAGACTGGGAATGGGACCAACAATTCATCCATTATAGGAAATTAACCTTTTTTTATTACATGCAAGACCATCGCAAATTACACAACTTTTGTATTTCAAATCCACTAATATTCTCCACTAATAAGATCCATGTACAAATGTATACAATAACCTCACATTTTCATCCTTTCATTAGAAACCAAGCATTTCAAGATACTCATCCTGAGCCTAGATTTTTTTGAATGGGAAAAGGAGGACATTAGAATTTACCACAAATTCTAAGAGGATTATGTCCTTTCTGTATCTGAAACATAGATATAAGCTACCTGCTAAACATGTCTGGTTATATATCCAAGCTAACTGTTATGTTCAGACTACATTTTCCAAAATTCCAAACCAATGAACCATTTCACACATCCACTACCATCTCTGTAAAGTAAAACTTCCTGATATTACGTTGAAATGTATTCAACTGTAATTTAAGACTTGTTGTGGTAAACATAGAAACATAGAAACATAGACTGTGTCGGCAGATAAGAACCATTTGGTCCATCTAGTCTGCTCAATTTTTTTGAGTACTTTTATTAGTCCCCCGTTCCCGGTCTTTAAGCTAGGATAGCCTTGTGTCTATCCCACGCATGCTTAAAATCCTTGACTGTGTTTACCTCTACCACTTCTGCTGGAAGGCTATTCCATACATCCACTACCCTCTCAGTAAAGTAATACATCCTGATATTACTTTTAAATTTTTGCCCCTCTAATTTAAGACTATGTCCTCTAGTTGTGGTAGTTTTTCTTCTTTTAAATATACTCTCTTCCTTTACTGTGTTGATTCCCTTTATGTATGTAATTGTTTCTACCATATCCCCCCTGTTACGTCTTTCCTCCAAGCTATACATGTTAAGATGCTTTAACCTTTCCTGGTAAGTTTTATCCTTCAACCCATGAACCAGTTTAGTAGCCCTTCTCTGAACTCTCTCCAAAGTATCAATATCCTTCTGGAGATACGGTCTCCAGTACTGCATACAATACTCCAAGTGAGGTCTCACCAGTGCTCTGTACAATGGCATGAGCACTTCCCTCTTCCTACTGCTAATTCCTCTCCCTATGCAACCAAGCATTCTGCTAGCATTTCCTGCTGCTCTATTGCATTGCCTACCTACCTTCAAGTCCTCTGAAATTATTACTCCTAAATCCCTTTCCTCAGATGTTGAGGTTAGGACTGTACCAAATAGTCTATATTCTGCTTTTGGGTTTTTACGCCCAAGGTGCATAATCTTGCACTTGTCCACATTAAATGTCAGTTGCCACTGCTCTGACCATTTTTATAGTTTAGCTAAATCATTTGCCATTTGGCTTATCCCTCCATGAATATCAAGCCTGCTGCAAATCTTTGTATCATCAGCAAAAAGACATACTTTGCCAACAAGACCTTCTGCAATATCGCTAATAAAAATATTAAAGAGAATGGGTCCAAGTACAGATCCCTGAGGTACCTCACTAGTAACAAGTCCTTGCATCGAATATACCCCATTGACTACAACCCTCTGTAGCCTGTCACTCAGCCATTGTCTAATCCATTCAACAATATTGAAATCCAAACTCAAAGATTTCAGTTTATTGATAAGCCTTCTATGTGCGACAGTGTCAAAAGCCTTATTGAAATCTAGGTAAGCAATGTCTACTGCACCACCCTGATCTATTATTTTAGTCACCCAACCAAAAAAAATCAATAAGATTAGTTTGTCATGATCTCCCTGAAGTAAACCCATGCTGTCTCTGATCTTGAAATCCAAGCGACTTTAGATGTTCAACAATCCTATTCTTTAACAAGGTTTCCATTATTTTTCCCACTACTGAAGTAAGACTTACTGGTCTATAGTTGCCCGCCTCCTCTCTACAACCTTTCTTGTGAATGGGCACAACATTAGCTAATTTCCAATCTTCTGGAACTACTCCCGTTAACAATGATTGGTTAAATAAATCTGTTAACGGTTTTGCTAGTACACCACTAAGTTCTTTTAATAACTTTGGATGTATCCCATCAGGTCCCATCAACTTATTTGTGATGAACGTACCGTGGTTCAGAAGTGGAGCCCCAATTGCAGTAGTGACAGCCCTTGCCAGACACCACAGTACTGGAGGATAGTGAGACTGCAGCAGTGACAACTGGCACGAGTGTCAGAAAAAAGGGTAGTCCAGAGGAATCCAGGTAGTAGAGCCAGAGATAGAATAAACGGTAAACAAGCCGGGTCAGGGAGTCCAGAGATCACAAAAACGAGGAGGAGAGCCAAGGTCAGGGAGCCAGAAAGCGGGAGGTCCAAAGAATCAAGCCGGGTCAGGAGTCCAGAAGAAGTGAAGGTCAGTAAAACAATCCGGGTCAAACAACAATAGCAGGAAAAATCACAAAACAGGAACAGGCAAGGTGAATACTCAAGCAATTTTAAAAAAGGCGCGCTGGTGTTTTAAAGGGCCATAGCCCCACCCCCGTGACGTGTGAGACACGCGCCGTGCCGCTCGTTTCCATAAAGACGCTCGGGAGAGAAAAGCCACAGAGGTCTGACGCGCGCGCGCTAGTAACCAATGCCGGGCGCGCGATGAGCGGGGAATCCGATGGCTGGGGATGTGAGTGATGTTATGTCCCGATCGCGGGACCCGTCTGGCATCAGGTCCTGTAGGTGGGTGACGGGGGGTAGCCCTGCGATCCTTACAGAGCCCCCTCCCCAGGCGCGAACTCCGGACGCGAACCAACGAAGGGCGAGTAGGGTATCTTCGGTGATAGGCGCGCAGGCAAGCCGGAGCGTGGATGTGCGACACCGGTTCCCATGACCGTTCCTCGGGACCGTAACCGCGCCAGTGAACGAGGTATTCGAGGTGCCCCCTGCGCCAACGAGAGTCTAGAATCTGTTGAACCTCATACTCCTCGCTGCCATCCACAACCAGCGGAGCCGGAGGAACCGGAACTCGACCCTTGAAGGGGTTAGCCAGGTAGGGTTTTAGGAGAGAAACATGGAACACGGGGTGGATCCGTAGCGAGGAAGGGAGCTTAAGGCGCACGGCTACGGGACTGAGCACTTTCGTAACCGTATAAGGGCCGAGGAAACGGGGACCCAACTTCTTTGATGGACATGCCAAACGAAGGTGTGAGGCCGACAGCCATACCTTGTCTCCAGGAGTATAGATGGGGGGAGGAGTGCGTTTACGGTCTGCATAACGTTTTTGGGTTGCCTGGGCCCTTAGGAGGTTCTGGCGTAGAAGAGTCAGGTGACGGGACATACGAGACAACCTGTCATTAACTTCAGGAACAGAGGGATCTACCATCAACCCAGGAACCGAAGCAGGGTGGTATCCATAAGATGCAAAAAACGGGGACATACGGGTGGATGATTGGTAATGGTTGTTATAGGCGAATTCAGCCGTTGGGAGCAGAGTGAGCCAATCATCTTGTAAGTGGGTAGTATAGCACCGGATATACTGTTCCAAGATCTGGTTCAGGCGTTCCGTCTGTCCGTTGGTTTGTGGGTGAAATGCGGTGGACAAAGCCGGGTTGATCTGGAGGTTACGGCAAAATGATTTCCAGAAATGAGACGTGAATTGAACTCCTCGATCAGAGGTGATGGTCTGAGGTAATCCATGTAATCGAAACACTGAGGACAGAAACAAAGATGCTGTAGTGGCAGCAGTAGGAACCCCCACGATGGGGATGAAATGAGCCATTTTGGTAAAGCGGTCTACCACCACCATTATGGTATCATGTTTCTGAGAGGGAGGAAGGTCAACGATGAAATCCATCGAGATAGAAGTCCATGGTTTGGAGGGCACCGGGAGAGGGCACAATAAGCCAGCAGGCTTTGTTCGGCTGACCATGTTTCTGGCACAGGTGTCGCATGTGCGAACGTAATTCGAGGCATCTTTTCTCAGAGAAGGCCATCAAAAGTGACGGCGGAGGAGTTCTACAGTCTTGGTAATCCCGCCATGCCCAGACAACAGGGAATCATGGTTGGCTTGCAGAGCAGCAACACGGACTGGTTTGGGTATGTATATTCTATTTTGGTAGTAATGGTACTCCCCTCGGGACCTGATAGGAGGTTGGGTGCTGGGAAGCACAATGTTTCTTGAATGACTCCGAAATTCCTTCATCAGATCGGTATGTGTGGTCAGAAAGATAGAAGACGGCAGGATCGTATCAGGCGTGGTGTCTTCTTTAGGGGGTATATCATAGATGCGTGATAGAGCATCGGCTTTGATATTGCGTGATCCCGGTCGGAAGGTTATGTGAAGGTTGAATCTGGTGAAGAAGAGGGACCATCTCGCTTGTCGGGGACGGAGGCGTTTAGCCCTCTTCAGATACTCCAGGTTACGGTGATCCGTGTAAATAGTGACGGGGTGTGCTGATCCTTCCAACAGATGTCTCCATTCTTCCAACGCATGTTTGATTGCTAACAGTTCTCTGTCCCCTACATCATAGCGGGATTCAGTAGGAGTAAGGCGATGAGAATAAAAGGCCACAGGGTGTAATAGAGCCTTTTCTCCATGTCTTTGGGACAACACAGCTCCTACGGCAGTTTCGGAGGCGTCTACTTCCACAAAAAAGGGGAGTGATGCGTCTGGCTGAATGAGAACAGGGGCAGAGGTGAAGCGTTGTTTCAGGAGGTCGAAGGCTTTTTGTGCGGCTGGAGACCAGAAAAAAGAAACATGCAATCGAGTTAGTTCCGTGATTGGGGCGACTACCTGAGAAAACCCCCTTATAAATTTGCGATAGTAATTGGCAAATCCTATAAAACGCTGGACAGCCTTTTTGCAGGTAGGTATCGGCCAATTCAAAACTGCGGAGATTTTTCTTTGGTCCATTTGTATATTTCCTGGAGTGAGGATGTGACCAAGAAATTCAACCTTGGTGCACTCGAAGGAACATTTCTCCAGTTTGGCATATAATTGGTGCGTTCTAAGAAGAGAAAGAACTTGGCGGACATGGAGACGATGTTCTTGAAGGTCCTTTGAAAAAATGAGAAGATCATCTAGATACACTACCAAAAAGACGTCTAAAAAGTCTCGAAAAACGTCATTCAGGAAGTGCTGGAAGGTGGCTGGGGCATTACACAGCCCAAAAGGCATTACCAGATATTCGAAGTGCCCATATCGGGTGCGAAAAGCAGTCTTCCATTCGTCCCCCTTGCGAATCCGTACCAAGTTATAGGCCCCACGTAGGTCGATCTTGGTAAAGATGGTAGCTCCCCTCACTCGGTCCAGAAGTTCCGTAATAAGGGGTAGAGGGTAACATTTTTTTACGGTAATATCGTTAAGTTCCCGATAGTCGATACACGGTCTGAGGCCTCCATCCTTCTTCCCGATAAAGAATATGGCAGCACCCGCCGGGGAGGTAGATGGTCGAATAAAGCCTTTCTTTAAGTTTTCCTCAATATAATTCTTTAGGTGGATTAATTCCGGTTCAGACAACGGGTAGATCCTCCCAAAAGGAATAGAGGATCCAGGCAAAAGGTCGATGGGACAATCATAAGGACGCCTTGGTGGTAAAACGTCAGCACCCTTCTTGTCGAACACGTCAGCATAATCACCGTAAGGATCTGGGATTTCAGAAGCGGAGTCAGGAGAGCAGGAGTCTACGGTGGTCAGTAGTGGAGATGGGGTGACCAAACAATGGTGTTGACAAAATTCGGAAGTGAATGTGAGGGAACCTTTTCCCCAATCTATGTGGGGGTTGTGTTGTCGTAGCCAGGGGATCCCCAAGATAACTGGGTAGAGAGGCGAATTCACAACCTGGAAGCGAAGAGACTCTGTATGGGATGAGTCTAACGTGACTTGTAGTGGCAAGGTCTCCAAAGTAACGGGGCCTGAGTTGAGGGGTGTTCCGTCTACCACCTGTATATGTAACGGTTTGTTTTTCTTAAAGGTAGGGATATGAAGGAGCTTGGCCGTAGAGTGATCAAGGAAACAGCAACTTGCTCCCGAGTCGATGATAGCTTGAAGTGTAGCAGACTTAGTGGCCCACTGTAGAGACAAGGAAAGGGATAGATGAGGGGACCCAAGCGAAAGCACTGTACTGGGACAATGGTGGAATTGGAGTATCTTACCTCCCGATGGTCTAGGCAGTCGAGGACAGGTACGTATAAGATGATCCGGTTTACCACAGTACAGGCATAGATTATTCACTCGACGACGGGTTCTTTCAGCCTCAGTAAGGGGGCCCCGGGCAATGCCCACTTGCATAGGCTCTTCCTGAGGGTTGGTGGCTGTGGTACTGGAACTGGGAGTTTCAAAAAATGCAGTTGAACGTCTGGGTGGAGGTGTGAAAGTGGATGTACGCTCCAATCTTCTCTCCCTTAGTCGTCGATCCAGCTGAACCACTAAATGGATAAGAGCATCCAGTGACGATGGTATCCCAATACGTGCGAGTTCATCCTTGAGGGAGTCAGCTAAACCATGGCGGAATTGGTCCAACAGTGCTGGTTCATTCCACGTGCTGTCGATGGCCAGACTCCGAAATTCCGTTACGTATTCCTCCACGGGTCTTCGGCCTTGTCTCAGGGAGCGGAGTGAGGATTGGGCTGTAGCCATTCTGAGCGGGTCTTCGAATAGGGCGTCCATCTCCTGACAGAAAGTCAACCAAGAGTCCAACGCTGGATGGTGTGAATGCAGGAGGTGATGTGCCCATGTCTTTGGTTCCCCCTGAAGCAGAGAAATAACTGTTCGTATTTTGACGTAGTCGGTGGCATACGTCCGTGGCTGTAAGGAGAACAGTAGTTGGCACGAAGTCATGAAAGCACGGTACTTTTTCCTATCACCCGAGAACCGTTCTGGCAAAGGGATTCGGGGTTCAGGGGCGGATAGCGAAGCCGGCTCAGGAAGAGGTACGTTCAAAGGGGGAGACGGCCCTTCGGTGGAGGGGTAGAGGCGTGACGCTTGCAAGTCATGGTGCTGATGCTGGAAATGCGAATGGCTTGCTTGCAGATCCTGCACCGATTGGGTGAGGGTGGATAATTGTTGGGATATGGCAGAGACGGCTTCCATCACTTCTGCGGGGTCCATATAGGCTTGAGTATTATGTGATGAAGTGGTTCAGAAGTGGAGCCCCAATTGCAGTAGTGACAGCCCTTGCCAGACACCACAGTACTGGAGGATAGTGAGACTGCAGCAGTGACAACTGGCACGAGTGTCAGAAAAAAGGGTAGTCCAGAGGAATCCAGGTAGTAGAGCCAGAGATAGAATAAACGGTAAACAAGCCGGGTCAGGGAGTCCAGAGATCACAAAAACGAGGAGGAGAGCCAAGGTCAGGGAGCCAGAAAGCGGGAGGTCCAAAGAATCAGGCCGGGTCAGGAGTCCAGAAGAAGCGAAGGTCAGTAAAACAATCCGGGTCAAACAACAATAGCAGGAAAAATCACAAAACAGGAACAGGCAAGGTGAATACTCAAGCAATTTTAAAAAAGGCGCGCCGGTGTTTTAAAGGGCCATAGCCCCGCCCCCGTGACGTGTGAGACACGCGCCGTGCCGCTCGTTTCCATAGAGACGCTCGGGAGAGAAAAGCCACAGAGGTCTGACGCGCGCGCGCTAGTAACCAATGCCGGGCGCGCGCTGAGCGGGGAATCCGACGGCTGGGGATGTGAGTGATGTTATGTCCCGATCGCGGGACCCGTCTGGCATCAGGTCCTGTAGGTGGGTGACGGGGGGTAGCCCTGCGATCCTTACATTATTTGTCTTTACTTTAGACAGCTGAAGTAAAACCTCTTCCTCTGTAAACTTACATGCATCAAAAGGCTCATTAGTCTTTTCCCCTAAATGAGGTCCCTTACCCTCATTTTCATTTGTTAAAACTGAACAAAAATATTCATTAAGGCAGTCTGCTAAGCCTTTATCCTCTTCTACATAGCATCCTTCTTTTGTTTTTAATCTAACTAATCATTGTTTTACTTTTTCATTTACTTCTCATTTATGTATCTAAAAAATGTTTTATCCCCCTTTTTCACTGACTGGGCTATAGTCTCTTCTGTGTGTGCTTTGGAAGCTCTTATAGCTTGCTTTGCCTCTTTCTGCCTACTCTTATAGATCTTTCTATCTTCCTCACTCTGAGTATTTTTATAATTAGTAAATGCTAGCTTTTTATTTTTTACTATTTTAGCCACCTCTGCAGAGTACTACAGTGGTTTCTTCAATTTTTTGCTCTTACTGACAAGCCTTATGCAATTTTCTGTTGCCTTCAGTAGAGCAACTTTTAGATAATCCCATTTCTCCTGGACTCCATTTAAATTGCTCCAGTCTGATAATGACTCCTTTACACCTAATCTAATTTTAGAAAAGTCTGTTTTTCTAAAATCTAAAACTTTTGTTTTTGTGTGGTGTGACTGCGTCACTGTTCTTATATTAAACCACACTGTTGGTGATCACTAGATCCTAAACTTTCACCTACAGTAATATCTGATAACAAATCTCCATTTGTGAACACTAAATCTAGTATGGCCGGCTTTCGAGTTGGCTCCTCCACTACTTGTTTTAGAGATAATCCTAGTAGGGAGTTTAGGATATGCGTACTCCTGGCGCAAGTAGCTATTTTGTATTTCCAGTTCACATCAGGAAGATTAAAGTCACCCATGATGATCACTTCTCCATTCATTGACATTTTAGCTATTTCCTCAACTAGTAGATTATCTAACTCCTCTATTTGTCCGGGGGCCTATAAATCACACCTACCCGAGTTACCATATGATTACCAAATTCTAATGTAACCTCAAACTGACTCTATTTTTGCCTCACTAACTTGTATTCCGTTACATTTTAAGCTATCCCTCACATACAGGGCCACCCCTCCCCCTTTTTTTACCTTCTCTGTCTTTTTTATATAAAGATTACCCTGGTATTGATATGTCCCAGTCAAGTTTTTCATTATACCATGTCTCAGTAACAGCCACTAAATCTACATTCTCAGTTGCCAATATTGCCACAAGTTCATGGATCTTATTCCCTAAACTGCGAGCATTTGTAGACATGACCCTAAGCTTATCATTTTTCAGCACACTGACTACAGGTACCTTCTGTCCCTGTTTTGGGGGGCAATTGGATTGATGTTTTATCGCCATTTTCCCCCCCTCTTTTAGTTTAAATACCTCCTAGCAAAACCTCAGAACTGCTCACTGAGAACATTCATTCCCTTTTGAGAAAGATGCAAACCATCTTTTCTGTACAGTTCCTTTCTATCCCATAGTGAACTTCCATGAGAAACAAAGCCAAATCCTTGCTCCCGACACCATTCCCCAAGCCACAAGTTAAAGTGCCTAATACGCATCTGTCTATCATTCTGAATGTTATGCACAGGCATAACTTCAGAAAAGGACAGTGTGGACACAACCAGCCATATATAATTGGCAAGAACACGAAAAGCTTCCTTCACCTCTGAAACCTCATTGCAAGCCAAATCATTTGTCCCTAGATGAACCAGTACATCCAATTCTCCTTCCTGATTTGCTTGCTTAACAATATTAGAAATACGCCTCCTGTCTCTGAGAGCAGTAGCTCCAGGAAGACATCTCACTAAGCCAATACTGTCCAAATCCGCACCTCTTATGATAGAATCGCCCAACAACAACTGCTTTCTACCAGGCCTCACCTTATCCTTGCACACCTTAGCCACATAGGAGAGTGGTTCCTCAAACTCTGTGTCTGAGCCTGCCTCCACAACACCACTGCGCTCTGAAAGTGCTGAAAATGAATTCTGGACAGCCACAGACTGCGGGACATGCCTTTTATCCACAACTCTAAGCCTACCAGATCCAACAGTAACCCACCTGCCATTCCTAGGAAGCCTCTGTGGCAATGGCCTCTGTGGCAGTGACTTCGCAACAGTCTCAGCCTGAGTTTGTTTTACAGATAAATTACAAATCTCGGACTTTAAAAATGCAATCTCCTTCTGCAATCTTGAGAACTGTCTACAGATTAGACAGCCTCCAAACCTCCAAAAAATGGAACGTGAAACAAATGCAGAGCAATTATCACAGTAAACCAAATCTGCCATTTTAAGAATTTAAATCAAAAAGATATTTTAGTTTTGCTTACCTCTTGTATACCTCAGACCTATTCCAGAGTATCTAAAATATACTCTTTGAAAAGCAGCTCTTAGAAGAGCAGCCAAGCTATTAAATTAGCCAAGCTAATTTCCACTGTGCCTTATATACACCCACAACAGACACCTACAAGCACCAAGGAAGGTTTAAACACCTGAGTGGGCCTATGCCAATTAGAACCAAACAACGACAAACACCTAAGTATTCAATTCAAATTCCTTAGCAATTTGAAGCAGGAAATCAGTACAAACCACCACACAATAACTTGACTAAATGAATCTTACTTGTATCAGTAGAAAAGAAGATCTCAGCAAGTTAAAAAAGCAAGTCTGTCTCCAGAATATCTCTAAAATATACTCTTTGAAAAGCAGCTCTTAGAAGAGCAGCCAAGCTATTAAATTGTAGTTTTCTTATTTCAAATATACTGTCCTCCTTTGTTGTGTTGATTCCATTTACGTATTTAAATGTTTCTAGAATAACCCTGTCTTATCAACCAGTTTAATAGCCATTCTCTAATCTCTCTCCAAATTATCTATATCCTTCTGGAGATTCGGACATCTAAACTGTGTACAATACTCTAATTGAGATCTCAGCGGTGCTCCGTACAAAGGCATAAGCACTTGACTCTTTCTACTGCTAATACCTCTCTCTCCCTATACAACCAATTATTCAACTAGCCTTTCCTGCTGCTCTATTACATAGGCTACCCCTTATGAGATTATAATATAATTCACTACTTACAACTTGCTTATATATTTGGAAAAAACACCACAATGTTGATGTAAAATAATATTTTAATGTCAACAATTTGGCATAAAAGTTAACATTTAAGGTATCTTAAGTCAGTAACCAGTGGTCAAAAATAAAGTTATGCAACCTTGCTTTAATGTAAAATGAGGTGCCTAAAAACACAGAAAAAATAAACTGCCAATTTGAAAATTAGATATAATTTATACATTTTCATTTTTTACTTTGTTTTCAACTGTTAAGTATTTTGTGTAAATGAGACTTGACTTTAATATAGAAAATTAATTGAATTTGTCATGAGAAATCTGAACCAATACCCCAAAATAAGTATGACCGTAATCATTTAAAATGAATTTCAAAATGTAGTGCCATATTTGTGTATTTG
Organism: Pelodytes ibericus; assembly: GCA_036172795.1. NCBI lineage: Eukaryota > Metazoa > Chordata > Amphibia > Anura > Pelodytidae > Pelodytes > Pelodytes ibericus. Next base: position 69,568,961 of record CM069862.1, read on the forward strand.
AATATTTTTGTATTCCTAAAATTTATGACAAAATAATTCATAAATGGTTGAAGGTTGATCAATTTTGGCATGCAACTAATTTATTGGCAAGAGGGAAAACTAATAAGGCTTAATGTGCACTCTAATTTAACTGTGTAAAATTAAATCTCCAATTTCCTCTTCAGAAATATTATTAAAATACTTTCTTGGTTCAGTTATTGATTGAGATTGAATTCTGTTTTATCATTACTCCCTTGCTAAGAAGAACTGATTTTAACATTAAAAAAAATACTATTACATATGTCACTTTAAAGAATATGAATGTACTCTGAGCTCTTGCAATTTTGTAGGACACCATTTTCCTCTTTCTTTGACGTATTGCTGAAGTAAATTGTCTAGATGTATTTGATTTATTTGTATAGTGTTAATGAGTTATATTCATAACTTATATGCCTTAAACTAAGCTGCTAATTCAACTCTTATTCATTGTAATGTTCTACAGCTATGCTACAATTCAAAGCACATATTTCTTCCCTTTGAAAAACTACTGAGGAGACAGATCAGTAAAATATCAATGTACATGCATGGATTGTTCTGCGAAGGACAGACAACACATTATGTAGGCCAAAGTAATATATTCTTAATAATTATGCAACCAAGGAATGCATGGGGAAATCATTGTACCCAGCCTGTTTTGGGATATGTACTACTCACTTTTTGCCTTGGGATACCCTTGATGTAAGCAATGTGTGAGGCTCTACCAATCAATGTCACAGTGCAAACCCACCTGGAATCTGTTTTCTGACCCATGCATTTTCCTGAGTTTGAACAAGTCCTGTGCCTGAACCCCTTCATTTGGACCAGGGAACATGTATGTGTATAATTGTCCATTCCTCAGATCTTTTATTTACTTGTTTGTGAAAGTTATACAGCGTTGGTCATGCGGGGAGGTCACTCATTAGGAAGGGGGATATGTTAGGCTCATCTAGACTTGAATACCCAGCATGCTATGTGAGGCTCTTCCAGGTTGATTATCTGGTATCCTGTTTCTAGATGAGCCAACTATATGGGCCAAATCGATGATTTAGTTCCCACTTTACTGTACCACTTTTACATGATGTGTCCCCTTATGCTTGCTGTGTTCCCTTAATATTGTTTTTTAAGCTTTAAAATAACACTGACATATTAATAGGCATACTAACTTTGACATATTAATAGGCAAATTGTCTATGACATAATAATGGGCAACCTAACTGTTAATTGCAAAGTGACTGTGGCATGTTCTGTGGGGCAAAATAACATGTACTTTGGGGCAAAGTGACACTGGGGCAGATTCTGCAGGGCCAATTCTGTGGGGCAAAGTGACACTGTAGTATGTTCTATGAGACAAGGAGAGGAGAGGAGAGAGACAGACATGGGAAGGGAAAGGAGAGAAACAGGGGAAAGGAGAGGGATTGACGTAGGAAATAAGAGGAGAAATAGACATGGGAAGGAAGAGGAGAGAGACATACATGGGAAGGGAGAGGTGAGAGACAGACATGGAAAGGAAGAGGAGAGAGACTGACATGGGAAGGGAGAGGAGAGAGATAGACATGGGAAGGAAGAGGAGAGAGACAGACATGGGAAGGGCAATGAGAGAGACAGATATGGGAAGGGAGAGGAGAGAGATAGACATGGGAAGAGAGAGGAGAGAGACAGACATGGGAAGGGAGAGGAGAGAGACAGACATGGGAAGGGAGAGGAAAGAGATAGGTGGACATGGTGGGAGAGGAAAATAAAGGTGAAAATGTGGAGTGCAAAAGTCAGAAGGACATTTTCAGTGCCCCTCCCGAGATCAGACTCTGGATCCGCTCTCCTGTCTGTGATGAGGCATTCCAAAATGAAGCTCTCTCTCTCTCTGCACTAGCTAGAGAGACTTTCAGCCCTGACACACCCCACACATATGGTGCCGGACAAGCATCTGCTCTGATTGGCTGAGTTCATGCTGACAATGAGGCTTTGCCTCAGCTGAGGGCTTGTTCTTCAAACATAATAGCACAAGTGAAAAAAAAGTATGAGGATACATTTTTTATCAGTTACATGCTAGTTTATCCTTTAATCATTTTATCAATCTTAGAAGGATTAAAGGTTTAATTAACCTTTTGCCAACACAGAAGGACTAGGTCAGTTCTGTATGGTGGAGTGTTAAGGACACAGGATGGACCTAGTCTTTCGGGCAGCAAAACAAGCACTGAAAGCGATCTTTTTACAGTACTCTGACTGTATTGCTGTGATGCTTCAGTGTTTTAAAGTCCCAGTGACTTTAAAATTCTCAGCGGTTAAAACGAGCATAGGAAGGGAATTTAATTGCTTCCTATTTCTCTGCAGGTGTTGCTGACCTGTCTTGAAAGTCAAGGCAGTCAGCAACACTCTGCCCTTCTAAGGGCAAAAGCACAGGAAGTAGCTGTTTCCTGTGCTCTGGAGGCTGTCCCATGATTGCTTCATCACAGAGGCAATCTGTGACTGCCAAGCAGACTGTCAGGCAATGGGGATGCTCAGATTTACATGAGATGTAAAAATATTGATCTGATCTGCCTCCCTCTCCTCACCATTTGTTTTAGTGAGGGAGAGAGACCGATCAATGCAATAAAAATAAGTTAAAAAAACAAAAACAATACAAATAAAATAAAACAATAAAAAAAACTGAGACCCAATGGCTTTTAAAAAAACATTCCCTGCGTTTAACCCCTTCCCTGCCATTGATCATGTATAAGCAGTGATCTTGCACATTAGCAAATTTTTTGCTGTTTGTGCATTTTTTAGGGGTTAATTTTTTTGTACTGTAATTTATTATAGTACTACAAAGGTTCTTCTAAGAGCTATTAACCCCTCCCTTGCCATAGATCACTGCTTACACAATGATATTGATGCTAAAGCAATTTCTATCTTTCTGCGTATTTTTTGATTTTTGTTTTTTTAAACCCGCTAGGGGTTTATGTATAAAGTAAAAATATTTTTGATTTTTTTTTTAAGCTGTCTGAGCGCATGTATAGAGATCAGTAAAAGGGAATTAGTGGCAAAAGCGGTTCGGTGATTGCTCAGATGAGCATCACCATTCCCCATGTCAGATCAATATTTGTGAATATTGATCTGACCATTTTGGATCTGCCTCCCTCTCCTCACTTACATTGTTGTGAGGGAAAGAGATTAGTATTAGTGTTAAAATGAAAATAAATAAAATTGTATAATATTGTCCGGTTTTATGAAAGCCATTCCCTGTGTAGTAAGCCCTTCACTGCCATTGATCACTGTATAAGCATTAATCTTGGACAGTAACACTTTTTTTTCTGTCTGCATTTTTTAGGGATTAATTTCTTTGTACTATAACGTATTACAGTACTACAGAGGCTCTTCTAAGAGATGTTAACCCCTTCTTTGCTGTAGATCACTGCTTAGGCACTGATTCTGAGGCCACAGAATCAGGGTTCGATTTTGACCCTGGTCAGCTTTCTGATCCATCATCTAGTGATGTATCAATATTTGCTGAGCCCTTGCATCATGAGTGTCTATTTTTAAAAAAATATATGGTTTGGTGGGGTTAAATTATATTGTCTGGCTTCAAAGCTATATCCCAAATAGGACATGGACGCAGGTTGACTAAATCCAAATTCCAAGTTGGAACACTGAGCACCTCACAAATGTGTATTTTTACCCCCGAAAAACAACAAACTTGGTATCGCTGTACTTGGGAGATGTTGTTGAACACATACTGAGGTGTTGTTTGGCAGAGACACATAACTGGATCTGAAAATTAATGCCTGAAATACAATGTATGTGAAATAAATTACTACCCAAAATGTTGACATAGGCTGGTGCTAGAAGTAGTGCATGGAAAGTGTTAAAATACCACCATTTGAAATACCCTAGGGTGTATAGTTTTCAAAAATATATGCTTTGGTGGGCTAAAATACACTGTCTGGTTTAAAAAATATCCAAAATGGGCCCAGATTGAGAGCATGTCAAAATTCCAAGTCTGAAATCATAAATGTGCACCCCTGCAAATGTGGCCTTTTACCCCCCAAATAACCTAATCAACTTATGCATGGGGTATATCCTTGTACTCAGGAGATGTTGCTGAACACATATTGAAGTTTTATTTGGCAGTACCCCTTCACATTTTCATGAAATGTTTACCTGAATTGCAATCTGTGTGAAAAATCACCTTTTTTTTCATGCACACTTTGGCAAAGGTTGGTCGTAAAATGGATACATAAAAAGTGTCAAAATACCCCAAGTTAAATGCCCTGAGTTGTCTAGTTTTTTAAAAATATATACATGTGGTGAAATAGCTTTGCACTACTTATAGTTATTGCCCTGTATCTTGAATAAAAAAGCACAAAAAAAAAAAAACTGACTTTTTCTGAACTCAGGACCAATAGTAACTATTTAGCAGTGTTTTTTTTTTTTTTTTGTCTTTTGTAGATGAGTATAAGATTTTTCAAATAAAAGTCAGATTTTATTTTTCAATTTTTTTTCCATATACTATTATTTTTTTATATAAAATTTGTATGCTGTTATCAAAATAATAATAGTATCAAAAGAAAGCCCTTCTTATGCTGATAAAAACAATATATAGTTTGTTTGGGTACACTAAACCAGAAAGCAATAAATTACTGCAAAACACAAACACCACAGAAATGTTAACAGCCCATGTCACCAAGCATTAGACAAGACAAAAAAGTCATGTCACTAAGGGGTTAAGCAATGAAACCTACAAAATTTTACGTTTCTTTTCACACACTTTGGACATGCGATAAGTATATATATATATATATATATATATATATATATATATATATATATATATATATATATATATATATAATCAAGTGCATATGAACAAACTAGACACATTATTATGTGCAAATCTATCAATTTACATAAAGCCATTATTGGTCCTTTAATCTCAATTCCTTGTTGACTATTTGACATTAGTAACTTTTTAGCTCAAAGGAGATTTGGAGAGGCTGTAAAAGGTATCTACTCCCAGATAAATTGAACAATTGTTTTTCTCTGTGACAGGCTATGTTTTAAAATGCATTTCTTCAAAATGGTGTGTTGTCTTTATTTAAAACAAAAGTGTTTAAAAACTGGCATTTAATTTGCTAAAAATTATAAAAAGTTTACTGTATGTGCCTATTTCCTCTAACTCCGGATTAATGTGTTCAACTTTTATATCTAAACTGTTGGTGTATGTTAAAAAAAAAATGAAAACTAACATACATACTAATCACTATACTTATTTGATTCAGCATGCCAAATGGAAATCACTTGCGTTACTCTGTAGAAAGGCTTGAAAGATTTAATTAATAATTACTGTGTTTATTTGTATCCCTCTCAGTCAGTAACAATGTGTCTTAAAGAGATGTCAAAGACAGGGTATTTGTAAATTCATTTAACAATTTTATTAAGTAATGTACTCAATTAATTCAATCAAGTGACATAATGCATTTTATTTCTTCATGACAAGTAATGATATACACTAGAGTTAATTACTAATCGACATATCAAATTGAATAATCTATCATGCATTTTAAAATAAACCTGTGCAGATTCACTGTAAGATTAATATGTTCCTACACAAAACAGTTCTTATGTGAGATCAGAACTTATAAATAATTAACATCTGATTTATTTAATTCATTATACAAAATATAAAAATGCTATGAGTATCAGAAAAGTGAGGCAACCCTCAAAGGGTTGTGCATGCATCAAGGTCCAAAAGCAGAAAGAACATACAAATTCCCTATGTTCTGAACTTATGTTCTGAAACTATTTAGCAGTGTTTTTTTTTTGTCTTTTGTAGATGAGTATATGATTTTTCAAATAAAAGTCAGTTCTCAAGTCCAAACTGGGTTAAGCTACTGAATAGTGTTGAGCGAACCCAAACTGCACTGTTCGGGTTCGTACCGAACATTACGTTTTTTGGACCCCGGACCCGAACATGGACATTCCACTGTATGTTCGTGTTGGAGTTCGGGATTCGGCGATTACATTGTATGTAATGCTATTGGCTTTCTATAAACCGAAATATAGTCCCCATTCATAATAATTTCTTATGAATGGGGACTCTATTTCGGTTTATAGAAAGCCAATAGCATTACATGTATTCCATAAGCCGAAAGACATTCGGTTTATAGACTTTCGGTTTATAGAATAGCAATAGCATTACATGTATTTTATAAACCGAAAGTCTATAAACCGAATGTATTTTGGTGTATAGACTTTCGGCTTATGGAATACATGTTATGCTATTGCTATTTTATAAACCGAAATAGAGTCCCCATTCACACGAATAGGTCAATTGACCTATTCGTATGAATGGGGACACTCACCCACGTTTTACTTCATTTTGTAGCCCTCTAGCCCTTTCCAGGACTTTTTTAGAGGCCTTTTAGTGGCCAAAAGTTTGTGTCCCCATTGGTTCAGGGTCAAGTTCGGGGTCAAATTCGAGCCCGAACCCGGACTTTTTTCCGAAGTTCGGCCAAACCCGCCAAACACGAACATCCATTAATTTTCCATACATTTTTTTCCCTCCAACTTCTATAAATGACCTACCTTGTTTTCTGTCAAGAATTATATTATTTTATTTTAGAATTATATTATGCAAAGTGAGCTATCAAAGAGGACGATGGGCATACAATTATAGTACTTCAAATAAATATGTAAGCCTAATTGCTTTAAGATTCACACTTGATATGTAACCTGGCCTGTGAAGCAATGAGTGTATAATGGTAAGGAATCTCATCTCACTCAATGAACTCGAAATTATGCATAGACAGATAAGGTGCAATGCCTAGCACATTAATATATGCATTTGGCATAAATATTGTATGTGTATAGTGAAAATTAATGTGTAAAGGATCCAGGCATATATTCATTTTACCCTGCTATGTTGAACTTAAATAAATCCAATTAAATCTTTTCATCTTCAGTGGAGTGATGAACAAGCTATTGGTTTTAAGTTAGAGAGCAGAAGATTAAATGACAAGTTTAAAGTCCCACTTCAGGCAAAAATATATTGTCCACTGTTTTATTACTTGTACCCTACACAGCCATCCCTCTCATTCACACTTTCTGAATTGTTACCTTTCTCTAGCTATCAACCCAAACGGATCTTATGTTCACTCTACTTGCCAAGCATACAGCTGTACAACTGGCCATTTTTGGAAGGACACGTCATTTTCCAGCTGTGTAGAATGTATGATTCATATGGATCCACAGGGAAACCAATTCATTAATCAATGTAGTTACAACAAGATCTCCTTTTGCATTAATTAATTGGTTTCCACCTGGACAAACAAACATTCTACATTCTGCAGGGCAACATGTAAACGTTATAAGTAAGAGCAAGAGACTGGCTGATCTGGCAACCCTAGCTGTACACCTGATGGAGCAAATCTACAGCTTCATGCTCTATATAGGGTACTGTGAAATTTATGGATGCACACAATGCAATTCTAGCTACTATTTTGGTACCTTGTTGCATATTTTCACTCTCAGGTTCTAGCCAAATGAAGACTAGCTGAGTGGGACAGACAGTAGAAGCTAATATTTGTAAATTGAACATATTCAGAATAACTATATTCTAATTTGAATGAATACATTCACTATAAGGATAAAAAAAATTGGGACACACCACTTAATTATTGAATTCCGGTGTTTCATTCTGACCCATTGCCACAGGTGTATAAAATCAAGCAGCTAGCCATGCAGTCTGTATTTACAAACATTTGTGAAAAATTTGAGTAATTCTGAAGAGCATAGTGAATGCAAACAGGGTTGTGTGATAGGATGTCACCTGTGCAATAAGTCAGTTTGTGAAATTTCCTCCCTTCTAGATATTCCACTGTCAGCTATAAGTGAAATTACTGGAAATTGGAATCATTTAGGAACAGCACCAATTCAGTCATTGAATTGCCCACAGAGTGGGGTCAATGAGTGCTGAAGCGCATGGTGAGTAAAAGTTGGCAATGCTAGCTGAAGAGTTCCAAACTTCCACTGGTATTAATATCAGCACAAAAACTATGTGGCAGGAGCTACATGAAATGAGTTTCCATGGCCGAGCTGATTGAGTGGTACGGCTACTGGACTATGGAACAGTGAAAACTGAAGACTGTGAAGTCCTCAGTGTTTGGCAGTTTATGGGTGAGTTTGGGTACTGAGTCTGAGTCTACAGAAACACTCCAAAATCTTGTGGAAAGCCTTCCCAGAAGAGTGAAAGCTGTTATGGCTGCAAAAGGGGAACCAGCTACATATTAATGTCTATGTATTTAGAATGCATATGTTATATCGATAAAAAGAACAATAGAATTATGAAAACATGGCAACAAGGAAAAACACAGATTTAAAAAAAAATAAAGAACTTAAAGATATCAAAGACCCAAAACAGAATAAGACAGTGTCAACTTTCTTCTCAACCCCTGAAACAGACAAAAAAAAAAAAAGAAATAAAAGAGAATCTCTCCCAAACTCAACCGCTGATCATGAGCGAAGGGGAAGCATGGGAAGGGGAGTACAAAACATTACTTCAAGATAACTAGCAGAGAAAAAAGACTCATCTCTGGAGACATCAAGCCTTGATGATCAGGACCTAAGCCCTCAGACAGATCCAGAAACAAAAAGTAAAACAGATACCTCAATATCAGACCTTCAAATAATGATGTTGAAAGTATTAGAAGAACACCGAGACAAAATAAGAGAAGACTTACAAAAAAACATTAGTGAATTGACAACCGAAATACGTAACATAAATACAAAATTACAGGACAACATTGAAAAGGTTGAAACATTAAGATTCGAGGTGGACAAACAGAAGGACATCAATGATGATATAATGAAAAAGATGGAAGAACTGCAAAATAAGATGGCTGACATGGAAAACAGAACAAGACGGAAAAATATGAGAGTCCGTGGTATACCGGAAAACATCACGCAAGAAAACCTTTATACATTTACGTATGACTTCTTTCATGAATTAGCTGGAGATATTGGTCAAAAAGAAATCCTTATGGAAAGAATACACAGAGTTTACCGACCACAGACCAATTTGAATACTCAATACCCAAGAGACGTTATGATTCACTTCCACAATTACATACATAAAGAAGCTATTTGGAGAGCCAGAAATAAAAAAGAAGCCCTGTCTGAAAGATTTAGAGATCTCCGTATTATGCAAGACATTTCCCCTCATACAAGACAACAGAGACTACTTCTGAGGAGTATCACGGAAATTTTAATTAGAGAGTCCATCAGATTCGCTTAGGCTACCCTGCAAAAATCTTCTTGACCTATCAGGAGAAGAGATTTACAATAGATACAAAAGAACAAGCCCTGGAACTTTTCAAAAAATGGGGCATAAGTTTGTAGGCTTATTGACCAAACAAGACTCCCTCCTACTAAGATCACCCCAATAAAACCCAATCGATTTTCAGGTTGGGGAGATGTCTTTCTCGCCTTACCTGGCGATCTAAATAAGTCTGGGGGGAGAGTAGAGGACAAAAAAAAAAAGGGATAATTTATGAAGGTAATGGTCCGGCCCGGCAAGTTGGTTTATAGGGTCAAACGGGATTTCTCCCCCAGGAAATTGATGGGTGGAGCGATATGGGTCACTGTCTTATAAAAGGTCGATACTCTAACCTTTGTTTATGTTGTCTCTCATAAATATGTTTAAGAATTAGCGGTCTATGAAATTTAGGATCTAATAGAAGATGGCACCTCACGCATCACTACCCCTTAGCGAACATTGGCTCATTAGGAGCTTAGTAAAATATATGTTTGATAGCAGAATCCCGGATGCTGGGATCAAGGTTGTGTCTAGTTCCACAGGCAAAATGTGGAACTGGTCTTCGCAATCTGGTATGAATGGTTTGTATGGTTGTTACCCTTGGACTACCCGAAGAAGCTGTGAAAATCTTGAAAATGGTGATCAATCTGTGTACAATTAATGCGCAGGGTTTAAATTCCCCATACAAGAGGAAATCACTTATGGAAATGCTGACACAAGGAAAAATTGATATAGTTATGGTTCAGGAGACACACTGGGTGAAATCAATAAAACAAATGATACATAATAAAAAATTCCCACATATTTTTACTTCCAATTACGACAATAAAAAAAAAAGTCGAGGAGTTATGACTTTATTAAAAGACACATTAGCATTTGAATTCATACATAAAACAATAGATAAATATGGAAGGTTCATAATATTAATATGTAAACTGCACAATAAAATATATACACTAGTTAATTTATATGCTCCAAACGATAATCCGTTTAGGTTCTTTGATAAGATCATGTCATTACTAGATAAATTAGCACAAGGACAAATTACAATTGCGGGAGATCTTAATAGTATCTCTAATGTGGAGTTGGATAGGAAGATGCAACTGGGGAGGAAATCAAACTGTAAACAAATTCACAATGCAAAAAATTTTTGAGACTTTATCATTAAATATAACCTTATAGATGTATGGAGAGCTTTAAACCCAATCTCTAAAGACTATACCCACTATTCGATCCCACACGACTCTTACTCTCGAATTGATCTGCTCTTGGCGAATAGAGAATCCTTTAGAGACGACTTAAGATGTGAGATAGGCACGGCAACCTGGTCAGATCATGCCCCTGTAAACCTGATAATTAAAGAGGGAACCAACAAGAAACCAAATAACTGGAGGCTAAATGAATCTCTACTGGTCCAAGATGAAATTAGATCACAGTTACAAACAGAAATAAAATATTTTTTTGAAGAGAATGATATGGACTCAATTTCTAATATAACTCTGAAAGCAGTTATACGTGGACATCTGATCAAAATTGGTTCATCAGGAAAAAAAAAGCAAGGTTTAACATACCAACAACTACACGCACAATTATACAAATTAGAAGGACAACATAAACATACAATGCAAGGAGACATACTAAATAGGATAAAAGAAATTAAGACAGAAATAAAACAAAGAGCAATTGATAGGACAAACAGAAATCTACTCTTTTTGAAACAAAAATGGTATCTAAGGGGGAACAAAGCGGACAAACTTCTTTCTGGGCTATTGAAAAAACAGAATCTTAGGTCCATAATAAACAAAATCACTTATCAGGGTAAGACTTTACAAGACCCGGACAAAATAGGGGTCGCTTTCCGAGATTTTTATCAAGAGCTATACCATTTAAATAAAGATGACAAGGATCAAGAGCAGATAGAAAAAAAAAAAAAATACGTCAATACCTTAGAGGTTTAGACTTGCCTAAATTAACTCCACAAGAATATGACCTCCTGAATGCCCCATTTACAATATTAGAAATAAAAGACGCCATCAATAAATTAAAAAGAAATAAGGCCCCTGGACCAGACTGCTACTCAAATTTATTTTACAAAGAATTTGAAGAAGATTTATCACCTTACTTGTTAAAACTCTTTGAGGAAATTAAGAATTCCAAGGAGATCCCTAAATAAATTCTTAAAGCAAACATCACCCCAATTCTAAAGGAAGGTAAGGATCAGACACAGATAAAATACTACCGTCCTATCTCTCTTATCAATACTGATCTCAAATTATAATCTGCTGTTTTGGCTAATAGACTTAAAAAGATAATACCTCGACTAATACATTTGGACCAGTCGGGATTCATTGCCTCCAGATCAGCATCTGATAATATTAGAAGAAACTTAAATGTTCTCTTTACGGCGCGTGATCGGGGTTGCCCCATGCTGGCCCTGTCATTGGACGCAGAGAAAGCCTTTGACAGGGTCAGCTGGATCTACCTTAAAGAGGTTCTGGAATCCTTTGGATTTGGGGGCCCCTTTCTGGATGCCTTATGGGCACTATATAAAAACCCTAGTGCAAGAATATCAGGATCTGGAATTACATCTCCGTGGTTTGATATCTTTAATGGAACACGTCAGGGTTGCCCATTGGCTCCCTTGTTGTATATCATCTCACTAGAACCTCTCGCTAATAGCATAAGACATAACAGTCATATTTATGGAGTAGACTATAAGCAAGAGGAGTACAAGATATCACTATTTGCGGACGATATATTAATAACAATTGAAAATCCTTTAGTATCAGTCGAAAACCTAATGATAGAAATAGAAAGCTTTGCTGTCATCTCTGGGTATAAATTAAATTCAACGAAATGTCAGGCATTGCCATGTGATTTAAATAAAAGGGACCTTGAAGCTTTAAAAGCAAAATACTCTTTTCATTGGAAAACAAACTCTATTGAGTATTTAGGTATAAAAATCTCAAATGACCCTAAAAATATAATACTTGAAAATTATCTACCAATTTTGAAAGATTTCGCTAATAAATTTAATGAATGGAAAAAATTGTACACATCATGGCTAGGCAAAATAAATGTTGTGAATTATTACGCTCTCCCCCGGTTGCATTTTTTCCTTCGCTCAATTCCACTAAAAGTTGACCCCTCTATCTTGAAACAATTTCAGAGGAGATTTAATAACTTCATATGGTCGGGAAAGAAACTCAGGGAGGATTGAGAATTCCCGATATAGTTAAGATTCACGATGCAGCTATGCTTACACACTTGGCTAAATGGACACATTTGGATTCACACAAGCACACCTGGATCTCAATGGAGCAGAGAGGCCCAAACATTATAGATAATTTATTTCCTCCACAAAGAACCCTAACTAAAATATCTAATCCTATAGTAATGGATCTAGACTATATGTGGAAAAAAATAAAAAATACATATCTCCCTTTCTTTAACGTAAATCTATACCTGCCTATCAACGTCGTAGTGGATCGGATGCAAGACTTAAACTTAAAAACTTGGAAAATGAACGGAATTACCTCAATAGATAAGATCACTTCAGAAGGGAGGATTATGCCCTTTCCGGAGTTAATAAATAAATATGAATTACAACCACTAGATATTTACACTTACTTAAGAGTAAAACATTTCTTTGATAAAGAAATATTACTACACTCACACAGAGAAAACCCAGACATGGACAATTTTTTTAAAGCAGCATGGGAAAAAAAGTCAAGTAGGAGAGGTAACTCCGCCTTAGACGAGGTAGAGAGTTTTACTTCTCAACCTAATATAAAAAAATGGGAAAAGGAATTAAAATATCAGTGGCCAGAAAGTGATTGGTATAACGCTATAAAATTGACAAAAACCTCCACCCACTCTCTAAACACCATTGAAGTGTATTATAAATTAATATTTAGGTGGTACTTGACCCCAGTAAGATTGAATAAGATGTACAAGAATCACAATGAGAATTGTTGGAGATGTCTTAATATAAAGGGAACATTGTCCCATATATGGTGGGAGTGTCAATATATAAGGGAATTCTGGAAGGATGCCTCCCGTTTAATCGAATCTACGTTGGGATCCAAAATGGCATGTGACTCCTCTTCAATGTTATTCCATATAGGCCTTGAAAAATGGGATTGGCCAAATAGATGTTTCATCCTCCACGTTTTTTTAGCTGCTAAATTAGTAATCGCCCGAGAGTGGAAAACAGCTGGGGAAACAGACCCTAACAAACTGATTGATCAAATTGATTTCCAGGCTTTGATGGAAAAGGGCTACTATAGAAATAACGAAGAAAATATGATAAATTATTCAAAAATATGGTCACGGTGGTTAGATAGAAAGATGTAACTTAGAGTTAGTCCAGGGGTAAGGATTGAATGAAGGTTATGAATGTTAAATGAATGATATTTAAATGTAAAAAAATAATAATATAAAAAAAAAAAAGGAAAATCTATGTAATGTTAATTTTGAGACTGCCAAAATAGATGGTCACACCATATGGTTACGCTTCCTGTCTTTCTTAATTTGTTTCTTTAGCTGAATATAGCGCCTGAAGGTAAACGAGCTCCCTTTGTCTTTAATTTTTAGAGCGATACGTTAGCCTCTATCCCTTTACAGGTTTTGTTTTTATTGCGAGAATTTATGTTCGGGGCTTTACTGTGGTTAGATTCTCGCAGCATATGTATAGAAACTGTTAATTTACTGATGATACTTTTTTGATTCTGCGATATATGTAACCATTTACTATGATTTTATTTGTTTATAACAAAAGAACCCAATAAATGATTGAAAAAAAAAAATGCATTGTTATAAAATTCACTGTTAGTGTAATGGTCCATAGAGTGTACTTTTTTTTAAATTTATTGACTTTTAATATACATGAAAATGGACTGGTCCTTTAACCCCTTAGTGACCTTTTGACCTTGTCTTTCCCTTGGTGACATGGACTGTTTTGACATTTCTACAGTGTTTTTGTTTAGCTGTAATTTTCTTCTTTCTCACATACTGTACCCACACAAATTATATATTGTTTTTATCGCCATAAGAAGGGCTTTTGTTAGATACCATTATATTTATCATATCTTAAAATTTACTACAAAAAATATGATTAAAACATTTAAAAAAAACTCTTTTTCTACCTTTGACCTAAAAAATAGTTTCTAAATTTTGTCCCGAGTTTAGAAATATTCTTCTCTCCCTGTTTTATGCTGTTTTTTGCAAGTTATAGGGCAAATAGCAAAAATAGTGTTTTTTCTTTCCTATAGTGACCTTTTGACACCAACCCGAACCCTAAATTTAACCCTAACTCTAACCCTTATGCCAACCCTTAATTTAGTCTAGTTTTACTTTAATTTTAACCCTAACCCTAATTTAATTGTAGCCCTAACCCTTATTCTAACACTAACCCTAGATTTTTAGCGAATTATGTCTTTTTTTTACATTGCAATGTTGCTGACTGCCATAAAGGGCAGTCTAGAAATGGCATCAGAGCGAAAGAAGGGATTTTTTTTTTCACTTCCGACTCTCTACCCTCAAGAGGGCAGCAGCCATATTGGAGAAGCATGCTGCTCTCTATGGAGTGATCACGGGTGCCCTGGATACCGGATTTCAGTGATGCTTTATGCCTCAACTTCAAGGCTCATTATTTGAGTGGTGTTTACGATCTTAGATCTCAAACACTGCTTGTTTAACCGCAGGACGAACTAGGTCCGTCCAATGTTTGCAAGGGTTAAGAAACTAGTCTACACAAAGACAAGCAGATACCTGAAGTAGCCTATTATATATGCATATGATGATATTCTAAAAAGAGCAAGTAAGTAAAACAATTCAGAAACAATAGACTATTTCAATGTACATTTTCTGGTTAATGATTTTGTGATTATTTTACCACTACTACTGTATTTTTGTATCCTATTTATCGGTGTTTAAATTAATGTGACATGCATTTTTGGAGCAACATATAAGTTAAATTTTATAAAATTAGAATGTCATATATGTGGTTGTCACTACAAATGACTTTTTGGATGAACAAGAGTTTAATCAACATCTCTGAGTCCCACAGGGAAACATATATAATGTTTATATATATAATATCAAAACTAGTTCCTTCCTTTTGGATTTGTTATTATCAAAACTAGTTATTATTACTATTATTAGTATTGTTATTACACACTAAATGATTCAACCAACTCTGAATTATTAACCCCCATTAAAAAACCTCTTGAAAAAAAGCCATAAAATAATTTATTACTCTAGTTATTTTTTTTTTTTTTTTGCAAGAATGAAACCTTCCAATTTTACAATAATTTAACAAGTGCTTAAAATTGAAGAAACTAATTTTGGCATCCCTTTAATGTATGCAGTTAAAATACATGTAATTACATCCTGCTACCCAGAGACTAATTGAGTTTAACCCATCCCAAATCACTTAGCTGTTGATAAAAAAAACAACTCACATATACCCTTTACATTCTATACACTATATCTCTATTATCATGAAGCTGCTTTGAAAAGATTGTGATTCATTTAACACATTAGTTTTACTTTCTACACACTATCGCTATGTCTTTTATCACAAAGCTGCAATGGAAAGACCGTGATTAGTTTAACACAAGATAAATGCTTGCAAATACCTGGTCTCCAGGTTCTTTAGAAAAAAACATTATGAACATAAGCATTTGAGAAAATTGTTATATAATTTATAGAAAATTGCATATATATATATATATATATATATATATATATATAGTGCAAAGTACTATTTCAAGACAACTTATTGAAGATCTTTAACATGGAGGATATAGATGCTGCTTGTTATGTGATCCAAAGTGAACAAAGTCATTCTCTTAAGATGGCTGTTAATAAACAGCAAAATGTATGTTTTTTTATTCAAATGACTTACAGCTTTTTAAATCCCCAGAAAGTCATTACGCAAATATAAATGCTTTTCAGTAATTTCTGGCATGAAATTATGTTTTTAAAAAATGCATCTACACAGCTGAAAACTGACAATTAAGTATTATATCCCAACTCACAACAGAATATGTTCAATGTTATTATAATATGTTTACTGGATATTAAGGCAAACATATTTTAAAGTAGCAATGCCCTATTTTTTATTGCATCATGAAAACTGCATTATGTATATTACTTACTGTATGGAATGATGGGAATAAATATGTAAACTTCTAGAGGTGTGCAAAAAATATTAAAGGGACACTTCATTCCTCCTATTAAGTGTCAAAGAATAAAAATAATCAAAAATAATCTGGTGAATCACTTTATCAAATACTGAGAAGCATCTCTGAATAATCAGATCTCCGAAAGCAACTGACTCAATATTTTCAAGATAACCCGCAAAGTCTCTATAGCAAACAAGGCTCAAGAAATGACATATACATTTCTAAGTAACTTGTATGAAACTCCATCAAATGTAACCATTTATACCAATGGTATACTGAAGTTATTGGGCACCCAGGGCAGACATCTTACATATCTGGTGGCAAAATCCCAGAGTCTAACCTTTATGGACACATTTTTTGACATCACTGCAGAGATCACTGGCACCAGAACTATTCAAAATCCAGCCACTAATCCTGTACACCTTACACTGATCACTTTTGAGACCTACAAACGCTCGCTGACACTACAAATTCTTAATGCAGCTAAGGCCTGGTCTTTGGCGTCATCCCACAGTACCAGAGTTTCAGGACTGGTTCACCCAAATAAGTTCCCCTCCGCTTGTTTCCAACTCCTTCCTCCAATTTAAATCTTTTAACTAGTTTTTCTAGTGATTCTGTATTCTTTTGAGTTCATCTTTTTTCCTGTGATGTCTTCAGTGGGCAGGGAGGGCCCTTTATCTAAACACCAGAAGAGTATTCACTCCGTGCCGCTCAGCAGCTGAAGTCAACGTACAGTCAACATACGATTAATTATCACATGGTGCAGGAAGTAGTGAAGACCATGCAGTGCTCCTAAAGGATGTCAGGGAGCTGGTGATAGGGCTGCTGTGCAGATTTGAACATTATTTTCTGTCCATTGAGCTTTCTAATTTTTTGGTATATTATTTCTATGCTGTACACTATTCAAGCTAATTCAAACAGATGGATTTCTACCATATGATTTATGTGACACCTACATTTATCCTGTAACATCACATTTTTCTCTATTCTACTATACCATAAAAAGAAATATCCAACAATTGTGTTAGCAGAATTACAAGCATATGGAGGTTAGTCTAAAATATTTACATCTTTCAATGTAGCCATTTGGTATGGATTGAACACATATGATTAAATATTGAACACTTATGAAATTGAGCCTGGTAACCATTTCAACTCTATAACTTTCACTTAGATTTGGTATTTTCAATTGTTTTTTATACCCAAGAAAGGCTTTGTCTGGTGCATTGGGCAATTTTCTTAATTTGATCCCCTCCACTTGGGACCATCTTCTACATCGATAGCATTTGGAGCTGTAGTTGTCCTTTAATGCCAGTCTCGCAAAGCTGCTCACATTCTGACTCACATAGAGCCAGATGATATTTGGTCGCTAGGTAGCCCCTTCCCAGCACCTTCTTCTTGGGAAAAATGGTAAATTGGCAATTGTGTGTTTATTTGTAAAGAAACGTGTGGATTCATTTTTCTATTTTGTTGGATATCTTCGTAGAAGGTTAAGAAATTAATTAATTTACCTCTGTGCAGACTCTGAACACCAAGGCAATGAGGGCAACATACCTATTCAATTTGGACTCCGATATTAATCTTATTAAGGTATTGGTTTCTGTTGTATTAGGCATCTCAATGTTTTTGTTCTGTGCTAGATCACATGGTGGTTTAGACTCAAGCATTGGGTGGCAAGTTACATAAGATTTATTACAAAAAATATATATTGAAGTTAGCTACTAGCTTCTCCTCATACCACTAGCATGACACAACTATTGTTAGGTTAATTCCCAAACCTGTGCCGCTTTGGTTTTTGTTTCCTTTTGTCTCTTCTTTAATGAAATTTTTTTTTTATAAATCACGGCTTAATGAAAAAAAAATCTGAGGTTGGGATACCGTTTCACTGCTGAATATCTATGTAGTGTTGGTTACCCTCAATTGTTGTGTCCCTAAAACTGCTACATTCCTTTTTTGTTGTTTTTGTTTCAATAGATGTCATTGGACATTAATTGTTGATGCCAGACTCTTTCTCATTGGACTTTCTCATTAATACATTTAATTTGCTAACTTGTTACATGAAAGTATCAACGATGAACAAAGGAAGAGGAGAGAGGAAGTTATATTTTTCCCACTCCTGTATTTCCAACACACTACTACTACTACTACACTTGGAAACACAAGTATTAATAGTGTGGAAAATGGAAAATAATATGAATAATTGCAAATGGAAATAATAAATATAAGCTATATTCTGCCATTCTTTTCATATTTTGGTAAATTACTACTTAGGCAGAGATACATCATTTTAGATCTTACTACAATTGAGATCAAAATTAACAGTATCTTGTGGTTACAGAAGGTAACTCATACTATATGTCGTTATATATTTCAATAATTTATTTTCTTATTGTCAGCTCAATGTATATATACGTTACTTGTAAGATTATTCATGGAAATTAACTTTGAAATATGGTATTGACTGGATCTGGATGTATCTTGAGATCAGACCAGCAACACCCAAAGGACTGCTCTACTTTAATCCATCAGCAATTAACTATGTTCTACCTACTTGATATCTATAAATTTTTATGGAAAAAATGCAATACCATTTCTCAGCTACATTTCTATGGTCTCTAACTTTGGCTTTTAAAATGCTTTTTAATAATATGTATGTATGATTAATTAAATCATTTAGTTGATGCTAAACCCCCTTAACCCTATTAATGCCATTTCAACTTTTAACATTTAATTAGATTAATATTTTCTGAAAAGTATATGGTCCCCTCTCCGTCCCACTTTGCCTTCTTGACCCCTCTGTGCTTTAGAGGGGTCAGTGATGTCGATGACAGTACAAGTGCCAATATGGTTCATTCAAACTGCGGCAAGTCCCAGTCCGAATTTGTACAGCTACTGATGTATTATCAAAATGGCTGAAGGTTGATGTCAGGGAGCTTTACTTACGTTCAGGGGTTGGAGCCCAGTAGCTATGGAACCACACTTGCTGGAGCAGCACAAAGGAGGGGAACTGAAAGTGTGAATAGAACTCCTCACAAAGTGACCACAAGCATGGGTGATCGTGCTGGAACTCCAAGGATGTTCAGTGAAGTTTATCATAGAAAATAGCGTGGTGGGAGGAGACAAGCTGTAGTCAGGGATACCGGAGAGTAGCGTAGTAGGAGGAGACAAGCCAAGGTCAGGGGTACCGGAGGGTAACGTAGTAGGAGGAGACAAGCCGTGGTCAGGAATACCGGAGGGAAACTTACTCAAACAAGCCAGGGGTGCCGGAATACAGAATAAACGGGGACAAGCAGGGTCAAAACCAGGAAGCAAACAAAGTAGATAAACAATGGGTGAACTGGACGAGCAAACCAAAATATGTGCTGTAAATAACAATGTGAAGTATACAGTGATCAAAAACAGTGTCCACCTGGCACCGGCAGCTGAAACAATAGCAACAGACAGCTTCAAACAACTGTGCAGTAAAAGTGAACAAACAAAGGGTAGTTTCAGCTAGTACTTAAAGACCTAGAGTCTCCAGATTTCACAAAAATAAAAAATAACCATAACCTCACCTTAAAGGAGAAAAAAGCTCTAAAAGAACTTAAAGAAAACCCCAACATTATTATTAGATCGGCTGATAAAGGAGGTGGGGTAGTTGTAATAAGCAGAGAGGGCTATTTAAATGAGGCCAACCGACTTCTAGAAAATGTAAATACATACCAGAAACTACAAGGGGACCCGACCCTCAAATTTCAGATAGTCCTAAAGAATTTGATTGATAAAGGCAAAGAACAGGGTGTTTTAAACAAACATGAATATGATTTTTTATCTTCACCTCACCCAGTAGTTCCATACTTTTATTTTTTGCCCAAAATTCACAAATGCATAGAAAATCCCCCAGGTTGTCCTTTTATCTCAGGGATAAATGGGGGATATCCATGTCCTGCAATCTCTCACAGTATGTGGATATGTTTTTTGCAGAGATATGTGATACATATTCCATCATACATCAAAGACAGTACGGATATAATCAATTCGCTTAATGAAATTCCCTGTGAATCTAATTTCACCTTGGTCACAGCTGATGTATCAGCTCTATACACCTCCATAGATCATTCAAAGGGATTGGTGGCCATCAAACAAACCCTAGATAATGACAGGAATATGGATTTATATCAATCTACATTTCTTCTGGAAGCCATTGAGTTCATTTTGAAATATAATTATTTTTACTTTGAGGAGACATTTTATCTACAAAAATGTGGTACAGCCATGGGGACCAGTTTTGCGCTGAGTTATGCTAATTTATTTATGGGCCAGTGGGAGACCCAACATGTGGGGGACAGTAACCCCTTCAGCGCAGACCTGGTCCTTTGGAGAAGGTACATAGACGTCATCTTCATCTGGAGGGGCACAGAGGAAAATCTGTCACTTTTTGAGACCTATTTGAATAATAATACCCATAACCTGACCTTTACTTTTTCACATAGTATGGTGACTATTGATTTCTTAGATCTTAATCTCTATGTAGAGAATGGTTCCTTAAAAACCAAGACCTTCTTCAAAACAGTAGACAGCAATAATTATATTGACAAGAGAAGTTGCCATCATCCTCAGTGGTTGAACAACATACCCAAAGGACAATTTAGAAGGATAAGAAGGAATTGTAGTGACATAGAGATGTTTAAAGAACAAACCCAGACTCTTAAGGATAGGTTTAAACAAACGAATTACAAAAAGAACTGTAACGGAACTCCCCGTACTCCGACCGAGTACTTTCCACTGATGGACGCTTCCTAGCTTGCGCCGAGGACCACAAGGACCGCACCGGACACCACAACCACCACAGACTCCACAACCGCCGTAGCTTAACTCGAGTCTCACCGTCTTCTGTCCACCCTGGATCAGCTTCTGTCCTCCAGGACCGTGTGTGGAAGAACAAGCTCTTAAAAGAGCTAGTGATAATGCTGGGCGGGTTCCCTTTCAAGAACGAGACAAGGCTACGTTTGAAGGGTGAAGTAGAACTGACCAGAACTGTTTATTGATTCAGAAACAGAGAATATATACAGTTGAACATCTTGACAAACCAGATTAGACCAGGATTAAAGTTTAACCTAAGGACATACAAAGGGAAATCCTGCCTCACACCTTTCAGGATACAAAGGTGCCCAGTTCAGATACATACAGGAAACTAAATGACTTACATACATACAATGGGAAAGGTGACATAATGACAGGGATTAAAGGATAGGATCCAATCTTAACTTGGGGAAAGCACAGTGAATAGGACAAAGACTTGGATCCTAGTAATTACAGTACATTCCTCCCCTCTGCTTGGTAGATAATTGAGTTAACCTTTGTATCAGCTCAATTATCTCCAATTTTCACCATGCCCCAAATATGTTCTTAAAGGGCCATACACAGTCCAATACAAGTCCATAGGCCCAAATAGCATTCTTAAAGGGCCATACACCCCAGGGCCATAGTCACAGGGGAGGAGGCTGGCAAGCAGGCCTCTCCAGGACCAAGTGGCGACGGGCACTTTGTCACAAGAACATTTAGATAAAGTTGAACAAGAAGTAGAACTACTTAATAGAGAAGAAATCCTGAAACCAGCAATAAAAAATAAAAAGGAGATTAAGGATTTTGGGGTATCGTTTATATCCGAGTACAATATAGCAGCCCCGCAAATAAAGAGGATTTTGTGCAAGCATTGGAATGTGATTCAGGGGGATGAGATCCACGCCCCCATTATTAGTAGTAAACCCACTGTGATCTTCAAGAAAGCCCCTAATTTAAAATCAGAACTAGCACCCAGTGTTATTTAAAAAAATCCAAAAAAAGATGGGTCCAGCTGGTTGAAATTGCAAGGCATGTACCAACCAAAACAAGGAAAACAGTCGAATTCAAATCCAATAGTACAGGAAAAACTTTCAAGGTTAAAAGTTTTATTAATTACAATACCACATATGTCATAACTAGTGGAATGTGGATGTGGTGGCCAGTATGTGGGACAAACCAAGAGACATTTAAAACACAGGATTTTAGAACATTTTGGGTTAATGGGAAAATAATCTGACAGATTCAAATATAGTCTCCCAAACCACTGTCACAATTGCCCAAAGGGGGGTCTAGAAGGAGTCAAGTTCATGGGAATAGAATCCATTCCCATGACTTGGAAGAGGGGAGATAGATCAAGGAAGCTTCTCCAAAGAGAGGCTTTCTGAATCTACACACCCTGAATCCAGATGGAATTAACCTGGATTTTGAATTAAAAGCGTTTCTCTAGATCATGTTTTTGTTCATATATAAAAAATAAAAAATAAATTTTTTGGGGGGTATATTTTTATATCTTTGATATATTTTAATGAAAGCCCAGCTTTTATATTTATTGTTATGTTTATACACGTGTATTTTTTCCATTAGATCTACGTTTCCTCACGCACTATTGGTTGTTATTATTCATGATATTGGCAAACAAAGTAGAACTTGGAGGCTGTGAACTCACTGGAGGCAACAGTAACTCTGAGTAATGCTGCTTCATGTGCATGCATGAGGAAGGAGAGACACGTGCACCGCCTCTAATGGAGGATCCGACAGAGGGGAGAGGAGCAGCACGCACCCGGTGGTGGACCCCTGCAGCGGGGGAGAGCCGCTGATGGGCAACAGAACTGGTAAGGTGCCGGGTAGGAATGCGGGTGTGACAGTGGGCCTGACCGTGCCCCCACCCAAGGAACGATTTACGGACGCGAGCAAGAGCTGGTCTGGCAGGGTATCGCCTATGGAAAGAATGGACACAGACGGGGGCATGGGCTTGCTGAGCTGGTTTCCAGGACCATAGCCCTTCCAATGGATAAGGTATTCAAGCCTGCCCCTGCAAAGTCGGGAATCAAGGATGCACTGAACTTTGTATTCATCCTCACCATTGACCATAATGGAATAAGGAACATCTGGGGTACGATTAGGGAAAGGATCCACAATCCAGGGTTTAAGGAGGGAGACATGAAATACCGGGTGAAGGTGATACGTAGGAGGTAGGTCGAGACGCATTGTCACCGGATTGATGATTTCTATGATGGAAAAGGGGCTAATGTACTTAGGTCCCAATTTCTTTGTTGGACAGGACAAACTAATGTTCTTGGTAGATAACCAAACCTTGTCTCCGGGATGGTAAGTTGGTGCAGTGGAATGATGGAGATCAGCCTGTCTCTTGTATGCCTCTTGAGCCTTAAGGATTGAATGTTGCAAGATTTGAAACTGTTCCTTTAATCTTGAGAGACGGTCAGTGACATCAGGTACCGGAGAGTCGGGTGGCATATTAGGAAACATGACAGGGTGAAAACCGTAATTGGCAAAAAAAGGAGTTCTTTGTATGGAGCGTTGGGTTTGGTTATTGTAGGCAAACTCTGCTGTGGGAATATACTGTAGCCAATCATGCTGAAGATAAGTCGTATAACAGCGAAGGTAATGTTCGAGGATTTGATTTACACGCTCAGTTTGACCATTGGTCTGTGGGTGGAAAGCAGTGGACAATGAAGGTTGGATCCCAAGTTTCCGGAAAAAGGATTTCCAATAACGGGAGGTAAATTGGACACCCCGATCAATAGTGATGTCCTGAGGTAGACCATGAAGACGAAAAACTGATGAGAGAAAAAGGGAAGCCGTTATAGCTACGGTAGGTATGCCAATGGTAGGTATAAAATGGGCCTTCTTGGTAAGTCTATCTATGATGACCAAAATAGTATTATGACCTTGAGAGGGTGGTAGATCCACAATGAAATCCATGGATATACTGCACCAGGGAATCGAAGGTACCGTGAGAGGATGAAGGAGACCAACTGGTTTGCTGTGTGGAGTCTTAGTTCTGGCACAAGTAGGAAGGATTGAAGAAACAAGGTGGTAACTTGACAGAGTGACGGCCACCAGAAGTGGCGTTTGACTTGATCAATACTATTTTTAATGCCGCCATGTCCGGCCAACAAAGAATCATGGCAAGACTGGAGAATGTGGAGGCGAATCGGAGTAGGAACAAATATCTTATCCTTATAGTAGGCAAAGCCATCTCTATAGCACAGAAGAGGTGTTGTGGTGGGTAATGGGAAGTCAGACAATGCAGAACGTATCTGATCAACAATGGTAGATGTAGTAGTGCAGACAACACCTGGGGGTAATATGGTATCTGGAATCTCATCCTTCTTGGGTGAAATAGGTGGTAGACGGGATAAGGTATCAGCCTTGGCATTGCGGGTAATATGTAGGTTAAACCGCATAAAAAAGAGAGCCCACCTGGCTTGGTGATGGCACAACTTACTTGCGGTTCATATGTATTCAAGGTTGCGATGGTCAGTATATATAGTCAAGGGATGTTGAGATCCCTCGGGTAGATGACGCCACTCTTCTAAGGCCTGTTTAATGGAGAGCAATTCTTTGTCCCCAATACCATAGTTTTCTTCAGGTACAGTCAAACGCTGAGAAAAGTAGGTCACCGGATGGAGTTGTCCTGTCTCTGGGTGCCTTTGAGAGAGGATGGCACCAACAGCAAGATAAGAGGTATCGACCTCCACATGGAAAGGAAGAGAGGCATCTGGTTGAATTAAAATGGAAGCTGTGGTGAATCTTTGTTTAAGTAATTCAAAAGCTGTTTGAGCCTCTGATGTCCACTGGAAAGGTTGTGCCTGACGAGTAAGCTTGGTGATAGGTGTGATGACTTGAGAGAAGTTTCTGATGAACTTTCGGTAATAATTGGCAAAGCCAATGTAGCGCTCTACAGCTTTCTTTTCAGATGGAACGGGCCACTCTAGGACTGCAGAGATCTTCTTGGGATCCATTACAATCTTGCCGGGTTGTAAGATTGAGACCTGGGAACTCAATAGTAGTTGTTTCAAACAGACATTTCTCTAATTTACCGTACAGATGGTTGTTGCCAAGTTGTTCCAGCACTTGTTTAACATGGGTATGATGTTCTGACAATGAAGAGGAGAAGAATAGGATGTTGTCTAAATAGATTACCAAAAACAGAGTAAGGTAGTCACGAAAAACATCATTCAAAAAGTGTTGGAATGTTTCTGGTGCATTACAGAGCCCATAGGGCATTACCAAATATTCAAAATGCCCATATCAACTGCGGAAAGCAGTCTTCCACTCATCGTTCTCCCTTATGCGTACCAAATTGTAGGCCCCTCAAAGATCTAGTTTAGTAATAATCGTAGCATTTTTGACATGATCGAGCAATTGAGGTATCAACGGAAGAGGATAGCGATTCTTGACCATTATTTTATTCAAGTCACAGTAATCTACTCATGGGCATAGGCCGCCATCTTTCTTGCTGACGAACAATATTCCAGCACCAGCTGGTGAAGTGGAAGGATGTATAAAGCCTTTCTTTACATTTTCATTAATATGTGTCTTGAGGTGTTGCATCTCTGGTTCCGACAAAGGGTATATACGTCCATAAGGAATAGGGTCTCCAGGTAAAAGGTTAATGGGACAGTCATAAAGGTGTCTTGGTGGTAGGAACATCCTGGTAGGGATGCTAGGGTTCTGGGATCTCTATGATCAACTTAGGTGTCTCTTGAGTAAATGAGGTCTGGTGCAATGCAATAGACAGAACTGTGACTTGAAGGATAAGACTTGAAGGATAAGGCCCCAAGAGCCTAGTCAATAGTAGGATTATGATGTCTTAGCCAAGGGAGTCCTAGCATGACTGGAAACAGAGGGGACGAAACTAGATTAAAACTTAAAGTCTCCACATGATTAATACCCAGGAGAACTTGGAGAGGAAGTTTCTCTTTGATGATAGGTCCGGAGGCCAAAGGGGTCCCATCGACCACTTGAATATAGATGGGGTCTTTCTTGGGTTGTGTTGGTATCTGTAACTGAATGGCGAACTCTTGGTCTAGAAGACAGCAACTAGCACCAGAATCCACAATCGCTGAAACTGTACAGGATTTAATGTTCCACTGTAAAAATAGAGAAATGGACAGATGAGGGGAACCACCAGCGGGGCTTGAACTTAAGCATACATTAGGATACATTTTTATTTATTTATTTATTTAGAAAGTGTTTTACCAGGAAGAATACATTGAGATTTCTCTCGTTTTCAAGTATGTCCTGGGGACCCAGTCCAGAAAGGAGTGACACAGAGTTACACATTTAACAGTAAATTCAAAAATAAATACATACATATATATATATATATATATATATATATATTAAACAAGTTGGAAGGAGAACATACAGGGTAAATCATTATTGATACAAAAAAAGGAACAACATGTACAGTATACAAAAGAGTTTGTAAACTAATGACATGTACAATCTGTTTTGAGGATTTGGGAGATACTTATTTTCAGGGTTTTTAGAGTAGATGATGATTTAGCAGAAACGGGAAGGCTATTCCACATATGAGGAGCTCTGAAAGAGAACGCACCTCTACCTGCTTCCTTTTTGAAGTGGGGAATCGCTAGTGAAGTGTTGGTGCAGGATCTGAGATTGTGGGATGTGCAGGGAGTAAGAGCAAGCATGCCGCTCAGGTAGGGGGGGAGCGTTCCAGAGAAGTGGTTGTGCACTAAGCAAGCTAGGTGGAGAGTACGCCTGGAGGCAAGCGTCAGCCAATTTAACTCTTGTAACATTTTACAGTGATGTGTGTTATAATCACACTGTAGTGCAAAACGACACAATGTATTGTACATAGTGTCGAGTTTACCGAGATGGGTCTGTGAGGCAGAATCATACACAACATCTCCATAATCTAGGTTAGATTTGTTTCTATACAGAAAGCCGATCCTAGGATATAGCTTTGACACAAGCTTATCAGTATGAAGACCAAAAGATAGGTTTGGATCTAGCCAAATGCCAAGATACTTATATAAATTTACCTGGGTCAGGTTATAACTGGTTTATTGAGGATTGTTTAATTTAAGTAGTTTGGCATTTGTCCCAAACAACATGGACAAAGTTTTTTCAGCATTGAGGAATAATTTGTTTTTAGCTATCCAATTTTCAACTTTAGAAAAATGATCCTGTAGCACGGACTCCACTTGCGATAGATGAGTACCGCAAGTATAAATGACCGTATCATCAGCATACATATGCACATGAGCCAGGTCACACACTAAAGGTAGATCATTTATAAATAGCAAGAATAGCAGGTGCCCAAGAACGGATCCTTGACGCACTCCACACTTGATTGGCAACGGGAGGGAGGCAGTATCAGCCATGGACACATATTGAGTTCTATCAGACAAGTACGAACGAAACCAGCAGAGCGACCTCTCATTTACACCGGAACAACTTAGCTTGTTCAGCAGCAGCTCATGATCAACCGTGTCAAAGGCCTTTGCAAAGTCTAGGAAAACTGCACCTGTGAGTTCACCCCTCTCCATGCCACTCTGAATGTCATTGCTCACCTTTAAAAGGGCAGTTATCGTGGAGTGATTTGACCTAAACCCAGATTGAAGCGAGGTTAGATAGTTGGAGCATTGATAATACTCGCACAGTTGATCATGGGCACATTTTTCCAGGATTTTTGAAAGTATGGGTAGCAGTGAAATAGGCCTGTAGTTTGACACTAAGTTTACATCCCCATTTTTGTGAATGGGGATAACTCTGGCTTTTTTCCAGGCTTTGGGGACATAACCAGAGGACAGGGACGCATTGATTAAGCAGGCAATGGGTCGCGCAGTAACAGGTGCACTCAGCCTCAGCAGCATTGATGGAAGTAGATCCGGACCACAAAGTAATTTCATTTTTTGATTGAGGAGATGCGCTGCTATTTCACTATCTGATATAGAAGTAAATTCAAATTCAGCAATGTGTTTGGCCAGGGGTGATATCGGTAGTGACTCGTCTGCCATAGAAAAAGTGGCATGATCTTCATTGTGGTGTTTTGCTATAAGAGCTGTGGCGCATCCTACAAAGTAGTTATTTAATTGATTTGCTATTGCCACTGGAGATTTTAGAACTTTGTTATGTGTCTTAATTGTGGTAGGTTGTGAGCGGCGCGGAGGGTCATACATGTTTTTTATGACGCTCCAAAATTTGGTCGTGTTGGCTAGATTTCTATTCAGCCGTTCAGAGAAATAAGTTGTCTTGGGAAGTTTGGTTTGAGTCTTGCATCTATTGCAGACGTGCCGATAAATGTTGTGATCTTGGTCAGAGCCAGTTTGCTTAAATTTTGACCATAAAGCATCCATGAAATGGAATAAGTCCAAGAGGTCAGCTGAGACCCAGGGAAGATGGGCACCCCTTACTCTCACTCTACGCAGGGGGGCATGTTTATCACAGACCTGCATGAACTCAGATTGAAAATATTCAATTGCAGAGTCCAGATCGGGTATCAAGCTTAGCCTGCTCCACAGACAATTGCTCAAGTCATTGAGAAAAGACTGGAGATTAAACTTCTTAAAACATCTTGTAACAATTACTCTAGGGGTCGATTTGATGGGTCTTACTTTCCGTACACAATACACTATGCAATGATCACTGAACACATTGGGTAGAATGCCAGATTGCTGGATTCTTTGGGGACAAGAGGAAAGGACCCAATCCAGCAGCGTATGGTTAGAGCTGTTGGGATTCATCCGAGTAGGAGAAGAGATAAGTTGTGTTAGGTTCATGGATTTGAACAGTGAGCACGTTTTAACATTTTTGTGGTCTAACCAGTCTACATTGAAATCTCCAAATACGAGCAGCTCACTTTTCTTATTTTGGGCACTAATATCACCCAGTAGATTCTTGATGTCAGTAAGTGACTGAGCAGGGGAATTTGGTGGGCGATAGATCCCTACAAGTACTAATGGTTTTGAGAATGGGTGTAATATTCTTCCGGCTATAACTTCAAAAGTAGAAGGGTTACTTGATAAAGAAAGGTTTATGAAATTCAGTGACTCATGAATATATAAAACAATACCTCCTGCCATCTTATTTCTGTCTTTTCTGGAACAGATAGAACCCTGTATTTGTATTGCAGAGTCTGGGGTTCTAGGGCTTAACCAGGATTCAGTGATGACAAGAGTTTTAGGTTTGCACACCTGACACCATGCTCTTAGTTCATCAATTTTGAGTAGAAGGCTGCGTATATTGCAATGGACACAGGAGAGGCTCTTATTGAAAAAGAAGTTTACATTTGTACTAGGACAGGGGCCAGGATTGGTTTCAATGTCATTTGCCAGGGCAAGGAGAAGAATGAACACAAATTTGCAGAGCTGCTTCCCCTGAGCTTTCACTGACAACCTATGTTGAAAAGAAGGTGGAGTGTTTTTTAACACTCTCCTCCAGCACTCATTAGGAAGTGCACATTTACAAAGCAGTCCATGGTGGATCACTACATTATGTTGCAAGGCAGGGGTCTGTGTATTGGGATGGGTGGGAAAATGGCTTAGTAATGCCAGGAATAATGAAAACATAATAATACCTTTTGTTTGGTTGATCATACTGTCAGTAAGGCAGGTCAGATAAGAGAAAATGTATAGATAGGGAGGTTAAACTAATATCTCCTCTAGAATGCAAAATGTAAAGCTGCAGTTAAGTTTATTTTAATTTATGAGTACCATGATTTAATTGTAACACTTGAGAGTTCATTGTTTGATTTGGCACTACAAGACTATATTAAATCTGAAGAGTTCAAAGGTAGTCTAAGTCAGGTAGCTGCTAAATTCCAACACCTGCTGCTTATAGATGGAGGTGAATAATCTGCACACAGGTAAGAAGATTGAGGGGTTAGGTAAGGTCTATAAAATAAAATTGAGCTGGGGGTGGGTGGGTTGTGGGGTAGGGTGGGAGGGATTAAACACCCTTCTTGCAAGAATCCAAATGGCTATGTGTGCTGGGATTCTGTTGAGAGAAGGATATTCTTATTGGAGACTTTATACATACAGGGGTGAAGGAAGGGGGGGCAGATAGTTTGGGCATTTTAAAATAACTTAGATAAGAGGACCTAGCAGAACATAAAGGCAATAAAATGTGGCAAAAATGTGTCTATATGTTAGAGGTTGTGATAGTGGGGAGAAAAGAAAAATAAAGAAGAAATGGTTACAACAGCAAATGCAGATAAAAGGCATAGTATATCACAAGTAGACATAGTAGTATATCAATTAATAAGGTCACATTCAAGAGAGTTGCTAGCAGATTCCTCTAGATTGGATATACCTGGTGTGTTCAAATCAGTTATTGACACCCTTCTTGCAAGAATCCAAATGGCTATGTGTGCTGGGATTCTGGTGTGTTCAAATCAGTTACTGACACCCTTCTTGCAACATGTTCTCACCTCTAGAACTTAGGGGTCAAAGAGGACAGAAGTGAACCATGGGGCCTGGTTTACCACAATATAGGCATAAAGTATTAGATCGCCTACGAGTTTTCTCAGTCTCCGACAAGGGCCCATGAGCTAGACCAATTTGCATGGGTTCCTCTGGAGGCATCAAAGGCGTTGGGGGACTGGATACAGCTGTCGGTGTGATGGGTCTTCTAACAGAAGGCAGTGGCAGAGCAGATCTCTCCATTTCTCTCTCTCTCCGTTTTCAGTCCATCCGTGTTATCAGATGAATTAAGTCCTCAAGAGAATGAGGAGTATCCACACATGCTAGCTCATCTTTAAGAGCTTCAGACAGCCCCAGAGGGAATTGGTCCATCAGAGCAGCTTCATACCAGGTGCTCTCCACAGCTAGGGTATGGAATTCAGTGACGTAATCTTCGCAGATGATGTGCCCAAATCTTGGGTTCCCCAGAGAGAAGAGAAATCACGGTTCGTACCTTAACAAAGTCTGTATTATATGTTCTGGGTTGTAGGGAGAACAGGATTTGGCAGGACGTGATAAAAGTTCTGTATTTCGCATGATCTCAGGAAAAGCGCTCTGGAAGTGGTATCATGGGTTTGGGAGCAGTGACTTCTTCAGGAGCTGCATGCATTGGAGGCTGTGATGCTGATGCAGAGGCTGCCTGTAGATCATGAAGTTGATGTTGTAGATGTGTCTGACCAACCTGCAAGTCTTGCACGGACTGTGTAAGAGCGGCGATCTGTCTGGTAAGTGCAGTGACAACTTCAGTGATTCCAGCGGGCTCCATCTAGGCTCACAGTTTCTGTCAGGGAGGTTTACTCACGTTCAGGTGTTGGAGCCCAGTAGCTATGGAACCACACTTGATGGAGCAGCACAAAGGAGAGGAACTGAAAGTGTGAACAGAACTCCTCACACAGTGACCGCAAGCACGAGTAATCGTGCTGGAACTACAAGGATGTTCAATGAAGTTTTTCATAGAAAATAGAGTGGTGGGAGGAGAAAAGCTGTAGTCAGGGATACCGGGGAGTAGCGTAGTAGGAGGAGACAAGCCAAGGTCAGGGGTACCGGAAGGTAACGTAGTAGGAGGAGACAAGCCATGGTCAGGAATACCGGAGGGAATCTTAGTCAAACAAGCCAGGGTCAGGGGTGCCAGAAAACAGAGTAAATGGGGACAAGCAGGGTCAAAACCAGGAAACAAACGAAGTAGAGCTTGGAGGCTGTGAACTCACTGGAGGCAACAGTAACTCAGAGCAATGCTGAGAAGGAGCACAGAGATTAAGTAGTGTTAACGGGAGGAGCTTTGTTAATGATGCGTCGGCAATGTTTGTACTTTATTTCTACTCTCGGAAATGTGCACGCACGAAGAAGGAGAGACATGTGCACCGCCTCTAATGGAAGTTCCAACAGAGGGAACAGGAGCAGCGTGCACCTGGTGGTGCACCCCTGCAGCAGGGGAGAGCCCCTGACGGACAACAGAACAGGTAAGTCAACGTGTAGGAAGGAGGGTGTGACAGTGGGCCTGACAGTTGATTTGTGTGCTTGACTCACAAGCATGCACTAGAAGATGTTTCTCCCTTCTGGATTTAGTTTCCGGATAAGGTTGGAAGTTCGTCAGGGGGCCAGTAAAAAGAGACCACAACTCATGTGTGGTTGGAGACAACTCAATGAACATTCTTTAAGTGCTTAACAAGACTAAGGTGGCAGCTGTTGTGGAAATTATAGTTAGCTCTCATCCTGATTGTGGGATTGAGTGTCAGTATTGTGCCCACCCCGAGGCATAACTAGGAACCACCAGATCCTGGTATGAAATTTGCCCTTGTAGCACCTGAACCCTCCATGTAGCTCCACCCCAGAAATCACACAAACATTAGAGAGGCATGCATATTCTACCAAAAAATAACTTTATTAGCAACATGAGCATTTGCTACACTAAAGAAACTCCCCTACCTGATTCCCATTTTAAATAGATATTCCCCTATATTAAATACATAATAACCATGATGATTTCCCCATACTAAATACATATTCCAAAGCCAATATTAGACTGGATCTGCCACAGAACCTAATTGCTTAAGGAGGGCACTAACATGATATGGAGAGACATTTCTTCATGACTAAATCCACTATAACTAAATACAATAAAATCTGGGCCCCCTGGATGAGGTACAGAAGGTTA
Organism: Pelodytes ibericus; assembly: GCA_036172795.1. Taxonomy (NCBI): domain Eukaryota; kingdom Metazoa; phylum Chordata; class Amphibia; order Anura; family Pelodytidae; genus Pelodytes; species Pelodytes ibericus. The sequence goes on from CM069862.1 coordinate 69,601,889, forward strand.
AACAAAATAGTCCAATATCAGAAGAAATTTTATCGATAGATCCCAATGGGATGCGCAGCTCCCCACCCATACAACCCTCCAAGAGAGGGGCCCTCCCCCACCGGCACCACCCGGGCTTAGGAGTGAATGAATAAGAATACTTACAAACATTGTCAAATTATAAAACTTCACCAAAGGAAAAATAGGAATAATTTAGATAAAATGACCAAAAACAGATTGAATTGGTGAAGATAACTGAATTTTAATACATTGTGTATAAATAATGGAAAACGAACTAGAATATTATTGGAAATGTATTTATGGTATGTTGCATAGAAAAACTCCCAAAAATCAATTGTCAAATAGATATTTCTACCTGCACTGAGCCCAGTAATTACACACTAACTTTTTATTGATTAAATACATATTCCCTGGCCTGATTTCCCCTTATTAAAATACACAGTTTTTTTATTTGTTGAGTGGTGACTGTTTAGTATCCAGGGAATGATAGTACTATGGACTTATTGTATTGTAAAAAAAGTACCTACTGACCAAATATATTTTCACTACATTTATGTACATATTAATAGTAGAACCAGGGGATCGGAATGTAATCAAATGCATTTCCACTTTTAAACTACAAGGTACATTAGTATTAGTGTAAGACACCACTCCTTTCATAATTAATCTCTTGTTACAGCAGACTCATGTGAACTACATTACCCTTGATTCTTCTGTGACAACAGAGGAGTGAGTGCATGCTGTGATTGGCCACAAGCATACCCCTCAACTGTCCTGCTTTGCATAGGACAGTCCCAATTCAGGGCATCTGTACCACTGCACTCCAAACTCTACCTTTATCCAGTGGTGTATCTTGGTTTTGTGCTGCCCTAGGCAGACAAAATCAGGCACCCCCACAATATGTCCCATAACCCACATCACCCCATTACATGACCCCATCACATACCTCCATCACCCCATTACATGCCGCATAACATACCTCCATCACCCCCATTTCCTGCCCCCATCACTACATTAAATGACTCCATTACATCACCTCCATAACATCATCCCATTACATGACCGCCATCACCACAATACATGTCCCCCCATAACCCACATCAAATGCCCCCATCCCCCCCAAGACATACCCTTGTCCTTGGTGGCTAGTGGCAGGCAGCATGGTGTCCTACCATGCTGCTTGTTCGGCTCCCCATGTGTTGTGTGCAGAGAGATCACGTGACCCTGCACGTGTCTGACATCAAAGCGCCAGGTCACATGATCGGTCAGAACTTCCCCATGCATGTTGCATTGGAGCCAAACAGGCAGAGTCTTCCGATCTCCCTAGCCACCATCTCTGCCAGCAAGTGATTTTTTTTTGCCATTTTGTCCTGCCCCCCCAGTGGCAATCAAGGTAATTGCCACCCTAGGCATTTGCCTTATTTGCCTCGCACTAAATACAGCACTGCCTCTATCCTGCTTTTCATAACAGAGATATAGCTTAGTGTCTGAGACTCAGGAAAAGGCCAGTAAAGCTGTCAGGACAGTGTAACCTCACATTCGTGGTAGCAGTGGTCATTTAAGTGATAAGAACGCAAAGCTGAAAATTGCAGAAGAGAGGAAATCCAAGATGGCACCCACACTTGCAATAAACACAGTAAAAAAAAAAAAGAAGATACAATTTAAGTAAACAGCATAAACAACATTACACCTGATAAGTTTAAACATATACATGATCAAAACAAAGTTTAGTTCCACTTTAACCCCTTAACGACAGATGACGTGCCAGGCATGTCACGGCAAATCAAGGACTTGCCGACAGGTGACGTGCCTGGCACGTCATGCACTAAACTGAGTAAAGAAAGCGACCATCGGTCGCTTTCTTTACTCTAACGGTGTTGCTACAATGCCTCTAGGTAGAGGCATTGTGCAACACCCCCCAAATGTGCAGGGGCGCGCTACGATCACTCCACGGAGTGATCGTAGCAGCCATTTAAAAATGGCTGCGCCGGCTGCACACATGTGCTTAGAAAGCGAACGATCGTTCGCTTTCTAAGCATCTGCGGTGTTTCTAAAGTGCCTCGCTAGCGAGGCACTTAGTAACACCTTGATGCTCCCCAGAGCCGATGGTGGTCGCTCTCCTGAGCGACCCCATCGGCTCAGTAGAAGGGAACGCTGCCTGTACAGGCAGCGCTTCCCTTCTAATGGCAAGAGCATCGGAAGTGAAAGTATTTCACTTCCGATGCTCTAGGGGGAGCCAATCAATGCCGGCACAACAGATCTATGTGATCTGTGTGCAGGCATGTATGGTAAGTGCTCTGATTATCATACTGTCAAAGGCAATATTAGTAAATATTGCCTTTGACAAGTATTGATCTGCCTCCCTCACCTTACTAGTTTTAGTAAGGGAGAGAGACAGATCAGATAAAGTAAAAAATAAAATAAAATAATAAAAAAAATATTTAATACAATTTTAAACACCAAGGGCTTTTATAAAAGCCATTTAACCCCTTCCCTGCCATTGATCGCTGTGTACGCAGTGATCATACACAGCAGCACATTTTTTGCTGTCTGCATTTTTTAGGGGATCATTTTTTTTTTACTGTAATTCATTACAGTATAAAAAAAAAGCTCTTTTAAGAGAGATTAACCCCTTTCTTGCTGTAGATCACTGCCTAAGCAGCGATCTGACGCAAATGCAGCAATCTTGCTGCAGAAGCATTTTTAATTTTTTTTAAACTTTTTTATTACACCCGTCACGTGTTAATTATACCCGCTAGGGGACTACGTTTAACGTAAAAAAATTTTTTTTAGCTTTCTGACCGCATGTATAGCGATCAGTAACAGCTGATAAGTGACAAAGGCGAGTTGGCGTTTACTTAGATGAGCATCACCATTCGTCTGGTTAGATCAATATTTGTAAATATTTGATCTGACCAGTGTAGATCTGCCTCCCTCTCACTTGAGTTTTAGTGAGGGAGGGAGACAGAGCTGTATAATGTAAGTTTTTAATTATAATATATTTAATTGAATTGAGACCCAAAGGCTTTTATAAAAGCCGTTTCCAGTATTTAACCCCTTCCCTGCAATTGATCGCTGTGTACGCAGTGATCTTACACAGCAGCACATTTTTTGCTGTCTGTGCATTTTTTTAGGGGTTATTTTTTTTTACTTTGATTTATTACAGTATATCAAAGGCTCTTTTAAGAGCTATTAACCCCTTCCTTGCCGTATATCACTTCCTAAGCAGCACATATGGTCACTGCCTAAGCAGTGCATATGGTCACTGCCTAAGCAGCGCATATGGAGCAATCTAGTCGCAGAAGGATTTTTTTTTGCTATCAGCATTTTTTTTGTCAGACTCGCTAGGGGTTAGTTATACCCACTAGGGGATTACGTGTATTCCTTTTGAAGCTGTCTGAACGCGTGTATAGCGATCAGTAACAGCCGATCAGTGGCAAAGGTGGTTTGGTGATTTCTCAGATGAGCATCACCATTCGTCTGGTTCGTAAATATTGTTCTGACCCATATGGATCTGCCTCCCTCTCCTCACTTGAGTTTTAGTGAGGGAAAGAGACAGATCTGTATAACATAATTTTTTATTTGTAATAAATTAAATTAAATGTTAAAAAATTGTGAGTCCCAAGGGCTTTTATAAAAGCCATACCCTTTGTATAGTGTAGTGTATTAACCCCTTCCCTGCCACTGATCACTGCACAGCAGAACATTTTTTCTTGTCTGTGCATTTTTAGGGGTTAATTTTTTTGTACAGTACTACAAAGGCTCTTATAAGAGCTATTAACCCCTTCCTTGCTCTACATGTTCAAATTCCAAGTTTGAAAATCAAAAAGCGCACCTCTCAAATGTAGCCTTTCAACACCCAACAAAGCTGACAAAGCTATGCATGGGTGGTATCCCTGTGCTCGGGAGATGTTGCTGAACATATATTGTGGTATTGTTTGTCAGTGACACATACCGAAATATGTGAATTTGTGTCTAAAGTACAATGTATGTGGGAAAAAATACACAATAAAATGACTACCACAAACTTTGACAAAGGCTGGTGGTAGAATTGGTGAATGGAAAGTGTTAAAATAACACCATTTAAAATAGCCTAGGGTGTCTACTTTTACAAAATATATACTTTTTGGGGTAAAATACACTGTCCTACTTTAAAAAAAAGTCCCAAATGGAAGATGGGCTCAGGCTGGCTACACGTCAATATTCCAAGTTGAAAATGCGCACCTTCACAATGTGGCCCTTTTAGCCCCCAAACAACCCAACAAACCTATGCATGGGTGGTATCCCTGTACTCAGGAGATGTTGTTGAACACATATTGGGTTATTGTTTGGCTGTGACACATACCAAAATCTGTGAATTTATGTCTAAAATACAATATTTGTGAAAAAAAAACACACAAAAATTACTACCACAAACTTTGACAAAGGCTGGTGGTAGAATTAGTGCATGGAAAGTGTTAAAATACCACCATTTGAAATAGCGTAGGGTGTCTACTTTTAAAAAATATATGGGTTGATGGGGCAAAATACACTGGCTGTTTTCAAATATGTCCCAAATGGGACATGGGTGCAGGCGGTCTGCATGTCAAAATTTCAATTTGGAAAACCAAAAACGGCTCCTACCAAATTTGGCCTTTTACCCCCAAAACAACCCAACAAACCTATGCATGGGTGGTATCCCTGTACTCAAGAGATGTTGCTGAACACTTATTGGGGTGTTATTTGGCAGTGACACATACCAAAATCTGTAAATTCATGTCTGAAGTACAAGGTTTGTGAAAAAAAAACACAAAAAAATTACTACCACAAACTTTGACAAAGGCTGGTGGTAGAATTAGTGCATGGAAAGTGTTAAAATACCACCATTTGAGATAGCCTAGGGTGTCTACTTTTAAAAAATATATGGGTTTATGGGGTAAAATACACTGACTGGTTTCAAATATGTCCCAAATGGGACATGGGTGCAGGCTGTCTGCATGTCAAAATTTCAAATTGGAAAACCAAAAACTGCACCTCCCAAATTTGGCCTTTTACCCCCCAAACAATCCAACAAACCTATGCATGGGGGGTATCCCTGTACTCAAGAGATGTTGCTGAACACTTATTGGGGTGTTATTTGGCAGTGACACATACCAAAATCTGTAAATTTATGTCTGAAGTACAAGGTTTGTGAAAAAAAAACACAAAAAAATTACTACCACAAATTTTGACAAAGGCTGGTGGTAGAATTAGTGCATGGAAAGTGTTAAAATACCACCATTTGAGATAGCCTAGGGTGTCTACTTTTAAAAAATATATGGGTTGATGGGGTAAAATACACTGGCTGGTTTCAAATATGTCCCAAATGGGACATGGGTGCAGGCTGTCTGCATGTCAAAATTTCAAATTGGAAAACCAAAAACTTCACCTCCCAAATTTGGCCTTTTACCCCCCAAACAATCCAACAAACCTATGCATGGGGGGTATCCCTGTACTCAAGAGATGTTGCTGAACACTTATTTGGGTGTTATTTGGCAGTGACACATACCAAAATCTGTAAATTCATGTCTGAAGTACAATGTTTGTGAAAAAAAACACAAAAAAATTACTACCACAAACTTTGACAAAGGCTGGTGGTAGAATTAGTGCATGGAAAGTGTTAAAATACCACCATTTGAGATAGCCTAGGGTGTCTACTTTTAAAAAATATATGGGTTTATGGGGTAAAATACACTGGCTGGTTTCAAATATGTCCCAAATGGGACATGGGTGCAGGCTGTCTGCATGTCAAAATTTCAAATTGGAAAACCAAAAACTTCACCTCCCAAATTTGGCCTTTTACCCCCCAAACAATCCAACAAACCTATGCATGGGGGGTATCCCTGTACTCAAGAGATGTTGCTGAACACTTATTGGGGTGTTATTTGGCAGTGACACATACCAAAATCTGTAAATTTATGTCTGAAGTACAAGGTTTGTGAAAAAAAAACACAAAAAAATTACTACCACAAACTTTGACAAAGGCTGGTGGTAGAATTAGTGCATGGAAAGTGTTAAAATACCACCATTTGAGATAGCCTAGGGTGTCTACTTTTAAAAAATATATGGGTTGATGGGGTAAAATACACTGGCTGGTTTCAAATATGTCCCAAATGGGACATGGGTGCAGGCTGTCTGCATGTCAAAATTTCAAATTGGAAAACCAAAAACTTCACCTCCCAAATTTGGCCTTTTACCCCCCAAACAATCCAACAAACCTATGCATGGGGGGTATCCCTGTACTCAAGAGATGTTGCTGAACACTTATTGGGGTGTTATTTGGCAGTGACACATACCAAAATCTGTAAATTCATGTCTGAAGTACAATGTTTGTGAAAAAAAAACACAAAAAAATTACTACCACAAACTTTGACAAAGGCTGGTGGTAGAATTAGTGCATGGAAAGTGTTAAAATACCACCATTTGAGATAGCCTAGGGTGTCTACTTTTAAAAAATATATGGGTTTATGGGGTAAAATACACTGGCTGGTTTCAAATATGTCCCAAATGGGACATGGGTGCAGGCTGTCTGCATGTCAAAATTTCAAATTGGAAAACCAAAAACTTCACCTCCCAAATTTGGCCTTTTACCCCCCAAACAATCCAACAAACCTATGCATGGGGGGTATCCCTGTACTCAAGAGATGTTGCTGAACACTTATTGGGGTGTTATTTGGCAGTGACACATACCAAAATCTGTAAATTTATGTCTGAAGTACAAGGTTTGTGAAAAAAAAACACAAAAAAATTACTACCACAAACTTTGACAAAGGCTGGTGGTAGAATTAGTGCATGGAAAGTGTTAAAATACCACCATTTGAGATAGCCTAGGGTGTCTACTTTTAAAAAATATATGGGTTGATGGGGTAAAATACACTGGCTGGTTTCAAATATGTCCCAAATGGGACATGGGTGCAGGCTGTCTGCATGTCAAAATTTCAAATTGGAAAACCAAAAACTTCACCTCCCAAATTTGGCCTTTTACCCCCCAAACAATCCAACAAACCTATGCATGGGGGGTATCCCTGTACTCAAGAGATGTTGCTGAACACTTATTGGGGTGTTATTTGGCAGTGACACATACCAAAATCTGTAAATTCATGTCTGAAGTACAATGTTTGTGAAAAAAAAACACAAAAAAATTACTACCACAAACTTTGACAAAGGCTGGTGGTAGAATTAGTGCATGGAAAGTGTTAAAATACCACCATTTGAGATAGCCTAGGGTGTCTACTTTTAAAAAATATATGGGTTTATGGGGTAAAATACACTGGCTGGTTTCAAATATGTCCCAAATGGGACATGGGTGCAGGCTGTCTGCATGTCAAAATTTCAAATTGGAAAACCAAAAACTTCACCTCCCAAATTTGGCCTTTTACCCCCCAAACAATCCAACAAACCTATGCATGGGGGGTATCCCTGTACTCAAGAGATGTTGCTGAACACTTATTGGGGTGTTATTTGGCAGTGACACATACCAAAATCTGTAAATTTATGTCTGAAGTACAAGGTTTGTGAAAAAAAAACACAAAAAAATTACTACCACAAACTTTGACAAAGGCTGGTGGTAGAATTAGTGCATGGAAAGTGTTAAAATACCACCATTTGAGATAGCCTAGGGTGTCTACTTTTAAAAAATATATGGGTTGATGGGGTAAAATACACTGGCTGGTTTCAAATATGTCCCAAATGGGACATGGGTGCAGGCTGTCTGCATGTCAAAATTTCAAATTGGAAAACCAAAAACTTCACCTCCCAAATTTGGCCTTTTACCCCCCAAACAATCCAACAAACCTATGCATGGGGGGTATCCCTGTACTCAAGAGATGTTGCTGAACACTTATTGGGGTGTTATTTGGCAGTGACACATACCAAAATCTGTAAATTCATGTCTGAAGTACAATGTTTGTGAAAAAAAAACACAAAAAAATTACTACCACAAACTTTGACAAAGGCTGGTGGTAGAATTAGTGCATGGAAAGTGTTAAAATACCACCATTTGAGATAGCCTAGGGTGTCTACTTTTAAAAAATATATGGGTTTATGGGGTAAAATACACTGGCTGGTTTCAAATATGTCCCAAATGGGACATGGGTGCAGGCTGTCTGCATGTCAAAATTTCAAATTGGAAAACCAAAAACTTCACCTCCCAAATTTGGCCTTTTACCCCCCAAACAATCCAACAAACCTATGCATGGGGGGTATCCCTGTACTCAAGAGATGTTGCTGAACACTTATTGGGGTGTTATTTGGCAGTGACACATACCAAAATCTGTAAATTTATGTCTGAAGTACAAGGTTTGTGAAAAAAAAACACAAAAAAATTACTACCACAAACTTTGACAAAGGCTGGTGGTAGAATTAGTGCATGGAAAGTGTTAAAATACCACCATTTGAGATAGCCTAGGGTGTCTACTTTTAAAAAATATATGGGTTGATGGGGTAAAATACACTGGCTGGTTTCAAATATGTCCCAAATGGGACATGGGTGCAGGCTGTCTGCATGTCAAAATTTCAAATTGGAAAACCAAAAACTTCACCTCCCAAATTTGGCCTTTTACCCCCCAAACAATCCAACAAACCTATGCATGGGGGGTATCCCTGTACTCAAGAGATGTTGCTGAACACTTATTGGGGTGTTATTTGGCAGTGACACATACCAAAATCTGTAAATTTATGTCTGAAGTACAAGGTTTGTGAAAAAAAAACACAAAAAAATTACTACCACAAACTTTGACAAAGGCTGGTGGTAGAATTAGTGCATGGAAAGTGTTAAAATACCACCATTTGAGATAGCCTATGGTGTCTACTTTTAAAAAATATATGGGTTGATCGGGTAAAATACACTGGCTGGTTTCAAATATGTCCCAAATGGGACATGGGTGCAGGCTGTCTGCATGTAAAAATTTCAAGTTGGAAAACAAATAACTGCACCTCACAAATTTGGCATTTTAGCCCCCAAACAACCCAACAAACCTATGCATGGGTGGTATCCCAGTACTCAGGAGAAATAGTAGAATCTATTTAGCATGTTTTTTCGTTCGCTTTTGTCGATGAGGAGAAGTTGTTTCAAATAAAAACAAAGAAATTTGTGTATTTTTTTTTTTTACCATATTTTATTATTTTTTTTTAATAATATGATAAGATATGATCAAAAATATGGCATCCATAGAAAGCCCTTTTTGTCCCGATAAAAACAATATATAATATGTGTGGGTACAGCAAATGACGAAGAAGAAAATTACTGCTAAACACAAACAGCACAGAAATGTTAAAATAGCCATTGTCCAGAAAGGACAAAAATGTTTCAAAGGCTCTGTCCTTAAGGGGTTAAAGTGGCTCAGACCAGTAAGAGCTACATTAGGGTTACTTTAAGGGGCATCTGATCCAGCAATACGCGCAAAAGCAGTCCAAATAGTCGGCTCAAGAATGGGTGAAATAAACTTACTAAGGGGGACGAAACCTTCATTTTTTCTTTTACCAAACTGCCGCAAACTACATTTTGGATGCTCTGTGACAAAGCAGCCTAAAAGTCAATGTTTGACTTTCAAAATAAATTTGAACCACTTCTGAATGAGGTTCCACAGAATTATCAATCAAAAGCCTTCTTATCGTGTTTATCTGGAGGATTTGGGTCCTTAATACATTTCTGATGAGGCTACACACATTTAGGGTTCAAGGGATTAAAACAGGGATTATGCAGGGGTCCCCAGTACTCCAGTGTTGCCTATAGATGAGCTAGAATGTGCTTCTCCTTATGTAAAGCAGTTGCTTCACAAAATCCATTGTTCTTAAACTATATATATATATATATATATATATATATATATATATATTTATATTCGGTTCCAAGAGCTTGTGAATCTACAGTAACATATAAAAAGCGTTCTAGAATTACAACTATGGATTACCAGATAAAATAATTTTAGATTTACTGCCTCTGTATAATTTATGGAAATAAATTTAATGAGCATCCATTTCATTTTTATGTTCCAGGTGATAATTTTTTTTAATTGCACATCCATTTGCAAATGGTGTTTCAAAAGTCAAATCCATCAACAATAGAAAATCAATTTCCACAGAATTACAGCTGGTGAAGCTGTATGGTATAATCTCATTTCACAAACAACAAGATAAGTTATATAAAATGTTGGCTTTTAAAATTTTGGTAAAACTATTAGAACATTTCCATATATGTTTGTATGTATTACTGATGTACTCTTATTATTTCAGTATTACATAAAGCCTTATAACTAAATACTTAAATCAAACTGAATTGAGCTTTTAAAGGGACTGTATCACCTAAATACTGCTTATACTGTTTATGTACAGAATAATAAATGATTGAAAATGATCCACACACTGTGTTAGCAGAATTGCAAGCGAATGACTAAATTAGGAGAAAAAAAATTGTAAATATGACTGTAGCTTAATATGCAAATTAACTAGTTGTCAATGGAAAATTTATAATTTGCATATAAAGCCACAGATGATATCATAAGCAGAAGACACCACGGGCACCTTTTTTTCTCTTTTGTTATAAGTAATTACTGACGCTCTCCCTTCCTTTTCACTGAATTAGTTTGTGTGTTTTGTGGTTTACACAAGTGTTTGCAGCATATCAAACAGACAAAGACCATGGCAACAGAACTTAAATGCATACACAGGAACCGATACAAACAACGAGCAAACAAAGGACAGTGTTAAAACAACTTAACAGAGTTGCAGACGTGCATACAGGAACTAGCCTACGACTCTAAGATTGTAAAATGTGGGGTTTTTAGTTCCACCAAATGGCCATGAGATAATTAAGCTTGCCAACCACATCAAGGTACCCTTCAATAAGGCAAGTCCTTGCACTATCCCTGCCTATTATAACTAAATTCAGTAACTAAAACTAAATAACTGAACAAAACAAATATATAACATACCTGTGGACTACAGGACTAACTGAAGAGTGAAGCAAACAGATGAAATGGGTGGAGCACATTTAAATAGAGACAAAGTAACTAGGCAGAAGGAAACAAAGAAGACCTGGAATGGAATGGAACAATAAACAGCAGGGAACCCCAAAAATATGGCAAGACTTGGACAGTGGCTAGGCTTTGGCAGGTGCCACACTGTGGCCAAACGAGAGAAGATGTACAAGGAAACAAGAAAACCAAGTGAAAACCAGAACCAACATAAATTATAAAGAAGCGAGGAAAGCAAGTAGGATACAGAAATGCCTGGATATAGGCTGGATGAGTCTGCATACAGGTTGACATAGGCAGCCTGGTAAGGTCAGTGACAGAGGTTGGTTTAACTCAGTTCCTTCTGTTGATCCCCTTTGAAAACAAGGTTCTCTCCCTCTCTGCTCCATTTAGACCCTGATCAGATGAGTGGAAGCAAGGCTACTATGTTTGTATCCTGTGAAGCCAGAGCACATGTGCTATAAACACATATTGAGGCCTCTAGTGACAGTAAGTGGTATTGATATTGCTCCTTATCACCACTTAACTGCATGTCACAAGCAGCTTATCCAAGCTGCAACATGAAGATCAGGGTATAATTGTGATTGTCCCATGATGGTCCATGATGGATAAATGACAATGTTTCCATGCTTACTGTTATTATCTTTAACAAGCTATATACCATGACAACATTACACATGTGTAATGGTCTTTCCTAACCAGCTGACAGGAGCAAATCACAAACACTTCAAATATACTTGTATAACCCTCTGCAGCCTTTGTGAAAAGCTCAGAGAAACAGGCAATACAAATAAAATTGGTAGTCAATATAACACAGCAATGCTGCTGTGTTATATTGACAGGAAATAAACAGTAAATGGGAATAAAAGTCTCCTGGCCATCCATAGTAGTGTTATACATGAATAATATCCAAGCATCGATAATGGAAGGGAAAAGTAATATAGAATTCTCATATTGGGGAAAATTTAACCGGGGAAAGAACACCAATATCTAACCCAATTTTGGAAACAAGATACAAAACATTCTTTTTAATATTATCTAGTAGTTTTCACTCCCACCATATGTGTAGCAGTGATCCTGGAGTTAGACAACAATACCAACACAGGTTTGAGGTATATCTCTAAAATTTGAACAGCTTTGTTGGAACCATATACCATCTGTGTAAGATGTTTATGTAATTTTCTTGAATATTAATACAATGAATGTTTTTCATAACACTTTCAAAAGATCTTAACCATACTTGGGTTGAGAAAGTTTCAACCATATCCGTTTCCCATTTGGTAATATTACTTAGTTTTCGCTCTTCAGCATTTGATGCTATTATGTGTCTAAGTTTTGATGTTATTTTGGGGAGAGAGTTATGGTAAAGTTTTTCAAGTGGTCCTTCATTGATAATGGTTAATCTTCCTAATATTCCAATCACTCTTTTATATGTAAGAAATTCAGAGGTTTGAAGGGCGAATTTAGTTTGAAGTTGAGAAAAAGAACAGAAACCTGATTTATTAGTTATATCTCAAACTTTTAGAATTCCTAGCTCAAACCAATGTCTCAAATTGAGATCTTGGGTCATTAGGATTGTTTACTAGGGAGGCTTCCTTAGAGATACAATGCTTTGAATATAGTCAATCTTTAATTGGGACAACAGAAAGAAAAGCTTGTTCTATAACTTTGTTATTGATATTCAACCTCCCGAAATTGGACCCATCCAACCAAAATATAGGCATATAGGGTCGACCCGCCTTCAATTTAATTTTTCGTAAGTATACCAGATTTTTTTTTTTTTAATTAGAATTTCCCCATTGCGTAAAGTGTGGAAACATTATTGTATCATGTAAGAGAAACACATCTGGAAATGATAGACCCCCCTTTTCTAGTTTAGTGGTCATGGTTCTCATAGCGATTCTGGTTTTCTTGCCACCCCAGAAACTTTTTGTATGAAAGTTTAAGATATTTCTGGGGACACGTAATGGAATTGTTCGTAAAAAATATTTCAATTTTGGTATAATATATGAGTTTAGTACATTGAGTATTCCTAACCAAAAAGTATAGATCTTACTCCATTTCATAAACAAGGAGGATAACTCGCGGTACAAACTCATATAGTTATTTTGGATCCATGTTTCAATCATTAAATTTATTTTAATTCCCATATGATAATGAGATTTGATAATTTGACCAGGTAAAATTATATCTAGATTCCAGATTCCGTTTCAGGTCTGGTGTAAGATTACTATATCACCTGTGTTTTCATGATATTTATTTTATAATTAGAAAGTCTACTATATTCCTCTATACATTTAAGGATTGCCAATGTTGATTGATCGGGATTTGATATTGTCAATATAATGTCATCTGCAAACAATGTTATTTTTTGTTGTATGTCTCCTACGTAAATCCCTGTAATATCATTAAGTTGTCTAATATATATTGCAAGGGGTTCAATTGTGAGACTATAGAGGAACACTTTTGTGCTCAAGGAGCAAATTTCACTAGTTAGTTCAGATATATTCTGTTTAAAATGACCTTTTATTTTTTCATAAAGTTCATCCATCAATTTGGTCATGGTATAGTTTGTAACTCCTTCAGTCGGGGTGATATCGAGTCCCTCTATGAGGTTTCAGAGGTGAAGGAAGCTTTTCGTGTTCTTTCCAATGATATACGGTAGGTTGTGTCCACACTGTCCTTTTCTGAAGTTATGCCTGTGCATAACATTCAGAATGATAGACGAATGCGTATTAGGGACTTCAACTTGTGGCTTGGAGAATGGTGTCGGGAGCAAGGATTTGGCTTTGTTTCTCATGGAAGTTCACTATGGGATAGAAAGGAACTGTACAAAAAAGATGGTTTGCATCTTTCTCAAAAGGGAACGAATGTTCTCAGTGAGCAGTTCAGAGGTTTTGCTAGGAGGTTTTTAAACTAAAAGAGGGGGGCAAAATGGCGATAAAACATCAATCCAATTGCCCCCCAAAAAAGGTACAGAAGTTACCTGTAGTCAGTGTGAGAAAAAATGATAAGCTTAGGGTCATGTCTACAAATGCTCGCAGTTTAGGGAATAAGATCCATGAACTTGTGGCAATATTGGTAACTGAAAAACAAGACGGAGTAGGGGCGCATGTACCGGGAAGAGAAACAAAAAAAACAACAATAGTGCAACACAGTTTAAATATAATTGGATGTATAGTAAATCTCTACAGGGGTGCACTCACAAACGGATATTGAAATCAGGCTCATCAGAATATTGTAGTCAGTCGGTTTTAATCATTTCCATCTAAAAAACACATTAAAAAGCCATTGCGCAGTGGCTAACACAAACCAGGCAATAAAAACAATGGATACACGTACAAAATGTAAAGCACTTAAAGTGCAACTTGCGTGAAAAAGTCCCGAGAGGTAATACTTCTTTCCTGCTGCCACCAGGATAAGACACTCAGGCTCTTTTCTTTGAAGAAATAAACAGCTGGATCCACTTCTCAACGCGTTTCGCCGGCTCTGCTGTCGGCTTCCTCAGGAGATTGGTGCTTTGTGCAAATTTGCAAATAAAGTGCTGAAAGACTGTAGCTAGGAAAACGCCTTAAAAAGGCTTCACAAAATACAATAACGTAGAACACCTGTAAAAAACACACAAATTAGGAGAGGGCACTTGTCTATGACGCAAGTGGGGGGAGGAAAAAACCCCACTATGCGTCCAGACTATGCGCGATCACGTGACCCGGACTGGAGAGAAAAAGCCTACCTCCCTAACTATCCTCCCCGTCTATAGCTGTCACTCAGCGTGTAGGCTGACTCCCCGTGACGTGACTTCTAGCGTCTATCCATAACCAACGAGAAGCGTTGGATAGATAGTCCGGGACACGTGACCTCCCGTCCAACACATACTGACTTACATAATACCTGACAGATCTATACACAAACGCCTTGCCTCTAGAGATAACGAGCAATGAACCTTATCATATTGAAAAAAAGAAGAAGATCAACCAAAAAAATGTAACCAAAAAATGTAAATGAAAGACAAATGAAATAAAAATGATGATGAGAAATAATAATAGAAAAAAGAATGATAATTGGCAAATGGAAAAGGGGACAATAATGCAGAGGAAAAAAAGAATTAAAAGGAAAAAATGATAAAATAAAATAAAATAAAATAAAAGGAAAAAGGAAAAAATAAATAAAAGGAAAAAATAATTAAAAGGAAAAAAATAAATAAATAAATGAATGGGTAGATAGATGGGAAAGATGTTGAATAGATAAATGAATAGATGAAAAGAATGGATGTGATGATAATGAAAAATAGAAAAGGAAAAAAGAAAGAAGAATGAAGAAATAAAGAATGAAAGAATAATTATAATGGAGAGTAAAAAAAGTATATATATATATCTGTGGTGTGAAAGAATTATATGAATAAATAATGAAAATAATGAAGGAAAAAATAATAATAATAAAATAAAATAAAATAAAAAATGAAAAGAATGAAAAACAGGAAAAAAATGGGAGAAGTGTATGCAGGATAAAAGAATATATATAGAAAATATATATATAAAAAAATATATATAAAAAATATATAAAAATATATATATAAAAAACAAAAAATATATTAGTCTACAAAAAATAAGTGGCTCAGCGTGTGGCAGTATCTGTGTACATACTAACACATCAATAACATAATATACATAAATTTATACAAGTGACATCAATTAATAGGGTATGGGAAACCAGATTATACATTGTATATAATGAGGACTAATAGTCCTATAGAATTACAGTATACCCTATTGACAAACAAGGGTGTTATATTTTGAACATTTAGAGGTAACTGATATGGACCTATAGTCTTCGATGGTAAGAAGCTGTGAAAAACATGGAGACATCTGCATGTGTCTCCATGTTTTTCACAGCTTCTTACCATCGAAGACTATAGGTCCATATCAGTTACCTCTAAATGTTCAAAATATAACACCCTTGTTTGTCAATAGGGTATACTGTAATTCTATAGGACAATTAGTCCTCATTATATACAATGTATAATCTGGTTTCCCATACCCTATTAATTGATGTCACTTGTATAAATTTATGTATATTATGTTATTGATGTGTTAGTATGTACACAGATACTGCCACACGCTGAGCCACTTATTTTTTGTAGACTAATATATTTTTTGTTTTTTATATATATATTTTTTATATATTTTTTATATATATTTTTTTATATATATATTTTCTATATATATTCTTTTATCCTGCATACACTTCTCCCATTTTTTTCCTGTTTTTCATTCTTTTCATTTTTTATTTTATTTTATTTTATTATTATTATTTTTTCCTTCATTATTTTCATTATTTATTCATATAATTCTTTCACACCACAGATATATATATATACTTTGTTTACTCTCCATTATAATTATTCTTTCATTCTTTATTTCTTCATTCTTCTTTCTTTTTTCCTTTTCTATTTTTCATTATCATCACATCCATTCTTTTCATCTATTCATTTATCTATTCAACATCTTTCCCATCTATCTACCCATTCATTTATTTATTTATTTTTTTCCTTTTAATTATTTTTTCCTTTTATTTATTTTTTCCTTTTTCCTTTTTCCTTTTATTTTATTTTATTTTATTATTTTTTCCTTTTAATTCTTTTTTTCCTCTGCATTATTGTCCCCTTTTCCATTTGCCAATTATCATTCTTTTTTCTATTATTATTTCTCATCATCATTTTTATTTCATTTGTCTTTCATTTACATTTTTTGGTTACATTTTTTTGGTTGATCTTCTTCTTTTTTTCAATATGATAAGGTTCATTGCTCGTTATCTCTAGAGGCAAGGCGTTTGTGTATAGATCTGTCAGGTATTATGTAAGTCAGTATGTGTTGGACGGGAGGTCACGTGTCCCGGACTATCTATCCAACGCTTCTCGTTGGTTATGGATAGACGCTAGAAGTCACGTCACGGGGAGTCAGCCTACACGCTGAGTGACAGCTATAGACGGGGAGGATAGTTAGGGAGGTAGGCTTTTTCTCTCCAGTCCGGGTCACGTGATAGCGCATAGTCTGGACGCATAGTGGGGTTTTTTCCTCCCCCCACTTGCGTCATAGACAAGTGCCCTCTCCTAATTTGTGTGTTTTTTACAGGTGTTCTACGTTATTGTATTTTGTGAAGCCTTTTTAAGGCGTTTTCCTAGCTACAGTCTTTCAGCACTTTATTTGCAAATTTGCACAAAGCACCAATCTCCTGAGGAAGCCGACAGCAGAGCCGGCGAAACGCGTTGAGAAGTGGATCCAGCTGTTTATTTCTTCAAAGAAAAGAGCCTGAGTGTCTTATCCTGGTGGCAGCAGGAAAGAAGTATTACCTCTCGGGACTTTTTCACGCAAGTTGCACTTTAAGTGCTTTACATTTTGTACGTGTATCCATTGTTTTTATTGCCTGGTTTGTGTTAGCCACTGCGCAATGGCTTTTTAATGTGTTTTTTAGATGGAAATGATTAAAACCGACTGACTACAATATTCTGATGAGCCTGATTTCAATATCCGTTTGTGAGTGCACCCCTGTAGAGATTTACTATACATCCAATTATATTTAAACTGTGTTGCACTATTGTTGTTTTTTTTGTTTCTCTTCCCGGTACATGCGCCCCTACTCCGTCTTGTTTTTCTATTGTCAAGTGCCCGAGGAGCACTTTTACGGGTGCTGCAGTGCCAGAGGAGGAGTATAATTTAATTACCATTTCACTTTATTCACTATTTTGTTCACTGTTTATATTTGGGTTAAGTGTCACACTTTCTTTCTTAATATTGGTAACTGAGAATGTAGATTTAGTGGCTGTTACTGAGACATGGTATAAGGAAAAACATGACTGGGACATTTCAATACCAGGGTACTCTTTATATAGAAAAGACAGAAAAGGTAAAAAAGGGGGAGGGGTGGCCCTGTATGTGAGGGATAGCTTAAAATGTAACGTAATACAATTTAGTGAGGCGAACATAGAGTCAGTTTGGGTTACATTAGAATTTGGTAATCATATGGTAACTCGGGTAGGTGTGATTTATAGGCCCCCTGGACAAATAGAGGAGTTAGATAATCTACTAGTTGAGGAAATAGCTAAATTGACAATGAAGGGAGAAGTGATCATCATGGGTGACTTTAATCTTCCTGATGTGAACTGGAAATACAAAACAGCTACTTGCGCCAGGAGTACGCATATTCTAAACTCCCAACTTGGATTATCTCTAAAACAAGTAGTGGAGGAGCCAACTCGAAAGCAGGCCATACTAGACTTAGTGTTCACAAATGGAGATTTGTTATCAGATATTACTGTAGGTGAAAGTTTAGGATCTAGTGATCACCAGACAGTGTGGTTTAATATAAGAACAGTGACGCAGTCACACCACACAAAAATAAAAGTTTTAGATTTTAGAAAAACAGACTTTTCTAAAATTAGATTAGGTGTGAAGGAGTCATTATCAGTCTGGAGCAATTTAAATGGAGTCCAGGAGAAATGGGATTATCTAAAAGTTGCACTACTGAAGGCAACAGAAAATTGCATAAGGCTTGTCAGTAAGAGCAAAAAATTGAAGAAACCACTGTGGTACTCTGCAGAGCTGGCTAAAATAGTAAAAAATAAAAAGCTAGCATTTAGTAATTATAAAAATACTCAGAGTGAGGAAGATAGAAAGATCTACAAGAGTAGGCAGAAAGAGGCAAAGCAAGCTATAAGAGCTTCCAAAGCACACACAGAAGAGACTATAGCCCAGTCAGTGAAAAAGGGGGATAAAACATTTTTTAGATACATCAATGAGAAAAGAAAAGTAAAACAAGGATTAGTTAGATTAAAAACAAAAGAAGGATGCTATGTAGAAGAGGATAAAGGCTTAGCAGACTGCCTTAATGAATATTTTTGTTCAGTTTTTACAAATGAAAATGAGGGTAAGGGACCTCATTTAGGGAAAAAGACTAATGAGTCTTTTGATGCATGTAAGTTTACAGAGGAAGAGGTTTTACTTCAGCTGTCTAAAGTAAAGACAAATTAGTCGATGGGACCTGATGGGATACATCCAAAGTTATTAAAAGAACTTAGTGGTGTACTAGCAAAACCGTTAACAGATTTACTTAACCAATCATTGTTAACGGGAGTAGTTCCAGAAGATTGGAAATTAGCTAATGTTGTGCCCATTCACAAGAAAGGTAGTAGGGAGGAGGCGGGCAACTATAGACCAGTAAGTCTTACTTCAGTAGTGGGGAAAATAATGGAAACCTTGATAAAGAATAGGATTGTTGAACATCTAAAGTCGCTTGGATTTCAAGATCAGAGACAGCATGGGTTTACTTCAGGGAGATCATGCCAAACTAATCTTATTGATTTTTTTGATTGGGTAACTAAAATAATAGATCAGGGTGGTGCAGTAGACATTGCTTACCTAGATTTCAGTAAGGCTTTTTTACACTGTCACACATAGAAGGCTTATCAATAAACTGAAATCTTTGAGTTTGGATTTCAATATTGTTGAATGGATTAGACAATGGCTGAGTGACAGGCAACAGAGGGTTGTAGTCAATGGGGTATATTCGATGCAAGGTCTTGTTACTAGTGGGGTACCTCAGGGATCTGTTCTTGGACCCATTCTCTTTAATATTTTTATTAGCGATATTGCAGAAGGTCTTTTTGGCAAAGAATGTCTTTTTGCTGATGATACAAAGATTTGCAGCAGGGTTGATATTCATGGAGGGATAAGCCAAATGGCAAATGATTTAGATAAACTAGAAAAATGGTCAGAGCATTGGCAACTGGCATTTAATGTGGACAAGTGCAAGATTATGCACCTTGGGCGCAAAAACCCAAAAGCAGAATATAGACTATTTGGTACAGTCCTAACCTCAACATCTGAGGAAAGGGATTTAGGAGTAATAATTTCAGAGGACTTGAAGGTAGGTAGGCAATGCAATAGAGCAGCAGGAAATGCTAGCAGAATGCTTGGTTGTATAGGGAGAGGTATTATCAGTAGGAAAAGGGAAGTGCTCATGCCATTGTACAGAGCACTGGTGAGACCTCACTTGGAGTATTGTACGCAGTACTGGAGACCGTATCTCCAGAAGGATATTGATACTTTGGAGAGAGTTCAGAGAAGGGTTACTAAACTGGTTCATTGGTTGAAGGATAAAACTTACCAGGAAAGGTTAAAGCATCTTAACATGTATAGCTTGGAGGAAAGACGTAACAGGGGGTATATGATAAAAACATTTAAATTCATAAAGGGAATCAACACAGTAAAGGAAGAGAGTATATTTAAAAGAAGAAAAACTACCACAACTAGAGGACATAGTCTTAAATTAGAGGGGCAACGATTTAAAAGTAATATCAGGAAGTATTACTTTACTGAGAGGGTAGTGGATGTATGGAATAGCCTGCCAGCAGAAGTGGTAGAGGTAAACACAGTCAAGGATTTTAAGCATGCGTGGGATAGACACAAGGCTATCCTAGCTATAAGACCAGGAACAGGGGACTAATAAAAGTACTCAAAAAAAAAAATTGGGCAGACTAGATGGACCGAATGGTTCTTATCTGGCGACACATTCTATGTTTCTATGTTTCTATGTTCGAACCGGGGAAGATTCTAAAGAAGAGGGTGATATGGATCTCCTTTGAGTTTGGAGTTTCGCTAAATCGGATTTTGGTGAGTAGTAGGCGTTTAGCAAATAGATTTTTTTCCGGCTTGTCTGCCAAGTGGTTTTTCTTAGGGGACATGTTAAACAAAGTGTGGAAATTAGTAGGGAAATGGATATGGATAAATTATCTCAAAATATTCCTTTTACTCTGTGTTCTATTCCAAGGCGGTCACCCTAGTAGTGGCTAAGGGATCTTATCACTCTCAGGGTTACAAACCAAATCTGTATCAACTATCACAGAATTACCAAAGTAGCATTAGTATCAAAAGTTGCAAACAATTTCACCTTTTTGATGTTACAATAAATTGTGTCCGTTTTAACAAGCGAAACAGACAAAGTGTTCAAGCCAGTAAAATTAACAAGAGCAAAGAGGTGTCACCCTCTGTACCTCTGTACCTCCCACATCAAATCCCGATATGTCAGCTAAGCTTACAGCACAAATTTGAAAAGAAGAGGAGGGGAGAACAGGGGGAGAGAGCTTTTAACTTTTCAAGGAGGATACTTTGATTCACTTTTTAATTATTTCAGGAGAGAGAACCTCAACAGTTTAAAAAAATGCAGGTCTCTCTTGTTGAAATTCAGTAATGAGCTGATTTTAACCCCCTAAGGAAACGTTCCAACTAATTATCGAACATATAGATTTTAGCAATATATCTATAAAGAAATCAATCCTCCTCTTTACCCTGTTTACAACTATCTCTGAGTTGTCTAATTTTGTCAGTAAAAGTCTGTTGTTTCTCTTTAAGCCTCTATGAGTAAGATATTGAGTTTGATGTAGATGTTTTATCAGCCCCAAAATGTCTTTCAATTGTACCAAAAAGCATTCTGGTCTATAGAATATGCTGTTCCTCTTAAAAGCTCCGTAAATAAGGCATAATTTCATTTCTTTTAAAACAAAAAAAAGTTGTATGTTTTCTATACATTTGTCCAGAGTCAATTATTTTGTTGGAAGTTCATGGGTACTCCCTCCTTTGGAGTATAGAGTATTCAGTAAGCAGATACCCAATACAGTAATGAAAAGTCAGACTTCTTAGGTAAATGTAAGGCTTCACCCAGTTTGCAGACTCATCCAAGCTGTTCCAGTGACTTCAGTATACTTTTGCTTTGCTCGCTTGTTGATTTCCTATGCTCGCTCCTGCTTTTGCTTTCCTCTCTGTCTTGCTTATTATCTATGCTCGTTCCTACCTTTGTTTTGCATACCTGTACCTTGTCCATCTCTCTCTCGCTTGGCCTCAGAGTGGTGCTCCCACAAAGTGGTAACCCTTCCCATGCTCGGCCACATAGTGGCACCCCTATCTAGCTTGGCCACATAGTGGTATCCCTCACAGAGTGGCACCCCTCTCTAGCTCAGCTACATAGTGGTATCCCGCACAGAGTGGCACCCCTCTCTAGCTCGGCCACAGACTGGTACTCCCCCAGAGTGGCACCTTCCCAATCCGGGAAGGATCCTGCCCTGTTTCAGGGTAGCCCCTACCTGTGAGCACTCCGTGACATTTGACCAGGGAATCTGTACGTGTGATAACTTTTGTTCCCTTAAAGAAGTTATCCAGCAAAGCAGTAGTGCTGGTCTCCTCCGGAGGTTGCTTATGTAATTGTAGGCTAAGTCTGCTCTTATGCCCTGTATCCTGATTCCCTGTATTTCTCAGCCCTGTCTCAGATCTCTGTTAAACTCTCATGTTCCTGTTACTTTAGTTTCTGCTCAGATCTATTTCTGGTTTTCTTGCTCTCTGTTATTCTTTTGCTCCTTTCCAGGTTTTCTTAGTTTCCTCTTGCTTAGTTCCTCTATAAATGCATTCACACCCGTTTACTCTGTTTGCTTCCTTCAGCTCTGCAGGTAATTTCTCTGTTTGTTTGTCTGTGTATTGTTATTAGTTTGCTATTCAATTTTAGTGTAGTGACTTGCCTTATTGTAAGGTACCTTGACGTGTTTGGCAAGCTTAACGTTATGGCCATAATTAACCAAATTCTTACTGTTTAATCTAAGAGTGTTACGTCAGTTCCTGCATGTTTGTTTGTGTGTATATATTGTGACAAAAGTACTCCTTTCCCTTGGTACCTTGTCCTGGGATTTGGGTGTTACACACATCCTCTATTTTCCCAGCAGTCTCTTTCACCCGACTAACAGACTTTGCCGTGTGTTACCCGCATTCTCCACCATATATGACAAAAGTACTCCTTTCCCTTGGGATTTGGGTGTTACACACAGTCTTTTCAGGCTTCAGAGAAACTTCACACGCTGGATGAGGTAAAAAGACTTGTTTTCTTTTATTGTGGTTCCAAGATAAATGCACAGTAAGGTATAACAGGTTGTAACAAAATATAAAACAAAATCCTTGCTCTTCTGAGCACTAACTAAACAAAATTACTAAGCTAGCTGGGTTGGATGGCTTGTTCATTTCCCAACATAACCATAAATCACAACCTTACTGTTTCAGTGTTTTCAGCTCCCTGCTTCCACTCACAGAAATCAAAACACAAATCTCTCCCCTCTTCTGGCAGGGGAGTATTTAACAGCACCTGTAATCAACAAGCCTTTTCAGGTGAGGTAAATTAGGATTGGAACTCTGACACTGGACTTCTCACCTGTAGGTTCCAAGCAACATATAAAAAAAGTGGGGCACTGGCCCACGCTACTCTCCAAGTGGTCAACCCCAGGGCCCACACATACACATACATAAAGTGATATTTTAAGTTTAACATAACACATTTCCCTGGGGCTAATTACACAAAGTAGGAACTTTGCAAAATCTGGGGAGATACATAGACTCCATCCAGCACAATTCCTTGCTGTCGGTCACAATATATGTTCCCTTATCCTCTCTCCCTGAAGCACCTGTGGATCCCGGCTCCTCACTCCATCCCTTCTGGTCCTGTAGCCCTTGCCCTGTCCTCTGTATGTTGGTCTGTGTTATATATGTATCTCTGTATATCTCCTTAGTTATTGCTTATCCTTTGCCTTTCCTTGTATGCTTTAGTTCTCCCTTTGCACCTTGCTCTGTCCTGCAGCCCTGCACTCTGTATTTCTGCTCTGCTCTGCCTCAGTCCCTTTGTACTTGTTTTTATCTGCTTTATCCTGCTATATCCTGCTAACCTGTTCTAGTTATACATGCAGAATGTTTGCAGGATCACTTCAGTTATTCCTTAGGCATGAACTTGGGGGTCTCAAACCACTGACTGATTTCAATTAACCAGCACCTGGCCCTGTGTCTCCATTTCCAGCATGTTGGACTCCTGCATCGGGCGCTCAGGGTCCTGACAGAAAGCCTCTAGTCAGGGGCCTGACAGAAACTTCCCCTACAGTTCAAGTTAGTTACGTTGTTCTTTTCTAATTTTATCAGATATAAAAAAAAAGTTATCTTTAAGAGTAGTCTGGGAAACACAGGCCCAAATATCTTGCAGGCTTCAAAAGGACCCTTAAAAATCAATAATATTTTGATACTTGAGTGTAGGGTCCTTTATAGATCCTATTCTGTAGATCTTCTTACCTGCCATGCATTTTTTTTATCCTCAGATGTCAAGGTTATTTTCCCCTCAAAGAAGGCAATCTCAGCTTTTCACCCAGCAGGTATTTTATTAATCCAGGTAATAGTTTCTTTTCTCAGGCATCGTGATTGAATTTTCTGCCAAAAGATGTTTATTAATCCAAAATTTGTTTTCTTTTCACAGTTCGCCTTCCAAAAAGATGATCCCAGACTCAACGTTCAGTAGGTGTTATTCTGCTTTTATAGTTGTTTTAGAGAAGCAGTTAAAACTATGATATGCGAAATCTCCCAATGGAGTAAGCCTTATTTGAGCTTGCATTCCACCACTCCTCGGCGCCACATGTAAACCTCATTCCAGAGGAAAACGTTTTCCAGAGGAAAACGTTGTAGCCCCACCGGGCAGCTGCAACGATGTTTATTAATCATGCTGTTGTTTCCATTTCTCAGGTCGCCCACTGAGGGAGACAGTACCAGCCTCTCAGACTCAACGATTGGTAGGTATATTTCTGCTTTTAAAGTTGTTTGAAGAAGGCAGTTGAGGCATTGATTTAATAAATCTCCATTCGGGGTAGGCCTTGTTCAGGCTCGTGTTCCACTGTTTCAATGGCCAATACCCCCTCTAAGGGGTTCCTCACACCGCTTCTCGCCGCCACGTGTGGACCTCCCACTGGAGGAAGAATGTTGTAGCCCTTCCGAGCGGCTCCACAGGAAGCCCCTCTAGTTGGAATTCAATGTGTTTTATATAAGGTGCCGCAGGTCCAAACGTTTACCCCTGTCCAACTAAAATATAATTTCCCTTTAAGCGGTACTCATGAGGTCCTTGCTACTCGCACGTTCCCCTGTGTAGCCACACCTGTAAAATGCCCGTCTTGCGTCCTATATCATCACTTGCGCCCCCCCTCTACATTTTCTAACTGCTGCTATTCTACCTGTCCATGATATTTCCATTTTCATACATTTGCCCATCTCATGTTTCAATTTTTCCAATTTTCATAGATATTAAGTTGCAACATTTTAGATATATTCTCTGTTAATTTTATCCCAAGATAATCAATAAGCTTGCCAATCAAACTTATATGTCCCTTTTATTTTTAAGTGATCTTCTTTATTTATACCGACTGAAAGTGCTTGTGAATTTTGTGTATTTAATTTATGGTAAGATACTTTTCCATAATTATCCAATTGTTCTATACATGCGGGAAGGGTCTTTCTGATGGATATGCTGAATACAGGACTGATGCTGAGGGGCGTCCATACATCGCCAACATTGTCTTTATTATTTATCAAACTTGAGCAACACCAATTTCAGAAATATCCAGTGCAAGCGATCGAATGCTTTTTCCATGTCCAGTGCTAACATTAGACCCGGATATTTTGATTTTCCTAGATGATTAGTTAAACTTGAAAATGTCCTTATATTATCTCCGGTCTGTCTTCCCCCTGAATAAATCCTGTTTGGTCGTAATGAAGAATATCTGGCAGTACCTTTTCATTCTATCACAAAGTAATTTTGAGTATATTTTTGAATCTGTATTTAAAAGCGATATTGGCCGAAAGTCTGGACACCTATCAGCCTTCTTCATAGGTTTTGGTATGGCCACTATCACTGCACTTACCATCTCTTCCGGAAAACTCCCTTTTTGCATGCAGCTATTAAATAATAATGTTAAATAAGATGCTAGAATTAGTTTAAACCATTTGTACCCATATGGCCCTGGTGATTTAGAGGAAGGCGAGTCATTAGTTACTCTGGAAACATCTTCCTCCCTAATTATATTAATGAGATAATTTTTTTTGTTCTTTTAATTCTACGTTTTCTAAATATTCTTCCATGTCTTTTAGTTCTGGTTGAGCTGTATTTTTGTCCCTTTTGATGTTGTATAGAACCAAGTAATATTTTGCAAGGTCTTCTGCTATATGTTTAGGACTTACTATTTTTTCCCCTCTGGGGTTAATAAATGGAATCGGCAATTTGGCACACCTCTGTTTTAAACATAGAAACATAGAATTTGTCTGCAGATAAGAACCATTCGGCCCAATTTTCAAAATACTTTTATCAGTCCCTAGTTCCCTATCTTATAGCTAGGATAGCCTTGTGCCTATCACACGCATGCTTAAATTCCCGTGTTTACCTCTACTACTTCCGGTGGAAGGCGATTCCATACATCCATACTACCCTCTCAGTAAAGTAATACTTCATGATATTACTTTTAAATCGTTGCCCCTCTAATTTTAGACTATGTCCTCTAGTTGTTTTAATTTGTTTGATCATAGAGAGTCTGCTTTATTCCCCTTAGTATAAAATTATTTTTGAAATCTCCTAAAATTAAATTCTGATTCTTGGATTTGCAATCTTCGAAGCTCATTGCAGATTCTTGTAATCTCTTTTTGTTGTGTCTCAGTCATGTTTCCTTTATTTTTCAACTCCATTTGCCCCAGTGTTTCTATCAATTTCAATTTCTTTATAAGTAGTCCCCTTATGACCACCTTATGCGCCAACCAAAGGTATTCAATTAGGTTTCTTGTCCACCACTGGTGGAGAAAGATCCCATTATTTGCTCCATTAAATTATTCTGAATATTCTGTTTAGCCAGCAAGTAATTGTTAATACTCCATATACCTGTTCCCCTCGTTGTTTAAGCAGCCTTTAGTTCTAAAGTTATTGGCGCATGATCTGACCAGGTGATCAGCCCTATTCTGAAACTCTTAATTGCTTGTAGGGAGTACTTGACCACCAGGAAATAATCTAATCTATTATAGGTCTTATGAACCATAGAGAAAAATGAATAGTCTGTGTCCACTGGGTTTTCCAACTCCAAGCATCGCAAATTGAAAATCTTTTCAATAAATCTTGACATTTTTACTTTGTGAAATTAACTTTTTCCTGTTTTTACTCCCTGTGATTGCCGTTGGGTCCATTATTGGGTTTGCCAAAGTGTTCAAATCCTCACATATTACCCATCTTCCTATATCTTGATTTTTATACTTTTTTAATACTTTCTCTTTAAATGTTGGCGCTTCTTCATTAGGTGCATAGAGGTTTATATTATAGACCATGTTATTAAGTTTACATTTTAAAATTATATATCTGCCTTCCACATCTATTTTCCTATTTATTTCCCTGTATGCAATCATCCCATGTATACAAATAGATACCCCAGCTCTTTTTGTAAGTGCAGTAGTATGTACCATTTTAGTAAAATTCTTATTGTAACATTTTGGAATTTTGTTCCTTATAAAATGTGTCTCCTGAACACATATCACACGAGACCCCAGTTTATCAGCTTCTACTAGCAATAACCTCCTTTTGTGCAGTGAGTTTTATCCCTTTACGTTATAGGATTTTAAGTGTAGACATTCACAGTTGTGTAATTTCTTTGCATATACCAAACAACACCCGCATTTTGGGACATAACCTTTCTTTCTCCTTGTGGGTGAAGGACTAGTGCAGGGGAAGAAGGAGGAGAGAGGAGGAAACACCAACCATTGACATCACAAAATACAAAAAGACAAAACAATCTATATACCGTATTTATCGGCGTATAACACGCACTTTTTGCAAATTATGTGTGTGTGTTATATCCTGGCATATTAGGGGCAATATCCTGGCATATAACATGGCATATTGGGGGCAATATCCTGGCATATTAAATGGTATATTGGGGGCAATATCCTGGCATATTGGGGGCAATATCCTGGCATATTGGGGCAATATCCTGGCATATTAAATGGCATATTGGGGGTAATATCCTGGCATATTAAAATGGCATATTGGGGGCAAAATCCTGGCATATTAAAATGGCATATTGGGGGCAATATCCTGGCATATTAAAATGGCATATTAGGCTTCAAAGTTCTTTATTTGAAATTTAATTTTTTTTGCTGAAATTTCCTTCTTAAAATGAGGTGCGTGTTATACGCCGATAAATACGGTACTTTAACCCTTGGCGACACAGGACGGACTAGGTCCGTCCTGTGTGCCGAGGCGTTAGTGACACAGGACGGACCTAGTCCGTCCTGTGTCAAAACGAGCACTGAAAGCGGAGTTTTTCCGCTTTCAGTGCTCTAATGGTATTGTAACGATGCTTCCGTATGGAATCATCGTACAATACTAAAAAAAAATGCCCGTCGGCATTTCGATCGCTCCGGAGAGCAATCGAAATGCCGGTTTTAAAGGCACAGAGCCTTTAAAACACGTGCATTAAAAAAACGAGCATAGGAAGCGAATTTTTCGCTTCCTATGCTCAGTAAGTGTTCCTGATTGCCTCGCAAGTCGAGGCAATCAGGAACACAAAAAAAAAAATGCACAATCTTGGTCACTGAGTGACCAAGATGGCGCTGCCCTTCTAAGGGCAAGAGCACAGGAGGCAGGAAGTACCTGCTTCCTGTGCTCTCTGGCTGTCACACGATTGCCTCTTCACAGAGGCAATCATAGACTGCCAGGCACACTGACAGGCAGTGGGGATGTTCTGCTGAACATCCCCACTGACTGGTCAGATCAATATTAACCCTATATTGATCTGACCAGTTATGATCTGTCTCCCTCTCCTCACAATTTTTTTAGTGAGGGAGAGAGACAGATCAAAGTAAGTAAAAGTAAAAAAAAAACCAATTAACACACAACACACAAATAATAAAACAATAAAAAAAAGTTTTATTAAAGCAATTCCCTGCGTTTAACCCCTTCCCTGCCACTGATCTTGCGTAAGCAGCGATCGTGCACATCAGCGCATTTATTTTTGCTGTTTGTGCATTTTTTAGGGGTTAATTTTTTTTTGTACTGTGATTTATTATAGTACTACAAAGGCTCTTCTAAGAGTTATTAACCCCTTCTTACGCAATGATATTGACGCCAAAGCAATTTTTACCTGTCTGCATATTTTTTTTTATTTTTATTTTTTACACATACCCGCTAGCGGATTACATGTAAAGTAAAAGTATTTGAGATTTTTTTTTTTAAGCTGTCTGAGCGCATAGCGATCAGTAACAGTGAATTAGTGGCAAAGGCAGTTTGGTGATTTCTAAATTAAGTTCACCATTCGCCCTGGTCAGATCAAAATTGGTTGGATCAATATTCACAAATATTGATCTGCCTCCCTCTCCTCACTTACATTTTTGTGACGGAAAGAGACAGATCAGTATTAGTGATATAAAATAACATTTTATAAAATTGGCAGGTTTTATGAAAGTCTTTCACTGTGTATTAACCACTTCCCTGCCATTCATCACTGTATAAGCAGTAATCTTGCACAGCAACAGTATGTTTTGCTGTCTGCTCTGTTTTATGGATTAATTACTTTGTACTGTAATGTATTACAGTACTAGATAGGCTCTTCTAAGAGTTATTAACTCCTTCTTTGCTTGAGATCACTGCTTACGCACTGATTCTGAGGACGCGGACTCAGGGTTCGATTTTGACCCTGGTCAGCTTTCTGATACATCATCTAGTGATGTATCGGTGGCTGCTGAGCCCTTGCCACAAGGAGTGATGGGTGTCTACCCTTAAAAATTATATGGTTTGGTGGGGGTAAATTACATTGGCTGGCTTCAAAGATATATCCCATATAGGACACGGACGCAGGTTGACTACATGTCAAAATTCCAAGTTGTAATTTTGAGATGCGCATCTCACAAATGTTGCCTTCTAGCCCAAAAAAAACCCCAACAAACCTATGCATGGGTGCTATCCCTGTACTCGGGAGATGTTGCTGAACACATATTGGGTTGTTGTTTGGCAGTGACATATACCAGAATCTGTGAATTCATGCCTGAAGTACAATGCATGTGGAAAAAAAACTCCCAAAAAAGTACTACCACAAACTTTTACAAAGGCTGGTGGTAGAATTAGTACATATACAGTATTAAAATACCACCATTTGAAATAGCTTAGGATGTCTATTTTCCAAAAATATATGGTATGATGGGGTACAATTCATTGGACAGCTTCAAAAATGTTCCAAATGGAACATGGGCGCAGGCTGACTACATGTCAAAATTCCAGGTTGGAATTGCGCACCCCCTAAATGTGGCCTTTTAACCCCAAAACAAACCAACAAACCTATGCATGGGGGGTATGCCTATACTCAGGAGATGTTGCTGAACACATATTAAGGTGTTGGTTGGCAGTGGCAAATACCAGAATCTGAAAATTCCTGCCTGAACTACAATGTGTGTGGGGAAAAAATGACATCCCAACCCTTTGACATAGGTTGGTGGTAGAATTAGCACTTGGAAAGTGTTAAAATACAACAGTTTTAAATACCCTAGGATGTCTAGTTTTCCAAAATATATGGTTTGATGGGGTAAAATACTTTGATAGGCTTCAAAAGTGTCCCGAATGGAACATGGGCGCAGGCTGACTACATGTCAAAATTCCAAGTTGGATATGCACCCCCCCCAAACGTGGCATTTTAGCCCCCAAACAACCCAACAAACCTATGCATGGGTGGTATCCCTGTACTCAGGAGATGTTGCTGAACACATATTGGGGTGTTGTTTTGCACTGACACATAACAGGATAGGTGAATTCATGCTCGAAGTACAATGTATGTGGAAACAAAACATAAAAAAATTACTAACCTAAAATTTGACAAAGGCTGGTAATAGAAATAGTGCATGGAAAGTGTTAAAATACTATCATTTGCTAAAATGTATGGTTTTGTGGGGTAAAATACACATTCTGGCTTCACAAATGTCCCAAATGGAACATGGGCGCAGGTTTTCTGTATGTCAGAATTCCACGTTGAAAAACCAAAATGTGGCCTTTTTTTTTTTTTCTTTATTGACACTCAGACACCTACAGACGTTTGTACTTAAGTAGTGTAACGATTTAATGGGTCATCCTTGTGTCTATTATATCCAAAGTTTATAATTTATAAATATCAGTTTTAATCAACATTTAAGACAAGTAATCTTAAAACTCACAAGAGACACGTAACACAAAAACACACCACAGAGAAAAAAGAGAGAGAGAGAAGAGAAGAAAGAAAAAAAAAAAAAAATATATATACTACCCATTCCGCCGGCACCCACCACGTCGCCCCTATCCTCCCCGCTGTCATTACATCCAGCTAGTCCAAGAGGGATAGCCTCCTGGCCTCCCACAGAGCCCAAATCTTTTGAAATTTACTCTCAGATCCCCTTGAAATATAAAAAGCCTTCTCGGCTGAAAGCTGAAAATCTACCTGTTTGCCAATGTCCACCCATTTGGGGAGGTCCTGACTCTTCCAAAGTCTCGCTAGTGAGAGTTTTACTGCCATCAGTAGGTTTATAGCAAAAATCTGTTTTGGTGATCTACTAGCTCCCAAATTAGTATGAAATAAAAAAGTTTCGGGGGTTAGTAAGACATCTCTTTGAAACACTGCATTTAGTATCTGAGAGACTAAGAGTTTAATAGGGGTCAAAAGATGACACGCCCACCAAATATGGAGGTGGGTACCCTCCCCTCTACCACATCTCCAACAGAGATTTGAAGAGTCCGGAAAAAGTTTATTAAGACGGGATGGAACAAAATACCATCGGAAGAGTACCTTATAAAAGGATTCCTGCAGATTAATACCATGTAGGGCACCTCTGGTATTATAACATAGTTGATTCCAGGTTTGCAAAGGAAAGGAGACCCCCAAATCTAGTTCCCAATAATTTATAGGATTAGGTTTATCATTTAGAGATGAATCCTCCAGGAGGGACCGTAATCTGGAAATCGCCCCCGACCTCTTACAGAGGTGAAGGGATTCGTCCAAAAGAGATGTCTCCACCAGAGGATTAGTCTCCAAATAGGATTTAATTCTTATATAGTTAAACAGCTGTGAGCTCGGTATGTTCGATGCCTCCCGCAGAGTGTCAAAAGGGGCAATTCTCCCGTCAATCATTATATCAGATATGACCAACAGACCTGAGAGTGACCAGTGAGTAATATTCAGGTCGGGAATAACGGTCGTTAGGGCCCCCAGAGGGGCCAGGCTGGTAAGACCCTGCACCTCAGCAAACATCTTCTTAAACTTAAACATGCCTCTAACCACATCAATAACTATAGGATTGAGGATTTTCAATTTGTTGAAGTTGAGGTTTTTTCTCCAGAAAAAATAGTAAGGGTTTTGTCCCAAACAATCAGAGGTTTCAATCTGACTCCATACCGTGTCTTGGGGCGACTTATGCTTCCAGGCCAAGAAATTTGTAAATAGACTAATTTCTTGGAGTTTATAAAGATCTGGAAATCCAAGTCCCCCCATCCTAAAGCTTCGTTTTAAATATGAGTTAGCTATTCTAGGTTTTTTGGAGTCCCACACATAGGATGAGAATAATAATGTAAGCTGTTTTAGGCAAGCAGTGGGGGCCCGCAAAGGTATTGCCCTCATCAGGAACAAGACCTTTGGGACTACATATGACTTAAGGATATTGAGTCGTCCCATCCATGAGGGCTCTATACCCCTCCAACGCCGAAAAATATCTCTAAGGTCCTGAATGAGGGTTTCATAATTCAGAAATAATGTTTGTCTGGGATCCAGGACAATCTTGATTCCCAGGTAATCCAGGGTTTTACTATGCCACTTAATGCCCCCTATCTTGGAAAGTTCATCGAGCTGAAAGGTTGAAAGAGAGCTCATGAGGACCTGGGTCTTGGCTAAGTTGATTTTGTAATTAGAGTAGGAAGAATATTGATCGATCAAAGAGAGGGTCTGTGGTATAGATAATTCTGGAGATGACAAGAATAGGAGCACATCATCCGCATAAAGAGAGATTTTGTGCTCCTGGTTACCTACCTGAATACCCCTAACCTGAGTTGCCCTCCTTATTAGTGCGGCAAGTGGCTCAATACTGAGGGCGTACAAAAGAGGCGCAAGAGGACACCCCTGCCTAGTGCCGTTATTAACATTAAAGTAATCCGAGCCCAAAAATGGGCCTGAAATCCTGGCCCTCGGTGCAGAGTAGAGAGCCATGGCGCCATCCTTGAAAGCCCCAGATAGACCGAAGGCCTCCAGGGTCCCTGACAGAAAACGCCAGTCTACCCTATCGAATGCCTTCTCTGCATCGAGGGCGAGGAAAACTACCGGAATATGCTCAGATCTTATCCGATGCAAGAGATTCAAGGCTCTTCTGGTACTGTCATCCCCTGAACGATTGTGTATAAACCCTGTCTGATCCGGGTGTACGAGGTCAGGAATAATACCCCTGAGTCTCGCTGCCAGGATCCCAGAGAAGAGCTTGACATCAAGGTTTATCAGGGATATAGGCCTGTAATTAGGGATCAGAGAGGGATCTTTGCCGTTTTTAAGAATCGGAGTGATAGAAGCCTCCAGCATCTCAGGGGGGAAGGTACCTAGTAGGACTGATTCCCTAAAGACTCTAAGTAATAGGGGTGTGATGTCTGATTGAAGTGTATAATAAAAGGATGACGAAAGTCCATCAGGGCCCGGGGCCTTACCTTTCTTAATGGCTTTTAAAGCCATTGTAAGTTCAGTTTCCGAAATAGGTTGATTCAATGATGTCAATCTCTCCTCCGAGACCCTGGGAAGACCCAGACTACGCAGAAAACCTCTAATCTGAGAAACAGAGTGACCCGTTGGTGGGAGATTATACAGAGACTTGTAGTATTGACCAAATGCGGCACTAATCTGGCGGGGGGAGAGGTGTGTTTTCCCATCATAGCAGATCTTATTGATTCTGGATTGATGATTCAAGAACTTGATCTGCCTTGTAAGTATTTTATTAGGTCTACCGTTATTAAGGTACCACTTAGTTTTTAATCTAGATATTGCCTTTTTAAATTGGTCTTCTAATTTCAACTGGATTGCCTTCTGGACCCTGGTTATAGCACTAGCAAGATCTAAAGTAGGGGACTGTTTATTGCGATTTTCAAGCCTAGCAAGTTCTATATAAAGGTCCGACATTGGTTTGCCTCGTGCTTTGTTGGCTATAGAGCCCATTCTAATCAAGATCCCACGCATATAACACTTGAACGCGCACCATAATGTCTGGTCTCCAACCTCAGAGTTATCATTGATGCCAAGAAAATCTTGGGCTGAGGCGCGTAGTTCAAGTTTATTAGCCTCCGAGGCTAAAATAGATTCATTCAGGCGCCATTTAGATCTTACTCGATATTCAACATTATCTCTAATGTCGAGGAAAATGGGAGCATGATCGGACCAGGAAATACTACCTATGCGGGCCCCCACACAGCCGTCCAAATGAGCAGAGCGCATAAGAAAAAGATCGATCCTAGAATAAGAATGATGTGGGTTGGAATAAAATGTAAAATCCCTCTCATTTGGGTAATTAACTCGCCAAGTATCATAGAGATCATTCATTGAGAGGAACTTAGCGAACGAGTCTGCATATTTCCTAGATCTTGAATCCAGCCTGGCCCCAACGGGTAGTCCCCTGTCAAGAGTGGAATCTGCTACAGTATTAAAGTCTCCCCCAAAGA
Source organism: Pelodytes ibericus (assembly GCA_036172795.1). Taxonomy (NCBI): domain Eukaryota; kingdom Metazoa; phylum Chordata; class Amphibia; order Anura; family Pelodytidae; genus Pelodytes; species Pelodytes ibericus. The sequence goes on from CM069862.1 coordinate 69,636,448, forward strand.
TAGACACCCCCTGCTGGAGAGTATCGACTCGGTCAATCAGTCTGTTCAGGAAGCTCACCGTACCATCGGAAGGAGCGTAAATATTGACCAGGGTAAAAGAAGTATCATTGATTCTGCAAATAATTATACAGAATCTACCATTAGGATCAGACTCTCTATGGATAAGTTCAAATTTGATAGCTGCCGAGATAATAATTGCCACCCCCCTTTTCTTTCTATCAGAGAGGGAGGATTCAAAAACAATAGGGAATCTACGAAACTTCCAAAGCTTCGAGCCATCCAATTTCCAGTGAGTCTCCTGAGCAAAACAGACATCTATCTTATTTTGTCTAAGTAGATCATAAAGATAGGAGCGCTTTTGTGGGGAGTTAAGGCCCTGGGCGTTAATAGACAACAATTTAATAGGCATAGCTAGTATTGCCTACTAGAGTTACCTCAGAGGCGCAGGGAGGAACGGGGCAGACGCGGGGATCCGGGCGGAAGGGGAGAAGAGAGAGAGAGAGAGAAAAAGAGAGAAGGAAAAAAAAAAAAAAAAAAAAAGAAGGGAAAAAAGACAACAAACAGACAGGTATACACATATACTAACAATCTTATTGGGGGGATGTGCGACAACATCTAACATCGATGTGTAAGTCGCAGAGCCCGCCAATCTAAATCCCGTAACCACCGCGGGATACAAACAAATGACTAAGGGGGGCCAGGGTGAGGGCAAGGCGATATGTAATAGCGAGTAAGGGAGGAGGGGAGGGGAAGGGAGAGAAGAAAAAAAAAAAAAAAAAGAGGAGGGGGGAGGGGGGGCATATGTGCTATATCCTATATATACCCTAAAGACGAGATATATCGCTCAGAATGATTCGAAACAAGTTTATCTTAGTTGCAGGTGCAAAAAAATTTTTTTTCTTTGAACAGGGATATGTCATATCTTTTATGTGAGGGAGGGGGAAGGCATGTCACTCAAAGTGATTCAAAACAAATTGGTTTTACAAGCAGGTGTCATATCTTTTATGTGGGGGGGGGAAAGGGAGAAGGGAGAAAAAAAAAAAAAAAAAACAAGTCTTTATATAATAAAACATTCCTTTCTACAAAAATTATACCATAAAAAAAAAAAAAACATAATAAATCATGTGTGGGCGAAAAATATCGCTAAAAGTGATTCAAAGCAGATTTGTTTTAACAACAAGTGTCGTGTCTTTTATGTCAGAGGAAAAAAAAAAAAAAAAAAAGAAGGAGGGGGGAGGGGGGGCATATGTGCTATATCCTATATATACCCTAAAGACGAGATATATCGCTCAGAATGATTCGAAACAAGTTTATCTTAGTTGCAGGTGCAAAAAAATTTTTTTTTCTTTGAACAGGGATATGTCATATCTTTTATGTGAGGGAGGGGGAAGGCATGTCACTCAAAGTGATTCAAAACAAATTGGTTTTACAAGCAGGTGTCATATCTTTTATGTGGGGGGGGGGGAAAGGGAGAAGGGAGAGAAAAAAAAAAAAAAAAAGTCTTTATATAATAAAACATTCCTTTCTACAAAAATTATACCATAAAAAAAACATAATAAATCATGTGTGGGCGAACAATATCGCTAAAAGTGATTCAAAGCAGATTTGTTTTAACAACAAGTGTCGTGTCTTTTATGTCAGAGGAAAAAAAAAGTGCATTTGTAGGTGAGAAATATCGCTAAAGTGGTTCAAAGCAAATTTGTTTTTAAACACGAGTGCCTATTATTTTATATGAGTGGAAAAGATAAAGAGGGGAGAGAAAAAAAAAAAAAATATATATATCATAATCCTCAAGATAGAATCATTTGAATTTCACAGCAACATTTAACAACTAGAAGAAGAAGAAAAGAAAAAAAAAAAAAAAAAAAGGGAAAAATATTTCTCCCGGGAGGGAAAATAACACTCATCCCCAGCTCCTTCCTGCTCCCTAATAAATCAGTTGTCTCGTCTTGCGCTCAGCCCAGAGATATTCCTATAGATCTTATAATTAGAGTGTTAAACTTTGGGGATCAAGCCCCAATTTAGCATATAATCTCTAGCCTCTGCCTGAGACTCACAAAAGTAGGACTTGCCCTGGTATAAAATTATCAATTTAGTAGGGAACCCCCATTTATATTGGATAGCATTTGTACGAAGAATAGTAGTGAGTGAGCTAAATTCTCTCCTCTTATTTCTAGTATCCTGAGATATGTCCGCATATAGGGATATCAAAGAGAATTTAGGGTCCTGAGTTGGATTAGCTCTGTTTTGCTTTAATAAAAGATCCTTAACTCTGGCGTTATGGAAACAGACAATCACGTCTCTGGGAACATCCTGGGTAAAATTTAACGGTCTGGGTAGTCTGTGAATCCTCTCAAACGGGAGTATCCCAATTATCTCAGGGTTCAGATGCTGCTTCAAAAAATCGATAAGGAAAGTTTCCAAATCAGCATTTTTAATAGATTCTGTTATTCCACGGAATTTTAGATTTCGTCTCCGTGAGCGATCTTCCAAATCTATGATCTTTTGTTTCAAGGACTTAACCTCATTTTTAAGCTGGAGATTGTCCTGCTGGATCTGACTCAGGCCTTCTTGTAGAAGATTGATTTGTGATGACTGAGTTACCAGAGTCAGATGAAGTTGTGAGATCTCCAACTTAATTTCCGCAAGATTTTTATCTGAGTCAATTTTAATCCTTTCATATAGGTTTTCAAGTGCAGCGCTAAAAGAGCTGTGGGAAATTGAAGGAATTGAAGAACTGTCCAATACACTTTCCTCTGCTGATGAATTTGCTGCTGATTTGGATACCGACTCTGGGGGATTAGTCAGAGATTTGGGGGAATAGAAAGTATTGATTCCCGCAATTTTCTTAGGTTTTTCTCTCTCCTTATCCTTCTTGGGGGCCATTTTTCTTGGGGGGGGAGAAGGAGGAAAAAACTGGCTATGTTGTCAAGCTTTTTGTCAAGTCCTTCTAAGAAGATGCTTTAGTGACAAAGTGAGCCTGATACTATATATATGTTTAAAGTATTCAATACAGTCCTCTCAATTATTGAAAAATCCACTGAAGTGTGGTGTATTTCCCCCCACCGAGTGCATACATCAATCTGGGTTTGTCAGGCACACCTCACCTGATATTACTTAAGTTTGAAAGTGCCTCTAATGCCTCCCTATATAGAGGTTTAGTGGGTATAAAAGAACACAGCAGTATTTAGTCAAACCTTGCAGGGTTTAGCCGCTTTGCTTACATCAGGGGTTCCCTCTGTTACTAAACACAAAATTGCGATATAGCCCTATAACTTGAGATTCAGTAGATTTTTGCAACAAAGATGCAGCGAACAGTTAAATGTAGCAGGGTTTGGTCAATTGACTTGCCTAAGTAGTTTCCTACTATTACTAAGCTGAGGAATGCCTCCAATAAGCCCCCTTATAGAGGCTTGGTAAGTTTACGAAGCAATAACACAGCGGTGCTAATTAGGTATAACGAGGTTTGAGCATTTAGCTGCATCAGAAGCTTCCCAGATGGTTCAAAGATTTTCAGCAGCAATGACCGTGCAGTATTTAAAAGTATGGCAGAGTTTAGACCATTTGCTCGGATCAAAGGATTCCCATTTGCTGAGCCAAAGAGAACATTCAATAGCCCCCTATAGGAGTTCAGTAGGTTTCCCCAGGAGTGGCACAGCAGTGTTTAATTAAATATAGCAGGATTTGGCCGCTTGGGATGCCTTAATAGTTTCCCACCGATACTAGGTTAGCGAATGCCTCCGATATGGCCCTAAATGGGGGTCATTATGCTTATGACAGAAGTTTAATATGGGTTTCTATCCTACAAAATGAAGTGGTTCCAGTACTAAGCCTCTAGTAAACATATATTAACAATGGGTACCCATGCAGGCAGTGCAAGTTATTAACACAGCGATGTATATCTAAGTATAGAAATTCAACCACTTAGCTTGTGCCGAGTTCCAAGATGCTTGTCCCCTTTAATGCCTTCAATGGTATATGGAGTACCACACAGTAGCAGACACCACTCTCGCAATGATTTTAGAGGTAGGTCCACAGTTTTAGAGGCAAAGAGCAGAGTAGGGTTTACACTCCAGCCGTTACCTAGATGCTGGAAAAAGTTAGCATGTAGGTTTGTTCAGGCAGGGAAGGGTGCACCGCATGAACGTGATGGAAGGCAGTACACCTCCATCAAGACTCGGTGTACCACGCTGAGCTGCTGGTAGACGCCCGCCGGACCCAAGCCACGCCCCCTACGTCACACGTCACACGTCACGCAGCATCACCGACCCGCAGATCCTCGTCTTATCCAGCAGGAGATTGGGTTGATAGGGAACACGCAGGCTTGGTGTCATGAACTTCCAGGTCTTGTGTCTCCAAGATTTAACATGATGCATGGCCTTTGATGTGGCCTTTTAACCCCCAAATAATCTAACTAACCTACACATGGGTGGTATCCCTGTACTCAGGAGATGTTGCTGAACACATATTGAGGTGTTGTTTGGCACTGACACATAATAGGATCTGTGAATTCATGCCCGAAGTACAGTGTATGTGAAAAAAAATTACTATCCATAACATTGACATAGGCTGTTGGTAGAATTAGTGCATGGAAAGTGTTAAAATACTACCATTTAAAATACCCTAGGGTGTCTAGTTTTCAAAAATATATGGCTTTGTGGGGTGAAATACACTTGTTGGCTTTAAAAATGTCCCAAATGGGACATGGGCGCAGGTTTTCTGCACATCAGAATTCCAAGTTGGAAAACCAAAAAGCGCACCTCTCAAATGTGGCCTTTTAACCCCCAAATAACCTAACCAACCTATACATGGGTGGTATCCCTGTACTCAGGAGATGTTGCTGAACACATATTGAGGTGTTATTTGGAAATACCCCTTCACATTTTAAGGTAATGTTTAACTAAATAAACAAACTGCAATCTATGTGAAAAATTAAAAAAAAAGATTTTTTGCTGCAAACTTTGGCAAATATTGGTGGTAAAATGGCTACATGAAATGTGTCAAAATACCACAAGTTAAATGCCCTGAGTGGTCTAGTTTTCAAAAATATGTACATGTTGGGGGTCATTCATGGATTTAGTACAGAAATCAGTGTTACAATGTCACTATCGCTAATTTTGAAAAAAAGGATTTTAAAATAGCTTTGCACTACTTATAGTTCTGGCCCTGTAACATGAATAAAAAAAGCACAAAAACATAAAACATGGGCTATTTCTGAACTCAGGACATATATTAGAAACTATTTAGCAGTGTTTTTTTGTTGTCTCTTGTACATGAGTATACGATTTTTCAAATAAAAGTCATAAAAAAACAGCCCATGTCACCAAGCGTCGGACAAGCCAAAAAAGTCATGTCACTAAGGGGTTAACTTATACATCTCTATTTATAACCATACAAAAAATTGCTTCTCCAGTCTAAAGACCCCTTTTGACCATGAGTTTGTGCCTTACCCCCTCTATATAAGGCACTAAAAAAAATGAGGATTCCCTTTTTCTCTCCCTCGCTTTCCTGAAAAAAAAAGAAAAAGAAAAGGAAAAGAAAAAGTAAAATCTGAAGTTAGTACTTGGCAACCCTACATTAAGCTCTAAAAAAATGTATGAGACCTTCTTGTGCATATTTCCAACCCCTCCCAAAAGAAGGGAGATGGAAGAAAAAGAGAGGGAAAAGAGAGCAACAGAAAAAGGGTTTCTATTATTTTCCAAGTGCTCCAAAAGTTAAACATAAATATAGGTACCCTTCTGCCCCTACCTGTTTCCTCATTATCTAGCATGAGGATAGATGCTTTACAAATTTACAGTGTGTCCGTGTTCTTTTATTTCATGCTTGTAATCATCGATTATTATCTATTTTCTCTATTCTTACCACTAAAAATCTAACTTCCATGTAGTGATATAATAAAACATGCATTTTATCAGTGTTCCCATTCTATTCACTTCCTTCTTGTAACTAACTAGCCTTATTTCTTATATCCTTAAACTTCTAGAGTAACTGATCAGCTGTTTTCCAGCAACCCTGTGGCCACCTTCCCCTTATATTACTTCTGTCACTTTGTGCCTTTATTCAATGCTTTGTCTTATCATATTGTATTCTACAATACATATTACTCATTAACTAGTAAAACATGTGTAAAACATATATTCAATATCTCCATATTCCTTCCACTCTTCATATTCCTCGTTGTATTACTCTTTTATTTAGTTCTTTTCTTTCCCCTTAGTTTTAATCAGTCAGTGCCGTAGTGAAATACCAATATTATCATATTACTTGAATTTAAGACATTCAACATAAAAAAACAACAACAAAAACAAAAACCTCAAATAACCCACTAGGTCTCCTTCTTTAGCTTCTAGGCCTCCCCTTTGTCATCTAATATTCATTGTTTCTCTTTTTTAGAATTTTTTTTGTTTCTTTTTCGTTAGACAATCTTTTAAATCCTGTGGGGAATGACAAATCTTTCTATGTTTACATTTTTAATGTTCAATGTCAGATATAAGAATATCAGACCTCAGGGTGTCTAGTATTGTCAGTGGCATATCCTCTGTGTGCGCTATGTGTGTGCTGCACACCTATGCACAATCCCACACTGATGCAATGTTTTCAGGATTTATGTGCTGGTTTGTTCAGAGCACAAACAGGTGTGCTCCAAAAAGACAGCACACAAACCACGAAAATATATGAAATATAATCGAGATGCTGGTGGCCGCATCACTTCGCTGTCGATTCGACCAGCAGGAAAAGTATACAAAGTTATTTTCATAGAATTTTCAGGCTGGATGAAACAACAACAGAGTTGAGTGACTCTGATACCGGTCACTCAGTTATATTTCTTATTTTTTCAAGGATTGTATGCGGTCTGTTCGAAGCACATCTTTCATTCATTAGCAGGATATGCCTCTGCATCTATGGGTGAAGGGGCTTTAGGTCTTTCTTAGCTAAAGAGGACCTACACAATAAGTGGTCATAATGTTATGGCTGATTGGTGTATATAACTATATATATGTGTATGTGTGTGTGTGTGCGCTTGCAAACTGGTATGTGTTTATTGTTAACATGGATAGAGCTCAATGAGTATTTATATGAAATATCTTCTGCATCATTTTTCTCCTCCAGTGATCATGAAACAATTATAGCATCTAGTTAGCTATTTGTTTTAATATGTTATTGTCTCTGCCTGCTCAGTGGATCTACAGCTCTCCTTCTACCTCATTACCTCTTCCCACTCGCGCCTCCAAGATTTTTCCCCCTCTCTTTGGAACTCCTTTCTACAGAGCATCCGGCTCTCTCCGCCCTTTAAAAACTTTTAAAAGTCACTCAAAACTCCTCTTTTTAATGAAGCTTACTATACATCCAACAAGCAGAACTGTTGATTTACCTCTAGCTAATCCCACCTAGCTCTTGCTGCCCTCAATCACTGTTAATATCAGGTAGCTCACAACTGATCCAGCTAGAACGCACACAATCAATCTTATGCCAAACTCACCTAGTGCCAACCATCCACATAAATGTTACTACAACTACATTCCCTCTGTCCTCTTCACTCCCTTATGTGTTTCATGTACCACATTCCACCTAGATTGTAAACTTGCGAGAAAGGCTCTCTACCTCACGTACCAGTCTGTTCTAGTTTGTCTAACTTAGTATGTAGTTCCCTTCCATGCTCTGTATCTAGCGCTACATAAATTGTTGGCGCTATATAAATAAATGGTAATGTAATGTAATGTTGCTTCCCATTTGGTGCAATAGATGTCCATGGATCAGTAAGCATATTTACATTGTTACTATTTATTTAAGTAACTTATTTTTAAATAGCAAGAGACTACTAGGTATTTTCTTTCCAAAATGGTTCAGTTTTGTAAGTCTACTCAGTTCTTAAAAAGGGGCTTGATAGGCTATGTTTATGTATCTACATTTTTTGTTTTTTCCGCTGTTTTCAGTAACATGCTTGATTTTTCCAGATGGGTGGTATTTTGAGATTTGTGAGTTAGTAAATATAGGGAGTGTTGCTGTATGGTATGCAGCTTGATAAAGGCCACAGTGAGAACTAAAATATCAATCTATGCATTAAAGTATAGACTTGGTGCAGCCATTGAACACCTTCAAAGTGCGCTTCATTTTGTGGATTATGTATTTGGGAAAGGTGTGGAAAGGTATCTGTAGCAAGTTATGGACTGTATATGTTCATGTGAGTACTTCCCCATTTGTATAAACATTTATATTTTAAGAGAGAAGCCCTCACTTGAGCAAGCATATGCATTAAAGGGTGTCATTACCAGTAGTTAAATACACAAAGGGGTAGGCATGTACACATTAAACAGGTTAAAAACTTTCTTAATATACATAAAATTGGAGATTTAGTCACATTTTATATATTGTATCTAAATAAATAAGTTATAAGAAGAATACCTACCGAAATCAACATTTTTGATGCTGTAAACCATCCATACAGTTGACTGCTAAAAAGTCTTGGAGGATAGCTCAAGAACATCAGCATAATTGATTGCTCTCCTAAGGGAAATTTGAAAAATGTACATTATTATAAATTGAAATGCTTATTATTACTTTTTTTTTTTTTAACACCAACAGTATTCCAGTTAAACTTCACCAAAACTGCCCCCAGAAGAGAGGTAACTTATACAGACTAATGAAGGATAATTTTATAGACGTGGCACTAGTACAGGAAACACACTGGTTAAATAGCCACTGTAAGATTTTCCATATATCTAGACGGCCTGCTTAGAAGGTACTAAGAGGAAAAAAGATTAAAATTAAAAATAAATAAAATAGTATATGCGTTGTGAAACATATATGCAATTTTTGGAAAAAATTAAACCTCCCTAAAATTTCTCAGGACCAAAAAGTTAGTTTAAATGAACCTTAGCAGGGCTGCCCGTTGACCACTCTACTCTACATTTTAACAATAGGACCCTTGGTGGACATGATCAGGCAATCAAAATATATTCAAGGAATTAACATCATATTGACATCTAATAAAATTTCACTATACGCTGATGACGTACTCCTGTCCTTGATGAACCCACCCTCCTCGATTTGGCTGGTCTTTGACCTAATAAGAACTTATGGAACTTATTCAAATTATGAAATAAATATTAAAAAAACATAAGCCTTGGCTATTTTACTGACTGAGGATGAAGGGGGAGCTTGGATCCTTGCATGACTTAAATCTGGGAAAATCCCACATGGAATACCTGGCTATTAAAATAACAAATACCCTCTCAATAATTATAGAGAAGAACTATAAAGACCTGTTCAACATTATGAAAAAACAACTAAAGAGTTGGAAAGGCTTGGAGATCTCTTGGTTGGGAAGAACAGATATATTTTATATCTAATGCGAACAATACCTCTTAGAGTTCTTCACAACCTGTTGAGAGATTTCCAAGGCATTATGAACAATTATATTTGGCAACACAGGAAACCAAGAATATCCCAACACATATTACAAACTTCATGAAATAGTCATGCTAACCTACTTTCTGGCCTGGGATAAAGATTCAAATAACTTGCTCCTGTGGTACAAAATTGAACAAAATCATCTGGAGAATTATGATCTATACTCCCTGTTTTGGGCATCTTCGACTGGCAAAAAAGACATGTCTGGAATCCTATTATTCTAGATACCTTACTTTCCATTAAAAGATGTAAGAAAAAAATGTGTTGGGGCAAAGGATCCTTTAATGATCTCAACTCCCATAAACTCAATTCAAAATTCAATCGTTGATATTAATCTTTCTAGTTGGCTTGACTGAGGAATATCCAGACTGGAGGATCTTTTAGACCATAATAAATTACTGCTTTGCCAGACCATAATGCAACGGTTCTCTATTCCAGTGAAAGACTTCCTCTTATCTGAGGATTAAAAAATATATCAACTCGAAAAACGTGGTTGCAAATCAAGATCTGGATATATGGCTAGGGACACACAAAAAGAAAAAACAGATCACTAGTGCAATGAGACTCTTCCAGAATCTTAGATTAGATAGTAAAAACCTACTAAAATGGGAGTCATGGGTAGGGTTAACCTATAAGTTAGAGGACTGGCAAAAGGCGTACCAAATTACAAAACAATTGATTCATTCAGTAGGGCTACAGCAAGTCTATATTAAGATACCTCATAAATGGTATATGACCCCAAACAGAATGCATAAAATTAATACTCAGAACTCTGACAGATGTTGGTGTTGCTTGGTGGGATTAGGCACATTAGACCACATTTGGTGTGAATGCCCTCTATTAAACAATCTTAAATATGTTCTTTCAAATCTTTTGGCTAAATTATTTGAATTCCAGGGTTCCTTAACACCACAGATGTACCTTTTCCACTTGGGTCTTTCCAATTTTAACGATTCCCAAGCCCGCCTTGCCACTCACCTCTTTGTAGCGGCAAAGATTTGTGTGGCCAGACAGTGGAGGACGAATAATATTATTGGCCATAGAGACATAATAAACCAAATTCAATTTCAATACACCATGAAAAAGGGATTCGATCAAAGGGAAAACAATATAGAAAAAGGCAACAAAATAAGGCTTCCTGGGAATTAATAGCGGACATAGTGGGAATCTAAAAAGTCAGGTGTAATATGCCAATGGATACTCTACTTGGAAGGTGACATTCCCCTCCGGACAATATCAAACGGATACCTCTGGACCGGACAGAACGGATGGGTGCATGTGAGTGAATGACTGAATAAGGTTTTAATTTGCCCAACCTCTCTCCCCAAAACTTGGGAAGTCGATTACTGAGTAGATAAGAGCTTTCACAGGAGGTTGGAAATGGAAATTAAATAAATCATTTTTTTTAAAAACCTTACCCACCCCCCACACAATTAGAACATATGGACCAATATTTGGTAGACACAATTATGAATATATGTATATTGTGTTTCAACTTTTTTGATATTTGTACTTTTGATAACATTTGAAATAAAGAATATATATTAAAAAAATGTCATCAATTGAATCATGTCTTGTATAAACATGTAAATATGTATCTACATAGATACAGTTCTATGAGGTCTCCCAAACTACATCTCCAGAATATAGCATATATAGGTTACTAAAACTCATGCTTTCTATAATTACTCTTACATGAAACACATGTTCCTGTGTATGTTCAACAGTAAGTTGAATGTTATAGATAGGTGGCGGCTAACCTTGGCACTGCAGATGTTTGGAAATTACATATTACCTGTCACTGTCATGTATTCAAACTTCTTCTATGGCAATTTGGTATATATGGTTTAAAATGGTTTATTAACTTTCAAACATTACTTATGCTTTAACTATCTGCTCTCTCATTGGTCAGGATGTATTCTTTTCACAAAAACAGTCCCTGGCACACAAACATCACACCAACCCCTATAAGCAGATGTGAATCAAATTCCTTGTCTCCTCAAAGACACTGGAACATAGCATAATAAACAGACTGGCTTGGAAACCATGTGGCATTTATTTCTGCTAGTATTTTAATACATTTAAAGGCTTTGTTTATATGCTCTACTTTTGTGTGGATTAGTCATTATGAGAAACTCATAACAGCAAAAGAGAGAATCAATACAGTCATATTTTAGACTGGTCTTATAAAACATTTAATATATTCCAGAGTTTTCTTTAATTATTATCTATGTGTGTATCATAACAAATTAGAACTTATTTTTACTAGGTGCCGGTAATGTAGCTGCAAGCCTGTCACTGGCATGTCATTTGGGTTATATAATTATATATAAAGCAAATAACATTGCATTAGCAAAGATAAGTGATTAAATTCATGCTGGCAACAAAGCACACACTACTCTGACATCCATGTCATCTAAACTTAATCTACAATTTACATACATTTTTCCACCCATTCATTCATTGCTCAAACTAAAATTAATGGAAATGCCTGGGATAAAAATGGGAATGAAATTGTAATAATGTGTTTTTGTGCAACTGATGTTATCATTATGGATGAGTAAAGTAAATGTTACAAGTTTATTTGAATAACTATAATCCTTTACGTTGGGACAAGTGCCTTGGCATTGTCCTGATTATCAGAACTAAAAGGCAATTAATACTCAATTGTTTTCTAAATAATTAAAGTTATACAATTCATGCATATACACAGATGCCATTTTAGCCTTATAATCCTAGCAGATTTCCTGGATTAGTAAATAAAATGCTTTTTCTTTATGTGTGGAAGCTTTTAGTTCCTTCTTCCTGAACTCTTACAGCAGTCTAAGTGCTGTAATAACAGGCACAGGAAGGCAGTGGTGGATAAAGGGGCAATTGCCCCCCCCCCCCCCGGTGCTGGTGAGGAGGTGAGAAAAAAAAAGCCACCACCTTTAAAAAAAAAACGCGCTTGCCAGAGACGGAGGTGAGAGGCGATCAGAAGAGATCTTTCAGGTTCCAGCAACCTGACAAGGTAACAAAACCTTCTCGTTGGAGATGTGTGTTTCCACTGGCAAAATGCACATAAATACAGCTGCCACTGTAAATCTCCTTTTATATGCAAACAACTCCTCTTAATTTAAATGCTGGTTTTCCTGTGGAAACAGACCTTTAAATTAGACCAAATTAGATATAGCTTTTATGGACTGTCTCTAGACTAAATCTAGCAGGCTAGGACTGTTTCAGCAGTCACTGGAAGGGGAACCACTAAAACATTACCAAGGGTGTGGGTGGAGGAAGCAAAGTTACTCACTGAAGAAGTAGTAAGCCTGCCTTTAAAGAGGATGCCACATTTCAATGAAGCAACAAATGCTCTAAGTGGAAGTCATTGATTGCATCTCTTTAAAGAGATAATAGGTGTAGCTTATATTACAATGTTCAATGTATAGAAATTTAGATACTGTGTTAAATTTGTATTGTGATGTATATTGTTTAATTGTTTCTGTGACCCATATAATTGGATTATATTCTTGGAGGGAGTCCTGTGGGATGAGGACATTCCTCTATAAGATGTTGTCTGTGTTTTTTATTCAAAATATAATAAAAAGATAAAAAAAAAAAAAGAAAAAGAAAATTAGATACTGAAGCCCAAGGGTGTAATGTGTTTGCTCACCAGAAATTTTATGGTTAGGCAGCATGTCATTTCAATATGACTTTGCCCTGTTGTGGGCAAGGGCTTTGGAAGTGATCCATCGCTCAGGGAGTGTTGCTAGACTGCCTGAAGAGACAGTCAGCAATGTTATAGTTAAAAAAAACTAAGATCTAGGGTCAAGGTTAACAATGGGGTTAGCATTATTAGGGTTAGGGCTAGGGTTACATTAGTGTTAGTGCTTGGGTTACGATTGTGGTTAGGGTTGGGGTTAAAAGATCACTGTAGAATAAAATGGTTAAGAAAAAGCAATGCACTACTCAGTTCTTGCACTATAACTTTCAAAAACAACAGGGCTATTTCAAAATTCATGAACGATAGTCAGTTTATATTAGTGTTTGTAGTTCTTTAAAAGGTAAGAAAAAGATAAGTTAGAAAAACTTATTTTTTTCAATTGTACATATTTTATTATTTTTATAGTAAATAATATAACATGATTTGAATAATGGTTTCTAAAGAAAGTTCTACTTATGACAATAAAATCAATATATATAATTTGTGTGGGTATACTAAAGGAGAGGGAGGACAATTACAACTAAACACAAAGTGTAAAAACAGCCATTGTCCAAAATAACCAAAAATGGTCTAAAAGTCTGGTCACTAAGGGTTTTAATGCATCTACTTTTCATTATTATTATTGGTAGTAGAATGATGTAAATGGAATTTTTTTCAAACAGTTTTTTGCACATCCTTTATTTTAAGATGTTAAAGTTAATGCATGGAATCAAAACTAATAAAAAGCAGCAGAACTAGGATACTGGCAAATGGACTCAAAGTTGAAACTGTGATAATATGTTTGAACTTAACTTTTCTGCATCTTTTCCTAAGAAACTTGATTAAATTAAATGCATTTTTGGGATTTTTTGTACTGAATGCAGTCAAGGGATGATTATTGATGTATCCAAATCTTGCTTATTCCTTAGGGCTAAGTATTGTTGAGAGTATTTTCTACACATCATTATTTTCAGTAACCTTCTAGAGGACTCATTCTTTGGTAGAGAAAGAAACAATTTATTTTTGTTATTGATTCACTAGGTAGTTTGCTACTGCCTGTAAGCATTACGTATTTATGAGAATATAACTCAATTTCTCTCAACCAGTCAAATGTACTAGAAAAAAAGCAAGCTCTCTTGTATTGGTATAATGCTCAATGATAAAACCTGCAAATACAATATACTATTTTCAGTATCATAATATGTTAAGACTAAATAGTCATATTTCTGCAAATGTATGGTCTTCTCCGTCTTCATGCAGGTCAGGGGATTCAATCACTAACCTTTTATAAACTATTCATATTTAAGTGTGCATGTGCAATAAGGCATAGAAGAAATTAAAATCCAAGAGACTTTAGGGATACTTTGTCATTTTGCAAATTATCCCTAAAGTCTCTTGGATTGTAATTACTTGTATGCCTTATTGCGGTCTGTTAACTAAAATTTGAGAATAGTGCGAGGAAGTCTACTTGGGAGATCAATTTTCGCTTTAAAAATCAACCTCCCAAGATGACCTCCTCACACTATTCATTAAAACAAACTTGACCTCCCTTTTCCCCTACCTGATCAAAATCCATCTCCAAGTCTCTTCAGAGAAAAGCTATAAAAATTGCTATTCACTATAAAACAGAGTTTGAATTGGGGGGTGAGCTGGACTTTGATATTTAACCTCCTCCTGCAGCTAATCTCTTTTTATAGGTGGCGAATTGCATATAAAAGTAAAATCATGCTTCACCTAAACAGGGACCTACCTAAATGTCCCTGGGCACTCCTAACACATATGGGGTGCCAGAGCAAGTACCCCTGGTCTACCCTTATAATAAGAACAGTACCAAATGGCCAAACCCAACTGTTATCATTTGGGGTTGGGACCCTGTTAAATGATTCTCAGATTGCCTGCGAATATTAATCGGGGTGGGAGCTGACCATATAGCTTATACACCCCTAACATGAACGCATTAATAAATACCCCCCTGTCCAGCACAGTGGTGCGGGGGTCATACAGGGGGGGGGGAAACTATGTGGCAAAAAGCAAGTGTGGTGCTATCTTTAATTAAGTCACACTGAGATTTCATAAATGATAGGTGGATTTGTTATTTTGTATTATTTTTTACATTTTTGGACTGCCCATTTCTTTGTTCTGAAGATAAGGAGTGTGGGTGTTGCTGATCATCCGGGGATATATTTAATTTAGGTAATTTTTTTTATTTACAAGGCACCCTGTGTGTGCAGGCACTTATTTGTTAGGTGTGGGGGCATTATTAAGACTCATCCCCCCCCCCTCCCTATGTGGGGAAGGTAGGGCCGGTGGGATTAAGCAATGTTAATTTTATTAAATTGTATTTATTATTCATGTCATCAATGGGGCTGCCCAGGGGAATTATTTATTGGAATTGGATTATTTATTGGGGTTGGCTATTAATTTAGATTCTGGGTGCCTTGTGCATGTCCCTATAATATTAATTAAGGGATGGGATTTGAATTATTATCCCCAATCCTATGCAAGGTGGGAGAGTGTTTATTAATGGACTAGGGACTAGAAAACCATTTGCAAGGATCAGTGCTAATCTCGACCTTTAGTCTTAACCTTTAGTGATTAGACCCCACTGAGTTTAATCCATGTGTTGTCCTCCTGCCATTCACTCCCTCCAAAACCTGTTGCTTGCTGGTTTAATGCTATGGAAAAGTATTTACTAGCTGCACAACATTTCTCTTTAAACCCTGTGATAGAAAAGTTACACCAATCAGCCATAACATTATAACCACCTAACACTGTGTAGCTCCCCTTTTGCCACCAACACAGCAATGACCCATCGAGGCATGGACTCTCCTAGGCCTCTGAAATTGTGCTGTGGATTCTGGCATCAAGACATTAGCAGCAGATCCTTTAACCCCTTAACGCATGTGGACGTATATATATACGTCCTGAAAAGCATGGTCCTTAAGGACCATGAGGACGTATATATACGTCCTCCGTTTTCATGTAGTGTTGCGCTCATTAGCGCAACACTACATGCCTGCAGCTACTCTCAGAGGCTGCTTCGGATCCGAAGCAGCCTCTGAGAGGGCTTTCAGCCCCCCCTCGACCCCCCCGCGTGCATATGATCACAGCGAATGTGATCATATGCGCGCTAACACATATAGGCAGTGAAAGCTCATCACTCCTCCTGGGCACTGCGATCACCCGGTGATCAAGGGGGTGTGTGCTGTTTCGGAGGAGCATGCTCCTCCGATACAGCGTGCCCAGAGGAGAGCGACGGAAGACAGAAAAAAAAAATCTCTTCCGTTGCTCTGAAACCGCTACTTGACTGCCCCTACAGGCAGTTAGACGGTATTACAGTTCAAAATAGAAAATTAAATAAATACATTAAATAAATAAATAAATGGAAAAAGCTAACCCTTGATCTACTGAACCTAGATCTAGGGTTAGGGTCACAAATAGGGTAATAATTAGGGTTAAATGGGGGTTCGGATGATTACAAGGGTTAGATTAAGGGGTGGGGGTCAATTTAGGGTTAGATTAAATTTAGAGTTGGGGTAAATTTAGGGTTCGGGTTAAAAAAATCACTGTAGAAGAAAATGGTTAGAAAACCAAAAAAACACTAATATTGTTTATTGCCCTATTACGTGAAATAAAACATAGACAAACAAGGAAACATTGATATTACTAAACTCAGGACAAATAGTAGAAATATATAGACGGGGTCTTTTTTACCATTTGTAATTGTGTAAAAAAAAAAATCAGGTCAAAGTTGGAAAAAGTGTTTTTTATGGCATATTTTCATCATATTTTATATTTTTTTAATAGTAAATGATATCATATGATGAAAATAATAGTATCAAATGAAAGCCCAATCTGTCCTTTAAAAAATGATATATAATTTGTGTGGGTGGACTGAACACAAAGAAAGAAATTCACAGTTCAGTAAACGTATGACAAAAATAATGGAATTCTGGTCTTCAAGGAAAGTCAAATGCAACATAGCACTCGGTCACTAAGGGGTTAAGTCCTGTAAATTACAAGGTGGCCCCCATGGATCGGACTACTTTGTTCAGCACATCCCACAGATTCTCAATTGAATTGAGGTAAAGGGAATTTGTAGGGCAAGTCAAAACCTTGAACTCATTGTTGTGTTCCTCAACCATTATGAGTAATTTTTGCATATGTGTCAGGGTTCATTAACTTGCTAAAAGTGGCCAATGCCATCAGGGAGGTCTGTATCCATGAAAGGATGTACATGGTCTGCAGCAATGCTTAGGTAGGTGGTACATGTCAAAGTAACATCCGCATGAATGGCAGGACCATTGCCCAAAGCATCACAATGTCTTCGCTAGCTTGCCACCTGTCAGTGGACATAATGTTAAGGCTGATCGGTGTATTTATACCTAATGCTGATTACTCCTGTAATTACTGTCATTAGAGTGATTAGTTCAAGGGAACTGTTTAATATGCCATTTAAAGCAGCAATAAATATAACAAGGTATATGTCCGGGTATAAACTGCAAATACTACTAGTTTAATAGTAGCCTATCAAAGTACAATAGTTGAAGTAAGCTCATCTGTAAAGTTATCGCCTTGAGAAGATCAGCCACAGTTGTGTAGTCTAGCAAACAAATAAACTCACACATGAATAGCTGTAGGAAGCCATAGAAAGATTAACTGCAGACCTGTGTTTGCCAGTGAGGAGGCCAGCCGTATGGCATATACTTAGATGGCATCAGTACTGCCTAAAATTCCCACAACTCTGATAACACATTTAGCAAAATGAGAAGATGTACTATAAACTGTTCTAGTCATCTATATATGGATGTAATTGCTACTGAAATATCTACCATTAAGTTTCAAATTACGTAATGGTGCCCAGACAATCTGCATTTTTAAAACCTAGCCATTTGGTTGACACAGTCAGTGAATCAGAGGCCTCCTTTTTGAAATCCCAGCCTGCATGGGCTGAGATTTGCTGAAGCATCTTTTCTTTGCCAAGTCAAAGCTGTGGTTTGTGGGCATAACTGATGTAGTGGAACATTTTAAAAGGTATACTTTTATTTACAGGGTACCATTTTGGTGCCAGGTTGGTGGGCACTCAAAGAGGGCAGGGGTTTACTGCAGGTAATTATAATTGATGTGTCCCTTACTATCTGGTAGACATGTGCATTCATTTTCGGATGAATGCATTTTCGTCCAAACAATTAGCTTTTTCGTCCATTCGTCCGAAAAACAAATAACAAAAATGCTAAACTAACGAAAGCCGAATGAACTAATGGTTAATAAACAAAAATCATTCATCCATTCGTCCATTCGTGCTATTGGCATTCTATAAACTAAAACAGAGTCGGTTTATAGAATACCAATAGCATTACATACATTCCATAAACCAACATAATGAACGACTTTCGGTTTATGGAATGCATGTAATGCTATTGCTATTCTATAAACTGAAATAGAGTCTCCATTCAACTGACCTATTCGTATGAATGGGCACTCTATTTCGGTTTATAGAAAGCCAATAGCATTACATGCATTTCATAAACCGAAAGGCTATAAACCGAAAGACATACGGTTTATAGACTTTCGGTTTATGGAATACATGTAATGCTATTGCTTTTCTATAAACCGAAATACAGTCCCCATTCATATGAATAGGTCAATTGACCTATTCGTATGAATGGGGACTCTATTTCGGTTTATAGAAAGCCAATAGCATAACATGTATTCCATAAACCGAAAGTCTATAAACCGAAAGACATTCGGTTTATAGACTTTTGGTTCATGGAATACATGTAATGCTACTGGTATTCTATAAACCGAAAGACATTCGGTTTATAGACTTTTGTTTATAGAAAGCCAATAGCATTACATGTATTCCATAAACCGAAAGTCTAGAAACCGAAAGACATTCGGCTTATAGACTTTCGGTTTATGGAATGCATGTAATCCTATTGGCTTTCTATAAACCGATATAGAGTCGGTATATAGAAAGACAACAGCATTACATACATTCCATAAACCGAAAGTCTATAAACCGATATGTCTTTCGGTTTATAGACTTTCGGTTTATGGAATGTGTAGGTAAATTGATTCATACAAATGAATAAAACGAAATGAAAATAATGAACTAATTTTGTCTGAAACAAATGCAGTAATGAACAAAATTTATTTTAGACTAAATAAATAACATTTTCGTATGAATGGACGAAAACGAAACTAAAATTTTAGTTTTGCATATGTCTACTATCTGGTAGTTATTTTTAAATAAATGTATTGGGTCCAGGGACATCCCCCAAAGCAGGGATGAATGGGAGATTTAATCTGTTAGATGGTCATGGTGTGCTTGGACATCCTCTGGACCATGTGCAGTGGAATTAATGTTTTTGGTAACCATCAAACCAAAGTTATTATTAGGGAGGGGAAGATGGTTAACAAGGCTAATCCAGCCCCTAGAACCATTAATACAATTCATTTTTAATTTATGGAGCCAATTTTTTCTGGTGTGGGGGGGGACTTGAATATTTTTCTAATAGCCAATGTCCTCCTGACATGAGTCTCTATCAGTTCTTATGGGGAGGATAGAAGCTACTATTTTGGTCAGAACTCCAGTGGACAACAATGGGCCATTTTTATTCTGACTTAGGTCCACATTGGTGGTCTCTAAGTAGCCTGAGTAGGCTATTTGGATCAGAGATGTGATCCAAAGTAGTCAGAATCTTGGAGATCTGATTTTCGTTGAGAAATTCTGAGCTACATGAGCAGACCCTCAAGTGTTATCTGGCTGAGCCAGACCAAAAACAGAGTTGCAGA
The DNA here is from genome assembly GCA_036172795.1 of Pelodytes ibericus. Lineage (NCBI taxonomy): Eukaryota > Metazoa > Chordata > Amphibia > Anura > Pelodytidae > Pelodytes > Pelodytes ibericus. The sequence goes on from CM069862.1 coordinate 69,656,336, forward strand.
TCAAATAATAATTTTGCTGTACCTTTAAATATATTTGTGTATCACTGCATTTAATGTGCTAATATGCCTGGTACATAAGGAGTATACAAAGTTATTGTTTTATTGACCAGTGTTGACATGGCTAGATTTTCCCGGCACCTCTTTTCACCTGCTTTCTCAGAATAATAGTGTATTTGTAATGCCCCTTTGCTGCTGCAGCGATAGCTCTCTGATAATCCACACAAATCCTTAGCTGGTACATATAACATCTTATTTAGAAAATGCTATGAATGAAGTCACTGGAGAAAGAAATAATGTTGTTACTGTTGTATGCACAGGCAAATATCCTATTTTTCTATGTAACACCTCCACAGACCTATTGAATTGATAAACATTTGGTAGCTAAACACTTGGGAGATGTACTTTCCTTTCTACAGAAAGCTGTCATCATTTTAGTATCTTTTCTTCTCTATTCTTTTCCAGTATTTTCTGAAACAAAATGTTCATTCAGACGACAAGCCAGTTGAAAATAATTGCACGGATAATTTAACTATATTACTCCTAATGAAACTTGGCTTTTTCGGTAGAAAGTAAGTCGCTAGTCCCAGAAATGAAGAAATATTCAAGCATCCATTTCAGATAATGAAATCTACTAGAAATCAATCTTGCTACAGTTGAGCAGTTCCTATTATGGAAGTTTTTTCTTAATACAGATGACATCTGAGACCAGCAGCACTTAAATTCAGCTGTGCACTGACATAAAAAACAGAGTTTAATTTGCTACCACTTTGCACAAAACAATTTGCACAAACTGTTTTGATAAACTACTCAAAACTATAAAAGTATATTAAATGATTTTTTGGCCCTAGCCTAGATATGCACATGAGAACAGACTCAACAGAGTAGGAACAACCAACCCTAAAATATAGTTGTAAATTGGGCAAATTATGATCTGACTCACTGAATCACTCACCCTAGCCTGTTCATTAGGCCAGGGTCTAAGCGTGTTCACCTGATTACATGTAGGTTAGAGAGGTTTTGACCTTGAGAATCATTCTCTACCCCACACTTCTAAGTCAGACAGGTGGACTTTTGCACAAAATGGAGTGTAACATCGCTGGTTGATGACATCATGCTAGAATTCTGGAATCTTCTCTTACTTTAGATCTAACTGGACTGTCAAATTATAGTGTTAGAGGTATTTCTGTGCCATGTTTTATGATATTGGGAGATAAATGTCGTTAAGGACCAAAGCGCCATTTAGCGCAAATGGGTTAAACCCAAACTGACACACATCAGACAAGTCAGAAGATTTGCTTTTCTGAAAGAAATCCAAAACACATATGCTAACAATATTGAACTGACCCTCACCTCTTTTGGTCCATTTGGATTTTCCCAGATTGAAAGAAAAAACAAATCAGAGATTCATGGAGAGAGCTGTATATGTTAGTCTTGAGAACTTGGGGTTATATAATGACAAAGGGGGACATCATAAATATTTGAATCAATTATTTTATCACTGAAGAATTGACACAATGATGATACACAAGAATAAAATCTGACAAGTTCATAATTTCTAAATCTGAGTGTCAAGAGAAATAAAAAAAATAAAAAAAAACACATATGCTATCAATGATCACCTGTTGGCTGCTATATCTAGTAATTAGATATATAATACAAGGTAAAAACTACTGGTATAGTGCAATTAATTATTAATATAGGATATCAGATACATGATTTTAGTAATTGCAGTGAGAGAAATAGCTTTCTAATTCACTATTTAACTATAATAAAGTTCCTGTTTTTACAAGCATTTCAAATGTATCTATACATAATACCACAATGAAAACACACATCTCACTTTCTTTTAGTAAACATATAGTGAACAGCCAATATGTTAAGACTAACAAATCACTCATTGATTACAATTTTTTAAAACAGATATTTGAAGAATGGTGTACAAAAACAGATGCAACATTGCAAAGGTGCATTTTGTGAAATAACTTCATTTTATGCCTTAAAAATCAATTTAAGCCACTTAGCAATTGTTTGGCTAAAAGGCACATAATTCCCTTTGATTTCATCTGGCAAGCTTTTAGAGAGCTATGTGTTTTTGTTTACTTTTAAAGACATACTTTCCTGCTTAAAATAAATATTTTTGTTTTTTTCTTCAACTGTTTCTATGGTGCACTAAAAGATAAACACTTTATTAAAATGCTAAACATAATTATGGAAAACAAGTATGATCAACAATGTATGAGCTCACAAAAGCCATGATATGCTACCCAAAATGTAAGAATTATATATGATTTATATGCAGCATAAAAGTATATTACAAAAATGTAAGCACTGACTTAGTTTATATAGTTTATATATTGCACTATTGTACCTAATGTCATAGGAAGGTAAATCAAGAGGAAATTAACCCTTATAATACCTAACTGCATATGCAGATTTCAACTATCAGCATCTTGCAGAATTGATCTGTTGTCATCAGCTGGTAATGATACTAAAGTATTGCAATTTACTCAATGTTTAACCCCTTCATTGGCAACAATGCCCGTACATGTATTGGTTGTGGCGCAATCACAGCATGTTTGCCTTTATTTGGGGTATTTTTAAGCTTCACTAGTGAATGCTATCAAGGAAACAAAAAAAAAACATAAATGCCAGGACGGCCCGTGAATGGTCTTAAAGTGACAGCCCAGTTACAATTTGGTGGGATGGATAGGGTGAGCTGATCCTGGTTGCTTTAACAGTTAGGCAGAGCAGGATCCATCATTATTTTTTGTCTTTATTTAGGTGATCACTATGAAAATCAATCACATTGATCACAGCAATAAATTAAATAAATGCAGTAAATGACAATCTGTGTTGCATGAATACAGATTGTCAAAAAAAACCTCTCGCTCACTGACACTGTGTTATTGAAGAGAGATATACTGTGTCCCATAAAAAAATGCAACACCCCTCCACACACACTTTTATTTTTGCCATTTTTACACTCTTTATTAAAATATATACAATACACAAAGGGATAAGTATAAAATAATGGTAAAACAAAAGTAGAAAAAAAAATTCTTAAAACAATATATAATATTAATTTAAGAAGCAAGCGTGCACTTTTATTTACATAGGTATACAGCAAGAATAGAGACAGATCCTAAGCACTTCAGTGTTGCTGAGCTTTCATAAGATTTAACACTCAACACATGCATAGGGAAGCAAAACAGCAAATCATATAAAAATATGCTTTTTAAAAAGGGACAGTCTAGTCCACAAACTCACTTTGGTGCAAGGTGAAGTTTACTGCTTATATAGTGCACAGGATTTTTTTTCCCAGTGTGATTTAATGCAGGCATTCTGCATAAATCACAGTGATGACTCTGCATGTTTACTGCAGGTGCAGCAGCACTGATTATACAGACATGGAGAATATAACGTTTTGTTTCATTTAGTCACTTACTATGCTTTTGGAATAGAATAAATTGAGTGGACTCTAAGTGACCTTGCTCTTGTACATAGTAAGAGCTCTTAACAGCGCAACACATTGTCTGATGACATCACCAGAGAGACAGGAAATTCCATTCATTTGAATGAAATGATTCTCATTGGTTCCTGCAGCAAAACAAGGGAAATGTATTTTTACTCAGTTAGTATGGGAAGTCCTGGATCTTGCAAATGGACTATAATTTCATAGTTACATCGAGCTGTAAGTATTTGATATTTTAAGATGCATTTTTGGGCACTAGACAGTCCCTTTAAAAAGCATTATGTTGCTAATATTAATTATAATTATATTGATGTTAGCAGGTTTTGGGATCCAGCAGCCAGATCAGCAAAGTCTTCTGCCAAAAGTAGCCACTCATTACCCAGGTGGTTGAGCCCCTGAGCTTTGAGTGACAATCTGGTCTTTGGCAGAGCTGAGAGGCTGGAACAAAAAGTAGAAGCATAGTAAGGAAAGCAGAGGTCAGTAGGTAGGAGAAGACAGAGTATTCAGATAATTCAAAATCAGTAACAGTTAAATATACATCAGTAGCAGGCTTGATTATAATACAGGCAGAAACCACAATAATCTGGCAAAGGTACAGTGACAGGAAGTGGCTTTTATAGGCAGAGTGTGAGCACATGACCAGACACATCTGAGGAGAGTTGACATTGATTACAAGGATTTGTAGATTTATGGTTACCAGAATAGTTAAAGTTGTGAAAAACAGGATGGTGAACCAGTAAAGAAGCGAGCTAGGATCATGGCAGTTAGGGTTCAAGTCCAGGTACAGTCAGATCCTGACAGGAATTGATACAATGTGTGCATGCACCATTACATGTTTGCCTTTTTCTACAATTAAACAACAAATAATAATAATGGGTACAAGGTCTTGTTTAACTCCTTAAGGACAGACCCTTTGAAAAAATTTTGTCCATTCTGGACATTGCCTATTTTAACATTTCTTTGTTGTTTGTGTTTAGCTGTACCCACACAAATTATATATTGGTTTTATTGGGACAAGAATGGCTTTCTTTGATGCCATCATTTTGATCATATCCTATAATATTATATAAAAAAAAAAATATGGTTAAAAAAAACCCACGCATCCGGAGGAGTCAGATTATACCTTTTTTTCGCGAGTTCACATGTCATATTCACGTATTGACTATTTCTTGGGGGACCAACACCTTTTACAGATGTCCGAAAAGTGCTACCTGGAAGACATATACTGGTCAGATCACTCGGCAGTTATCATGATCTGCAATGTAGTCCAAACCTGAAAGAATAGATCCTCATGGAGGTTAAATGAATTTCTGACAGATATGATTAAGTTCTTTTTGAGGAAAACACTAGAGATGGTTTGCTCAAGTCAACAGTGTGGATGGCTTTGAAAGCAGTCATGAGGGGGCATCTTATTAAAATGGGCTCTGAATTAAAAAGGAAACGGCAGCGGCCCCTCAATCTATTATACCTGGATCTGATCACCCAACAACGAATTAATAAAACATGTCCCTCCCCGCACATCACCCAAAAAATTACACAAATAACAAAGAACATAAATACACAATTATTAGCTCAAGCCAACTTTTCGCTCCTTAAATTAAAACAACTATGGTACCAGAAAGGTAATAAAGCAGAGAAAATGTTGACAAACAAGTTAAAAAACATAAAAGCAAAGAATAGAATTAAAAAAATAAAGGAGGGTAACCAGATAAAAATCCATCCACAAGAAATTGGTGAAGCTTTTAATAACTTTTATTGTGAGTTGTACAATCTTCCAACTAATGGAACCACGCAGGAACAAATTGATAACTATTTAAACACTGTGAAGTTGCCGACACTCTCGCCCCTTCAGTTAGACAGTTTAAACCGTCCAATAAAGAAAGAAGAGATTTTGGAGGTAATAAGTAAACTAAAAAAAAACAAAGCCCCAGGTCCAGATGGTTTTAACAATGCATTCTACTCAACGTTTGGTAACGAACTGGCAGACTATTTAAATGAAGTATTCAACGAATTTATAGAAATAGGGAAAATTCCGGTGGAGATGTTACAGGCGGCAATATCCCCATATTAAAACAAGATAAAGATAGCACTGACACAGCTAGCTACAGGTCCATCTCTTTAATAAATAATGATCTGAAAATTTACTCTTCTGTCCTAACAAATCGGATTCAAAAAGTAATCTCCTCACTAGTACACAAAGATCAGATAGGATTCATCTAGGGGCGGCAATCTAGCAATAATATCAGAAGGCTTCTGAGCCTAATAGAGGAAGCAAATAGGACGGGACTGCCCCAGTTGACCATCTCACTGGACACCGAGAAGGCTTTCGACAGGGTCAGCTGGGGCTTCATGTCCCGGGTACTTGAGAGGTTCGGATTTATAGGACCCATCCATACAGCAATAATGGCTCTATACTCCGCCCCTACTGCTAGGACGGTGGGACGGGGTATAGAGTCAGGGTGGTTCAGGGTCGCGAATGGAACACGCCAGGGGTGTCCTTTGGCCCCGATTTTATATATTCTAACCCTCGAGCCATTCGCTGCTAGGATAAGACAGAACGACAAAATCACAGGAATAAAAATCAAAAATTCAGAATACAAGCTGTGCCTCTATGCAGACGACGTAGTCATTACAATGACTAACCCAGTCACATCAATGAAATCCTTCATACTAGATACTACAAACTAAATCTTACAAAAACCAGAGCAATTATGTTAAATGTAGGAAAATACACAAAAAAATAATAAAGGACACATACCCTTTGGAATGGTCTGTAAAAAGCTTAACACATCTGGGGATACAAATTGCTACATGTTGCAGTGACACGATGGAAAAAAATTATGCTGCGTTGTTCAGCGATACCCAACTTAAACTAACGAAAACCTGGCTTTTTAACGAAGTCTCATGGCTTGGTAGAATAAATGTCATTAGATCTTATGTGTTACCGAAGTGGATATATCTATTCAGAATGCTACCACTAACAATCCCCAAACACAAGCTTCAGCTGGTCCAGAGACTGTTCATGTCCTATATTTGGAATGGCAAGAAGCCAAGGGTTAGTAAAATCAATTCAACGAAACATTCACAGGCTGGGGGTCTGGGCATACCAGACCTTGTGAAACACTATGACTCAAGTAGACTATATCATATAAACAGATGGCAGAACAGCTCAGAATCAGCTGAACCGTGGTTCCAAATCGAAGCAAACCTATTAGGAGTAAAAGATCCATCATTAATACCCTGGATAGGTTGGGGGGCGGACGAAATCCTCTCCAAGCAGGAAACGCCAGGTTATGTTAAAGACCTATTGGGATTTTGGAAGTGCTAAAAAAAAAACATAAGATCCTGCATAAAATCCCCCGCACAATTACAATCCAAGCCCTAGAATATAATATACTCGAACTGTCCCTAAAAAATTGGTATAAACATAATAAAATCCTTGACCTAATGGAAGGCGATCAATTAAAATCCTTTACCCAAATTCAAATACAAATGAAACTTCCTGCTAGGGAATTGTTTTCTTACCTCAGATTAAAAAAATTTCTAAAAAATGGATTAATAAAAAGAAATGGGAACACTATTGAAAGCAAAATCGACAGGCTATTTGATCAAAATCCAAAAAGGAAGCTCATGCCGAGGCTATACAATTTACTTGATACAAATAAAAACGATATGGTGGGATTGTCCGTTAATTCGAAAAATTTGGGAAAAGGTATTAGGGACAATTGAGACTATTTCATAAATAAAATTAGAAAATACTACAGAGGCTGCTCTTCTACACATAGTACCACCAACGTTGACTTTCCAAAAAAAGTACTTGTTAATTCATATTATGATGGCCACCAAGATGATCATCGCCAGAAACTGGAACAATAAAAAACTACCATCATGGGCACAAATAAAGAATCAAATAACATACCAACACAAAATGGAAAAAAATATTGCAGTTAACACTGGCACGGAGGAAAAATGTAAAAAAAGATGGTTACCTTGGTTTACCCACTTCCCACCAGACGATGAGAGTCCCTGCAATTGAATCTCAGTGTCCAAAGGGAGGGGGGGGGGGGGGAGAATGGAGGGGGACAACAAGAGAAGGGGCATAGAAAAGAGAAATCACAAATTGTGGTCCATACACCCCTCCGTCCTCACCCCACCCTTTTAATGATTTCCTTAAAAGCTGTAACGCCCCGGCGGCGTTACGCCCCACTCCCACGTATGTGTACGTATTGTGAAATTTAGTCATTTATTTTGTTGTCTTTTTTTTTTTTTATCTATATATTGTATACGTAAATGTTAAACGCTTTCGTTTTTTTTTTGTATTGTACTCTATAAAATTAAATAAAAGAATTATAAAAAGGCAAAAAAAAAAAAATCCCACACATTTGCTGACTTTTATTTGAAACATCTTCTCCTCATTAACAAAAAAACCTTCTAAATAGATTCTACTATTTCTCCTGAGTACAGGGATACCACCCATGCATAGGTATGTCAGCTTGTTTGGGGGGTTAAAGGCCACATTTGAGAGGTGCACTTTTTTATTTCCAACTTGAAATTTTGACATGCAGACAGCCTGCACCCATGATATTTCAAGTGGTGGTATTTTAACACTTTCCATGCACTTATTCTACCACCAGCCTTTGTCAAAGTTTGTGGTAGTATTTTTTTTTTCACAAACCTTGTACTTGAGACATGAATTCACAGATTTTGGTATGTGTCACTGCCAAATAACACCCCAATATGTGTTCAGCAACATCTCTAGAGTACAGGGATACCACCCATGCATAAGTTTGTCAGCTTGTTTGGGGGTTAAAGGGACACATTTGAGAGATGTGCTTTTTGGTTTTCCAACTTGAAATGTTGACATGCAGACAACCTGAGCCCATGTACCATTTGGGACATATTTTAAGCCAGCCAGTGTATTTTACCCCATCAACTCATATATTTTTTAAAAGTAGACACCATAGGCTATTTCAAATGGTGATATTTTAACATTTTTAAATGCCCCCCATCTCTGTTGTCTCTCTTCACTCTATTTTAACATTGGGTGTTAATGGGCAGAATCAGGTCTGTGTGTTAAACACAAACAGACCCTGGTCAGTGCTGCATCACGCGCCTCACCCGTAGTGATGACTCATATTTCCAATGTTCTGAATCATTACTGACTTGGGTAGAAGTACGAGGCAGAACTGACTGAGGTCTGAATGTGTTTAATGCCTAGAACTGATGCTGCCAGTGGATCCCCAGTGAGCCATGTGCTTTGTCACAGGGTGGGAGCATTTTTCACGAACACTGGGACAAAGGGGGTCATGTACTAAACAAGTGCAGTGGGAAAAAAGTAGGTAAAACATGAGGAACGAGCAATTTGTGACTATTTGTAACATTTTGTGCTTTTTCTCCCCCGATTTGCACCTCTTCCGTTTATTTTTATTTTGCATGCATTTTTCCGGTTGCGCTAATAAATTGCGATTATATACATGCATGCTAAAGATTTTTGTAAATATTTTGTCAAAAATAATTCTTATTTGCATGTTAAAATTACACCAGCTTTTAGAAAGTGCTATCAAAAGAGGTAGAAAAAATATTCACAATTTTTTTTTGTTTTTATTTGCAATTATGACAGTTTTTATTCGCAATTTGCTCGTATGTACTATTGGAGTCTTAAATGTTTAGTACATTGCAAAAGGAGCAAAGTGCTAAATAGTTTTGCACAAAATATATTTGTGTTTTTTTAGTAAATGCCCCTCAAAGTGTCAAAAGCTGGGACATTTGGTCACCCTTTATATGAAGGTAAAGTGTTTTAGCAGAATGATGTTATCGATTGATACCGCAGACTATACAAATTAATGTGCAATATATTAAAAATTATTGCAGTTAACTGAGTGTTAGTATATTAGGAGCAAGAAAGTGCAATATACAATGCTAATAACCCATTGTTTGCAAGACAAAACTGTAATTAACCAAACATTAACACTTACCAACATTGCAGAGGTTGATTAAGAAAAAGCACAACAGGATAAGGTGAATTTTCAGCCTGTTCTGTCCCTCACGTTTTTCGAAGATAGTTTGAAAAGCTCTTTTTACATATGTTATTATTGACTTTTCTTGTATTCGGTCTTCATTTTCATTATCACTGCATTCTTGGTAGACTCTCTGATATTCGTTGGAATGTTTAGATTCTTGCAGCCAAAAAATTATATATAGTACTGAAAGCAAGTTACAGCCACAGAATATTCCAAATATAATAGTAAATGTACTAAACTGAAGCAAATTACCACCCAAAAGAAATCCTAATGTCCCACCAACAAATATCATGGACTCTGCAATACCCATTCTAAAAGTGCGATTTGAAGTTTGTGTTATATCAGCCAAATAGCTGAAAATGCTTAAAAACATTGAAACATGTCCTCCAGAAATTCCAATAAGAGCAGCGACTCCAAATGTCCAGTAAACATTCATTGTTTTAATCCGAGCAATAGCAATCAAAAGCCCTCCGCCTGCTATAGAAAAAATGCACGGTAAGGCCATCCCAACTTTGCGAGTACCAGTATCAGACCAAGCTCCAAGGATAAGGGCTGGTATAACAGACAGAAAGCTCATTATTGCAATGTATATCAGGATAACATATGATCCTTTACTTTGAACGAGTTTGAATTCTTCTTGGTTTTGTTGAATATCTGTACATATTGTATCATTATACAATTCTTGGCATATCTGCAAAAAGAAAATAAAAAAGGCTTTTTTCAATTGGTTTAGGGGAACTCGTCAGTTTTATTTGTAATAATTATGACTGGTCACATTTTCCTTGTCACATACAGAAAATGCACTATATTAATCACAAAATAATGTATTTTAATTTTTTTTAAATGTCTATATTCCATACAAATTTCGTCACATGCAGAAGATATAAAAATCTGCATTATAGATTTTGTACATATTCCCAAGTGTGTTAATTCAGAGAAAAGATAATGCTTTAAAGGAAAACACAGACAAAATGTGTAAAAGCTACTTTAGTTGAATATGAGTTAATAAAACTATTCTTAGCATTATTCACAGCCTTAATCTTCTAGGAAAATACATATTTGATAAGCATAACTTTGAAAATTAGTATTTAATTTATAAAATGTGAAATGGTGATGGGTGAGTTCATAATATACTATGATGTAAGATGTGATAAGGGTAAAAGTGAGATTATTGGGTAGGGTAATTGCAAGAGATGGTTTTAAATCAAGTGCCAAATAAATGTGAATTGCTTTGTGTGACTCAGAGATGAAAAGCATTTTAATGTATTAAACACATAAAATATTTTTTTCAAATCTGAAAAATAGCTATTCTTAAAACTGGCTATGTCACATATGGTACTTATTTTATTAAAGCTATTACAGTAATAAAGCAATTAAGATTGTCTAACAGCATTCACAATTATATTAATTTAATGTAATGTTTTCCAAATAATTTTTAGATATGTGATCACATGCGTATTTAATGGGTGAAACAATATTCATCACTTAACAAATGACAACTCTGTGAGTTGCTTTAGAGTGTTTATGGGACGGCTGAAGGATTGTATACTTTAGAACAGGTGTACAGATGCAAATTGGTGCTGATGAACACAACAGCAATCTAAAACAACCATGATTAAATCTAGCATTTTATAAAGTAATGTTTGTCTAAAAAAGTGTTATCTTCAATGTTTAAACCCACACACAATGCTGATGGTTAGTTGGTGTGGGAAGTATACATTATTAATTTGATGAGGCAATACAATAGAACTAATAATTTTTACAGAAGGCGTTGGGGCCACACAAAATTCAATGAGGGCCACATCTGGCTCACAGGATACCAGTTATGGTCCACAATACATGGAATGTTTAAAATGAAGGAAATATTTCATACCAAGCATCCAATAAGCATCTTATAGTTTTTACATTATAGCCAACTACAATTTCTCTTTCATTTAGACAATGCAATTACCCCTTGTAGAACTGAGATTCTGACTTCTGAATTTCAAATATTATTATACATTAATGCTAAGTGCTGTTTTTCTGACTGGCATGATTCAGAGAGCGAATGGCAGCAATGCTTGCTCAGCCAAAACACTTTGAAAGTGGCTAACTAAAACTGGGGTTTCTTTGACAGCTCTATGAAATTGATGCATGTTGGCACTGCTTACTCAATAATGAAATTGTGACTTTTCAGTAGTATACGAGCAGTCACATACTCATTAAATCAGTTGCCAGCACTTATCAATGTTCTTTACTATTACAAAAAGATACATACAAATCTTCTTTTGCAATGGTTTTTTACATCTGGGATAGGGTATTTAAATTATGATTTACATATATATAATACTATATAGACATATACATATAGTAAATAGTATTACTTACAGAGTAGTCTGGGTTATAAGACATAGATTCAATTTATTAAATATATTAAAAGCATATTAATGAACATACAATAAACAATGCCATTTGCAGATGATAAAAAATAGAAATATAACAATATACCTTTTTTGGTCAATACAGTCATTCTTTCTCCCCCTGAAATTAATGGGAGGCGAACTGTGTCAGATGAACTGACTGAATGCCTGGTAAAAAGGTGGGCTCAAGCTTTTATAAAAATAAAATTATGGTGCATCTCTTACATTCTATTCTATATATCAAAATGAGTGCTTTTTTAGACCTCTAAACTCTGTCAGATTCACCCTCCACCCCGATACACTATAGACTAAGCCCCTTTTTGGACTTATTCACAAATACCACTACTGTCATTTCTACTTCCACTAAGTAAGTTTTTGGACTTTTTTTTTCCAAATATAGATTTGTATTGAAAATGATACTCATAAAGCAGTGACATTGACAATAATACAGTTGGCTAAATGGTAACCACATTTAGTGCAAAACTCCCAAAGTACATTTATTACATGCGAGAAAGGCACAGGCTGAAACAAATATTACCGTAACCAACAAATCGTCTCTCATATAATGGTTTTATGACAGAACTGGGAAGTGGTTAATCAGTAAAAATAGTCACTTAATGCTTTTGCATCATATATACAATCACATTAACAAAATTATTATAAAATATGAAAGTATAGGGCGTTGTGTGATGACATGAGCTGCACAGAATGGGAGGCGAAGTAAGCCGAGACTCTGCAGGCTCAGCAATGCCTCTCGGAAATAGCGGTCAGACAGGCAGGATCTGCAACAGCAACTGAAGCCCCAATGAAATCAAAGTTATACAGTCTGTGAAGAGCCGGACTGCATTCTACATTAATCACTGCATGCTGCACAAAACTTGACAAAGCCGAAACTCGAACAAAACGGAAGGCCATAAGCTTTTTTCCAGTGGGCAGAAAGTGGGAGGCTGGCAGGTGAAGTAGCTTTGTCGGAGGTATATTCTGTCTTTAATGTGGATAAAATACTGACAGCAGCTAAATGAACAGCTAAACAAGAGGACAATTTACCCAGAAACTGATAAGTATTTTATTTACTCTTCTATGTTTAATTGGGATGAACATTTTGGGCACATAAAGAGATGGGTCTCTGGATAATGGCATAACTCTATTTGCTCTCTGAAGACACTATTCCAGGACTTAGGTCAAACAAATGGCTCATGGCCGCAAAATAAAAGAGAGAGGGAGTTACACCCTCGTCAGGGAATGTCTTGGAAAAGTGCACTGAGAGGAAAGGGGTGGAGGAGGGGGCGAGGATGGGAAAGAGTGACTGGAAAGACTTAAAAGATTGTGGCTAAGTAGGAGTGGAGTAGGGAAGAAGGAATTATTTCACAGCAAAAATGGTCTCAAATAAAGAGAAAATAAAAATACTTATTTTTCCCAGTTAACAAATTGGAGAAGGAAAAGAAATAAGAAAATATGTCATTAGCTATGTCTCATTTGGAAGAATCTCCAAGCATTGCAGACAGTGTCAGTGGCACATATATTACAGCAGATTTTCTTAAAGAGCTGCTGGACTCCCAGTTGGAAACTATATTGGCTCAGTACGTCAAGTTTAATTCGGCAGACATAAAGAAACAGATCAGCAAATTGGCAGATAAAATGAAATCAGTGGAAGAAAGGACGACAGCATTAGAATTTCAAGATCAAATTTCAAAAGATCAGAATCTACAACTGAAGAAAAAGATTGAAGACATGGAAGCCAAGATGGGAGATCTGGAAGACCGGTTGAGACAAAACAAATTACGTTTTAGGAATGTCCCAGATAATATCACACAAGAAAAATCACAGATTTTATGATCAAATTATGGATATCGTGGGAAATAGATTTAGAGAAATTCAACTGCGAAAAATGGGCAGGTGTCACCATGTTCAAGCCGAAATCTTCCAGAGAACTTAACAAGAGATATAATCATTAATTTCCATTCCTTTTAGTTTAAGGAGACTTTATTGCATGCCTTCAGACTAAGGCATAAACTAAATAAGAAAGAGGAATTCAAAGATGTCATAATTATAAAAAAGAATTGTGGGGATAACAAATCTTAGGAAAAATAACGTTAACTATTCCTGGGGGTTTCCAGTCTCACTAAGAGTATTTTTTGATAACCACTTGGAGTTTCTGGATACAGTGGAGAAAGCGAATTTGTGGTTAAAAAAGAGGAATCTGAGTTAGGGAGAGGAGATTAAAATACATTGTCAGTGGCAGAAGGAGTAATACAGATTTATAGGTTTGGTGTTTTAAATATAATTGTGTGTATAGATTTGCACTAGAAAAGGTTGTTCTTTGTGAGGAATTTTTTTTATTTTTTGTGTGTTTTTATTTTTTTTCCTTTTGCAGTCCTATTCATAAAGGAAAATCACATATATGGTTTAATTTATACAGTGAATTAAGGAGAAACATGAGGGAAATAATCCACACTGACAACTATCACAATTTGAGAGGGAAACACTAAACTACTAAACAGTTTGTATAGATAAGGGGAGGGAAAAGGGGAAGAAAATGGAAAAATGGGGTGGAGAATGTGGTTTCTTTTCCTTAATGGAAAGGAATAAATATCAGTAAACACAGATTTATGGTTTGGGTTATATATATATATATATATATATATATATATATATATATATATATATATATTTTTTTTTTATCTCCTCTCTTTTCGGCACAAATTTGAATATGTATGGGTATGATATGTTCTCCTTTTCCTACAATAATTGTTAAGTATGCTTATGTTCACGGAATTATTTGCCTTTCTCTTTTTTCTTCCCTCTCCCTCTCTCTCCCTCCATCTGCTCTCTACATTTCCCCCTCATTTTTGTTGGAGTTGTGGGGGGCCGGAAAGTGGGGGATGGGGTAGAGGGAGGTGTCATAAATTTGAATTACTTAAGTATAAAAAAGTTGGAAAACTCAGTACTGCCCGTCTCAAAGTACTCTGCTCTGGGTTCATAAAGATCTTAGTTATTGCTAATATATGGCCCAAACATGGTTTATATGGGGAAGGCTCTTAGAGCCACCAGTGTGATGTATATATGGTTTAAATGTATATTGTTTTTAATGTATTTTTTTCTTTTTTTGTTTGAGAAAGTCTCGGAGAGTCTCCTGGGTAGGCGGTCCACAAAAAAAAGAGGATAGGAAACATGGTTAGATTTGCATGAATTAATATACAGGGTTTAAACAGCCCTCAAAAGAGAGAGCCATTTAGTGAGTATCTATATAAAGAAAAAAATAAAGTTAGGGTAAACTTATATTTATTGTATTAGCAACATAACAAGAGTTAATTCAGCATTGGAATAGTTAACTTCAGGGAAGGGTTAAACCCCCCTCCCCAATTGGAGGGAGCACATTCTTTGTCTGTATCTACCACATAATCTACACACATAGACAGTTAGTCTCTTTTCTAAGTAATAAATCTAATGATACCAGATCTTAAATGTGTCAAGTCTAGGTTCGAGAAAGAGATGTATAGGAGAATATGACCTAGGGGTCATATCCTGTGTCTGCATCTCAGGAGTTTTGTATTTCTTAGTAAAAAAATATATATTACTTTTAGTTAATTATATAAATATATATTTGTAACATGTATATTTTCTATTTCCACACCCCTTTCTTTTTACCCCAATTATGTTATGCCAGCCAACACCTTGTTGCTTCTATATCAGTGCTTGTCTTTACAATAAACTTAAGAGTTACTTAACGAACGGCCTTTGTGTCAGACTTGAGTTACTCTCCGAATGCGTTCGCTGATGTGTTTCCAAGTCCCACCATGTGAATCCAAATCAGAGTGATACATTGCCGTGTACCAGAGACTTGCTGATAGAGACATGCTGATAGAGAGTCCCTTTCAGCCATGGTCTCATTGGAAACAGACAAGTATTGGAAGATGGCCTGGCAGATATTTCCCCTTGGAAAATAACTGAAAAGAGAGGTGGGGTTGCAATTCTTTTTCCAAGAACCTCCAAGTGGAAATAAGATACCGAGATAGGGATCCAGAAGCGAGGTAATTGGTGGTAGTATGCAAGATAGATTTGAAAATGTATACCCTGATCTATGTCTATTTGTGCAATTTAAATAGTCGAAAGGGTAGAGAAAGTTGCTGGGGGAACCCAAGTCCTGGCTGGCAATTTTAACTGTGTCTCAGATATGGAATTGAACAAGAGAACCCAACTGGGCAAGAATAGATGATAAAAAGAGCAATAAATCCACCAAATCCCTTGGTAATTTATTAAAGAGAAATAGTTGGTACGATTTATGGCGTGTGAACCATCAGACAGAAGCATAATATACTTTTTTCTCCTGGTATAGGATTGATATGTTTATAGGAGGTCTGGACCTATAACCTAAAGTCAAAAGGGTGGAGATCCACTCTTTTGTATGGTCAGATCAAGATATTGTTGTGATGGATCTAATGAAGGGTAGAAAAAGTTATCCAGTTACAACCTGGAAGTTGGATGATACATTGCTGTTGAATATAGATGATAAGTCTTATTTGGAAAAAATTAGCAACTGTATTTTTGTGGAAAGATAGAAGAATCAACAATATGGTTTACATACTCCAACTCTCAGATCTCTACATTCAACTCTACAATTTGGCAAAAGAAGATAATCAAAATCCAAATATAGAGAACAGAAACAAACTCTCCAAAATTAAAAAAAGAAATAAAATGTAAAAAAATATGACCATTGTAAAATTAAAATATTACCATTGACAAAATAGAGCGGACAAGATATTGTCAGGGAAGTTGAAAAAAAAGAGATCGGAGAATCGGACTGAAAAAATGAAAGATGGAATATAGGAGGATAAATAGGAGAAGCTTTCAACAAATTTTATAAAGGGCTACATGATCTGCCCACACAAGATATGAGGGAGGATATTGTAGATTATTTAACTAATGTTAACCTGCCAGAGTATCCACAAGAAAAACGAGTTACCCTTAAGGGCTATGTATCTAGAGAGGAGTTAATCAGGGCAATTGATAAACTAGCTAGTTTTAAAACCCAAGGGCCGATTTTTTAAAACAATGAAAAATAGCACAGTTGATCATCTTGTTAGTACTTTTAACCAAGTGGTTAAAAAGGTCTAATTTCCCCAGGAAATGCTGCAGGCCAACATCCTTCCAATATTAAAGCCTGGTAAAGACCCAGCTGATGTAGGTAGCTATAGACCAATATCACTCATTAATGTAGATGTGATGCTTTTTTCTTCTATTAAAGCAGAAAGAGTGAAAGCCATCCTCCCGGGCATTATACATCCTGATCAGATCAGGTTTGTACCCGGAGGATGGCTAGTAACAATGTAAGAAGGCTGCTAGATCTGGTGGATTCCTCACAGTGTGAGTGGAGGCCCCTCCTGACCCTGTCATTGGACGCAGAGAAGGCCTTTTACAGGTTCAGTTAAGCTTCATGGAGAGAGTACTGTTGGCTTTTGCTATTTAAGGTTGGTGCCACACTGCTATTATGACACTATCCAAGTTGCCACTAGCCAGGACAGTAGGCACTAACATTGTGCTGACTGGTTTGAGTTAAGAAATGGGACAAGGCAAGGGTTACCCCCTGTCTCCAATTCTATACATCATGACCAATGAAGTATTAGTATCTATAATAAGGCAGAACCATCTGATTGAGGGTTATCCAACCCCTCACGGAGATCTAAAAATAGCATTGTTTGCAGACGACATAATTCTGCACATGTCAAAGCACAGTTAAATCCTTGGTACATGTAATGAAAGAAATCGAGGTGTATAGCATGGTTTCTAACTATAGATCTAATGTCACAAAATCAACAGCAATGTATACCAATGTAGATGCGATGGATGTTAAAAGGGCTTAAGCAGGAATATAGATTTGCCTATCCCAAGGAATTTACTTATCATTGTATAAAGATTTGTGAAAAGCTGGAGAGACTGATAGAAATTAACTTCCTCCATATTCTGAGATCAATGAATACAAATTTCAGAGAATGGAGGCAACAGGAAATTTCTTGGTGGGGGAAGGTTAATGTGTTGCATGCATATGCCCTACCCAAGTGGATCGATATGTTCAGGATGATACCTTTGACCATCTCCAACCCATGGTTGGCATTGATTCAATCCACTTTTTCCAGCTTGTCTGGAGGGGGAAGAAGCCTAGAATAAAGAAGTGTACAATGTCTTTGAAAATTAACAAAGGAGGGATAGGATTACCAGATATCGAAAGTAATTACCAGAAATTTAAAAACACTTTAAAATTAGGAGATAAGATCATGGATTATCAAGTGGAGGACTTGTCTTTGACTAATTGGAAAATGAGGAACATAAGTAAAGTAAAAGATTTGATGATAAATGATAAGATAAAACCTTTTGAGTCCTTCGTTAGAGAGTTCTAGATGAGAGTTGGGAAGCATTTACATTCCTAAGGTTGAAGAATTGTTTAGCGAATAAAGAGATAACCCATGGTGGGGGAGGTTCATAAACTTGTGAAATCCATCTTTCAGGAGAGTACAACTAAAAAAATGTATTCAAAATGTGTAGAATTGAGTAAAATTGCTGAAAATAAACCCCAACAGCAGTTAGTAACTGGGAGAGAGATTTAAGTATGTCCATTATTGAGACTGACTGCTGCATTAAAGTACATTAAACAGTGCATGGATTATCAGTAGTGGAAACAAACTATAAAGTAGTGTACACATGTATATGGTTCCCTCTCAAGTGGTAAAAATCTCATGTAACAAGGATGATAGAGGCTGGAGATGTGGAGTAGATGAAGGCAGCTATTTGCATGTATGGTACCGAAGTGGTGCGCCTGTGGAAGATGGCTCAAGCCATGATAGAAACAATGACTAACATTAAAGTACCAAGGAAACCAGAAGTGATGATATTACACCTGGATTGGATAAATATTAATAAAAAACAGGCAGTGCTGATTATACACTGTCTAACGTGGTAGAGGTGATAATAGCAAGAAATTGGAGATGCCCTGATATTTGAGATATCGCTTCTAAAGCTGCAAATACTATACCAATCGCAGATGGAGAGGGGACTAAACAGGATAATAGGGTTTTTCGAAAGATCTGAGCAGGTGGGATAATTGGATTGAAAAACTGGAGACTTTGGGGATGGATTAGAGTGGACTTTTCGATAGAGTTCGATTTTTGAGCTAGGCATAAATGCGGAAACCCACGGAGGACTCTTGTTGACTTTCCTTTGTGATTTTTTTTTCTGTTATGGAAGAATATGATTAAAGAGGATGGTGAAAATAATGTTTGTATGTGTGCATACATATACATATATTTGTATAAAAGAGAACAATTTTCTATAATCTCCCGTGACGTTCATGCATGTGTTTCGTATAGGTTTTTTATTAATATAGAAAATAAAGTAAATGAAAAGAAGAAAAAAATATGAAAGTATAAAGGAGATAGATAAGAGAGTAGCAATAGAAGGGAAAACAGAGGATGAAAGGAACAAGAGGAGAGAAGAGAATGCCGGCCAAGGGTAAATTCAAAAACAGAGTGGACATTATTGCTTAACTATTACAATATAGTCACCAAATTACTTGCAAGGGTAGGGTTTTATGTTCCACCTATCTAACCTATCCTTGATTTTTTTGGAGCCCACCTCTCTCCAGTTTGACAACGAAATGTCAGGTAGGCTGTATTCTATGGTGTCAAGTGGTTCTCCTCCTGGTATTTTATTCTTAAGACCCAACTTTTTTAATATTTTGTACCAACTGGAGACTAGGCTTTCCGCTATTTTATTCTTATCTTTCATATATTTTATAATCTGATCATTGTTTATATTCCATATAAAGTGTTCTAATCTTTTGAGCTTAAATGCTTCTTTTTCTAATGTATACCATGGTTCAGTTTCTACTCCTTTGATCTGTATAATAAATATGTTGGATGATTGCTGCATTTGCCTCTTGTGATATAAGTGGGAAGCCCAGTCCCCCTTATTGGATTTTTTTTTAGATTTGCTTCATACTTATACGTTGAGTTTTATCCTGCCAAATACAATTTTTGAACCTAGTATGAATCATCTGGAGCCAACTGGAGGGGACCTGCATTGGGACCATTCTCAAAAGGTACGTTCACTTAGGGATTAAATATGATCGTACAATATTTATTTTACCCCACCATAATATAGCGTTATTCTGCTAGTTTTTCATATCTCTGTTGTTGATCTCATTATGCTCATGCAGTTTATCTCTATCAGTCTATGTATATTTGACGGTATGAGGATTCCCAAATATTCACATTGTTTCTTAGTACAATCAAAATGAAATTCTGATTGAATATATTGGCTGGTTTCATAATCGATGTTTAAAGTTAAAGCTATTGTTTTCTGAAGATTCAGTTTGTAATTTCATACTCTGCTGTATGAGTCTATTTGCTTCATAAGGTATGGTAAAGTACTGCGGGGACTAGACAGGGTTACCAAAATGTTGTCAGCGTATAATGACAATTTATAATACTCTCCCCTACTTGAGTATTCTTTTTTGGATTGTTTTTCCTAATATTTATAGCCAAATGCTCCAAAGCCATGATGTATAGTATTGGGGAGAGGGGGCAGCCCTGTCTAGTACCAAGTAATGGAATCTTTTAACCATACAGGGTTTCCATATTGTAAATCAAATGGCAAGTTTATTGTTCAAAGTGTTCCATTTAATAGTTATAATTCAAGTTTAAGCAATTACAGCCTAGCGTAGGGATCAATATTGACCTCCAAAGATTTACTAGAGAATATAAGGTAGCAATGAAAATATGGTTAACAACTGTTTGTTTAACTTCAGGGGTGTTAGGTGGGAAGATTAATAAAATGGCTACATCTGTCCAAAAAATAAATATGGGTGACTATTAAATTTGGAATGAATGTAAATTAAGTATTTTCCATAAGGGAGCGATTTTCAGGCAAGACCCCCAGGTATATAGTAACATGCATAAATATGGGTGCTACAAGATGGTACAGGGTACCAGCGATAAAGTATTTTTTTTACATCATGTTAAATTGTTTACACAATGTGATCAACAAGAATTCGTTTTTATTCCATTGTGCAGTTGAAAGCAAATAACCAAAATCTCGTTATCCCAGGCCTGTATAAATGGAGGTTTGTCAGGGCCATCAAATATAGCATTTTCCTTAAAACATAATTGTGTAATTTCCTGCAACTGAACAGAGCATTGCACAACTTGTCTAAACATGTCTAATTTGGAGATATTTAAATATGTGTTTTTTATGCATTTTATGTTTTCTGTGGAAGTCAAGGTTAAGGGGGTCAAGTTGAGGTTGAGTTGGAGGTCGAGTTCTATTTGCTGAATTGCTTACGGTAGTTGAGTTTGTAGTATTCAATTTTGAGGCAAAATCAAATTCGACCTCCCAATAAAAAATGTATTGTGTGGATGTGCACTCTCTCTGCAGGTACTCTGGTTACAGTCCCACCCAGACCATTAATATGCAACAAAAATAATAACATGACCAGAACTTCTGTTAACATGTGGGTTTCTTGTCCCAACAGCAATGTTTCAACTCCACAAGGAGCTTTTCTCAAGTTTTTCTCGACTATCTTGAGACTAATTTGAGTTTTAGTGAATAGACCCAAGTGTGTTTCAGATGGATTGTGCAGTGTCTACGGTGTCTGACATCACCATGTAGCCTGAAATGCATATTTAATTGCAATAATACATAAAGTACTCTCAGCAACATCTTATAATTTTTCTTTAACAACTTTTTGTTTTGCTTTCGACTCTTTGAGTCTTATCTGCTGTTCTGTACACAATATCAAGTGTAAGTGTGTCATTAATTAGCAGCATCTCATTAAAGATATGATGTACATGAGTCCTAATTTAACACATGGATTTCACACTGAAATGATAAGCATAAATTAAAACCAAGCTGTGATTTTCAGAATAAAAGGAAGCACATGTGTCAAATGAGTAATACATAAATATAAAATAGGAGCATAGTAAACAGGAAATAACAGAACAAACACTTGTCTCGTCAGTATCAATCTGCTCTACTATGTGTGATATAACATATGTGAAGAAAAAAATATGCTTAACATTTAATGTAATTTATATTTTAGTCCCATTTCTCATCTTTATGTCTATCAAATTAAGACTATATGTTTTAGAGCTTGCTAGAATGTAAATTAGAATTAAGACAACAGGGGGTATGTACAAACACGGCACACACGCTTATTGAGCCAAATACTGGCACAATTGGTTTGTGCGCCAATGTATAAAGCAGACTTTCCACTAATTTTGTCTGCATCATCTACGCCAAATGCATAGATTTAGGTTGTGTTGGCACTTGTTGTGCCGGCACAACCTATGGAAAAAAAAATAAAGCACTGAAATGTGCATCATTTGTGTCCTTCTCTCTCTCACTGCAAGTGTCAAGAGTTATAAAAAAAAATGGTGTTATACGTACCAATTGTTATGCTCTTTTATAATAGTATGACACTTTGCAGTGCAGGAGTTTTTAATAATAACCCCCTTTATATTTACTGTTCTCTTTTCCTAATCAACTAGTGAAGGAACTTGCTAATTTTTATTTATCAATTCCGGCTGTTATGTTTTTTTAAATCCAGGTTATGGGAGCATAGAAAAAATAAATATGCATTATGTATTATATCATAAATTCCTTTTTTCTTTTCTAAAAGACAACTCACCAATAAATAAAAGTTATAGAAAGGTTTCAGACAGCCTGATTTTGCAGTTTCCATGCACCATGTGGTTTTGAGAGAAATAAAATTCATACATTATACACGTAAGATCTCTAAATGCTCTTAAAAATGCATGAAAGTGCAAAGAGATTTCCCCTATTTGCATCTGATTCAAATATTTCATAGAAATGGAGAATATAGCATAATGTGATTTATTTCTCAGAATTCTCATAAATAACTATCATTGACTTCATTGAGTGCATTAAGTAAACCTAACTTTTCACAGAGATTGAACGTTTTTGTTATCACTTTAAGCTCTAAAGCACTTTTAAGAGTAGCAGAAAGTGGAAGATCTACAGTCAAGGTCATTAAGCAAATCTGAGGCTTATGTGATAGTAAAAATGAGCCATAGTACTCGCCAACTCCACACCTGTCAAATAATTGTATTGTTATTTTTTACACAATTTGTCAGTGTTTCTTTAACACAAATGCTAAGCTAATCAGTTTATAAAAAATAATTCTAGTGAAGCCTGTAGAACAAGAAGAAATGGAGAGCATCAGTGTGAGCAATCTTTAGGAATGACCCAAATTTCAAAAAAGTTGTAAGTTGTACAAACTAATAAATACTTGGTTTGATCATGTAGGCATTTTTCTGCATGGATCCAAAGGTCTGCATATAGATAGACAGACAGATAAATATATGTATAGAAAATATATACATAGAAGCATGCATACATATCTGTATTTTTATTATGTGTATTATACTTTGTACTTTCTTCTTCCCTTCCCTTTTTTCTTTTGTATCTCCTAAAATAATAAACACTACACAATCTATCTTACAATATGTATATATTTCTATTATGTAAAGATGATACAACTAACTATATGGTCTACTCAATATGCACCGATCCAGATATTAGTATATAGAAGAGCAGAAAAACTGAACTCCAGGAGCCAAATTTGAAGGTGCGAAAAATAGTAGTTTAATCTTGAATATAAAAGTAATGGATTCAACAGCAGCAGTGCAAGTGTCAGATAAACAAAGCTTGACGCGTTTCGCACTCCAGATGCTTAATCATAAGCTAACTAACAAATGAAAACTGTGATTTTAAATAGTATACTGTGTTACAAAAGTGAACCAATCAGTTTCGTGCAACACCCTTTAACCTGTACAGTGAGTCTAATTCATAATTCGTTCGTAAAAACGAGTCAGTGGGTGCTGCACGAAAGAGACAAATCACAAGTGATTTTTATACAGGGAATGTCAGTTCCCAATTGTGTACAGAGATAGGTAGAATTTAAATCATCACATTTAGTTCAAAACAATCAGACAATTGAGCAGAAGGTGGAAAAGAGATGGACAAATAAATAAGCACACGTGTAGCTGAAATACCTGCGTAAATTGCACAATGTTATTAAAGAACCATTCAGTTATTATAATATGTCTATGTATAGATTTTAACTGATTTAAATAATTCTCTAAGATTGAGACTAGGTCTAAATGTCATATTAGTATTCACTAGTCCATCTTTACTCCACCTGGAAGAAATACCATTTATACATTCCATTACATGTACCCTAAGAGGTGCTGTGCTGCCTGCGGAACACAAGAGCGGAAATGATCACTCACCCCTGTGCCTGCATTTAAAACAATATAATTTAAATGTTCCCTAATTTTGGCTTTCAGTTGGCGTGATGTTCGCCTGACATACATTATGCCACATTTAGTGCACTTAATGGTGTAAATAACTTTTATGGTGCAACAGTTAGCATATGCTTTTAATGAGTAGCATTTGCCATTTGAAAGGGATGTGATTACATTCAAGCTATCTATATGGGAGCAGACTTTACAAATTCTATGGCCAAATTTAACAGTACCATAAGGGTCCAGCCAGGTTTTTTGTGAGGTAGGGGCATGTCCCTTAAAGTGACTTGGGGAAAGAATGTTTTTTAAGTTACGGGTAGAGTTGAGCGGACACCTGGATGTTCGGGATTCGAGAAGTTCGAGTGAACTTTGGAAAAAGTTCGGATCCGTGCTCGAACTTGACCCGGACTTGACCCCGAACACGGACCCCATTGAAGTCAATGGGGACACGGACTTTTGGCCACTAAAATCCCTCTAAAAATGTCATGGAAAGGGCTAGAGGGCTGCAAAAGGAATTAAAATGTGTGTAAGAGTAGGACAAGTGCCCTGCAAGCAAATGTGGATAGGGAAATAACATAAAATACATACAAATTACAAATACAGCTGAGCCATAAAATAGCACTAGATGGAATCTTTGATTTTAGCTTTGGAAGAACATAAATCTAAATCTAAAGCATGGCTGCCAGGATGATCAACAGAATTATTCATTTGAGAGAGGGTTGGAGTGCAGGTTATTCTCTTTCAGTTTATACTAAGTGACCCATAGGTTGAGGAGGTGGTGACCGTGGCGGTGTAGCTGGAAGCGGCGCTGGAGGAGGAGGAGGTAGCCAACACCTTTTTTTTCTTTTTTTTAATTGGGGTAGCCCCCAAAATATTGGGACATATAACAACAGAAAACAAAGAATAAGTGCACTTGAGTATAACAATGACTGGGTGAGGCCGGTATAAATGTCTATTCTGCACAAGGCAGAGACAAGTCTGGTGGGATCCATGCCTGGTTCATCTTAATAAACATAAGCTTGTCCACGTTGGCTGTGGACAGACGGCTGCGCTTGTCTGTGATAACGCCCCCTGCAGTGCTAAACACACATTCAGACAATACACTGGCTGCAGGGCAGGCCAGCACCTCCAAGGCATAAAGGGCAAGCTCAGGCCATGTGCCCAATTTGGAGACCCAGAAGTTGAATGGGGCAGACCCATCAGTCAGTCTGTGTAGGCCTGTGCACACGTACTGTTCCACTATGTTGCTGAAATGCTGCCTCCTGCTAAGATGTTGCATATCAGATGGTGTTGCTGCTTGTTGTGGCATGCTGACAAAGCTTTTCCACATTTTGGCCATGCTAACCCTGCCTTCTGAGGTGCTTGCGGTGCCCCAGCTGCGTTGTCGACCTCTTCCTCTGCCTTCGCCTTGTGCTTCCATTGAGCGTGCGCTTGTAGTCACGCATCTTACGATCACGCTCCAGTGATGAAATTAAGGACGGCACCTTGTCCTTGTAACGGGGATTCAGCAGGGTGGCCACCCAGAAATCAGCACAAGTTAGAATGTGGGCAACTCGCCAGTCATTGTGCAGGCACTGCAGCATGTAGTCGCTCATGTGTGCCAAGCTGCCCAGAGGCAAGGACAAGCTGTTCTCTGTGGGAGGTGTATCATATGTGTCCTCCGTCTCCCCCCAGCCACGCTCCAGTGATGCCCACGAGCTGCGTTGGGTGCCACCCTGCTGTGAACACGGTTCCTCCTCATCATCATCATCCTCCTCCAAAACTGTGCCCTGGCTTGACAGTTGTGTACCTGGCCTATGCTGGTGCAGGAACCCACCCTCCAAGCCACTTGAATGACTGGCCTGATAACCGTGGAAATTACCCATCTTCTTCCTCCTCCTCTTCCTCCTGTGCCACATCCTCTTCCATTATCGCCCTAAGCGTGACATGCTCCAAACTGCTATCTGCCTCAGGCCCAGCCGACACTACATTTGCCCATTAGTAGGCATGGCTGTGATAGCTTCTAAGGGCAAACGAGTTAAACGCTTGTTGATTAGCTGCCCTGCAGCCTTTCAACATGAACCATTAAATCGTCAAACCTCAAACTCCAACACGGACATACAGTGAAATGTCCGGGTTCGGGTTTGTGGCACGGACACCGTAATGTCCGGTACGAACCCGAATAGTGTGGTCCGGGTTCGCTCAACACTAGTTACGGGCTTTACGGGAAGAAAAGCAAATACCCCGTTTGTATTGGATATGGCTTGCAAAGTCATTTATTAGTGATTCACGTCACAGAGCAACTTCATAAGTATATTAATGGTATGAAGTACCTCCCTTTAGATAGACCCCTCCTCTGACTATGGCATCCATTTTGATATCTGATCTATGTAGCATTGTAAGAAGTGCATTACTCCTACCAACAGGTGTCACTAGGGAGTGAGTGATGGGAGTGAGTGATGACTCTTTGTTCCACCAGGTAAATCCTGGAGGGGGGAGGTGATACTGGACAATAGCTGTGTGGGGGGAGGAGAGGAAACAGTTGGTGAAATGATCAGAAAGAAACAACATGGTCAGAATGAAGAGCTCTGAAACTATTTCTAGTTAATAGTAAAGCTTTCATCTTGGGCTAAGTTTAAGTGCCAAGAAGCTAGGGTTTACTGTAATGCCTAGTATTGTAACTAAAAGTAGAAAGTAACTGCTGCAGAATCTCCTTCAAAATCATTCCTTTATCGTCCTGGAATCAGGAGACATTTTGGACAAAGCCATGTGCCTTGCTGAATCTCTCTGAAGTTAAGTACACGTGATATCTAATTAATACAATGCTATATAGAATATAACAGTTGTATGTTTGTAACTTTGTTGTGATATCCTTTTAGATATATTGTTTTCACCGCCAGAGGTATAAATAAAGTATATTATATATATCACAACGTCTTTTGGTATTCATCTTTACATAATTTATCTGTATTCTCGAATCAAATAAATTTATTGTTGTACTGTTAGTCTTGTTTGTTTAAATAAATATTTATTAATTATTTCATTAATAATTATTTAGCATAATTTAGCATACAGCAGGCCACGACCGCAACAATTGGCGTAGTCGGCAGGATACAGTAACAATTATTAAAGTGAATACCGTTTTTTTACTGTGCACTAATTGCATAAAGTTACAGATTTGTGTATTTAAGCTCTAGTGAATAGACCTTGCTTGTGTTTGTTTGTTTATTTTTGTATTACAGTACAGTGTTTAGTGCATAGACCTTGCTAGTAATACTGTGTAAAAATGTTTAAAATAATCAAAACAGAAAACACCAACTGTGGCAGGGCAGGAAAGATCAAAATATGGGGCAATTCTTGTATGGGCAGAATTTGGTAGTTGGAAACCCATTTCTGAGGAATTAATAAAACATGCAGCTCCGGTATATCCTGACGCTGGTACTGAGCTTGGTGCGCAAGCATTACGATTGGACCTAGGGGTTTACTCAAAGAGAGAGCGTAAAGCTGCTGCCACCACAGGGTGGATAATTGTGCAGGCCCTCAGCCGTGAGGTGCAGAAAAATGAAGCACTTAAGAAAGAGTTGCAGGAAGTGAAAGATTCCCTAGTTCTGACCAAGGAATGTATGCGCAGTAATGCATGCCATGTGACTGCCCTAGAAGAGAAATGTACTAAGCTAGTGGTAAGCAAGATAAACCGCAAGAGGTCACAGAGATGTCGAAAGCCAGTGCCTGTAAGCAATGTGCGAGCTATGGTTGCAGACCCCAAATGGGATCCTGCAGAGATTCTTAAGCAATCTGATGATGAGTATGTGTCCTTTTCTGAAGATGATAATGAACTGGACAGGCAACAAGCCCGTCCTGTCATTATACAACAGCAGAAAAGGAGACTACCCTGTGACCAACATAGAGAGCATGGTTTGAGAGCTGGCACATGTGATGCGATGAAGGAAGTGGTAAAGAGTTACTCACAAACTGAGCTGATGGAGCTAGCTAAGATACATATGCAACAAGAGGGTGAAAATGTGGGAGAGTGGTGGCTTCGAATGTATGATGCAGGAGCTGACCATGTGCTGTTGAATGCAAGGGAAGCCATAAGTATGGGGAAGATGACAATGCATGTGAAGCTTATGCAGGTATTGCAGAGGGTGAGAGAGATTAGGGGGACCTTTTCATTGTTTGACATGGTTCACCATGCTGTGTTATTAGTTTACCCATCACACTCCGATATTGAGCCAACAGCCCCCTGGGTAACAATGAAAGATGACATAAATCATGTAAGAATTATGGGTTGTGTTGCAGGATTGACCAAGGATAATTGGGAAGGGCCTGATATGGAGGATTTTACAGATAGCATGCGGTCAAGGTTTCTAAAGATGGCACCGCTAGATCTGAGACTTCCCCTGTTATCTCTGCTCTATGGGATTAAAGACAATGGTAAAATACACCATGTGACCTCCTTATTAGCAGAGATTGAAGCATTAAATACTGAAACCGAACAGAATAAGAATATTTGTACAGCAGGAAAGGCTAGAGTGGAGTTTGCAGAGCAAAAGTCAGAGGGGAATCAGACAAGGCTGACTAGAAGGCAAATGTGGAATGACTTGTTGCAGGCGGGTATACCTAGATATGAGATAAATGGCATTCCTACTGCAGAGATGTTTCACAGGTGGAAGACAGTAGTGAACAGGCCTAGGCAGGTACATACAGTTGCTTACAACCCTTGTAGTAATAATGGATCCCTGTCAAAGCCACATTTAAACCAACAAAGAAGTGTACTCATTGAAAAGCCACTCCTAGCAAATGGTGGAGATGGAGTGCAAATTAGGTCCCCACACCCTGGTAAACAGACTAACAGGGATATGGCCTCCCAATTATTATCCACTGGAGACCGCTGCCAACAGGCTGAGGTGGGGAGGGATAATGATAGGCAACAGAATGGGGTATGGAGAAGGGGGACAGGAACTGAAGAAAAAAAACATTCCCATTATGTCAGCTCCATCCATTGATGTAGTGCCCACAAGCCACATGTCAGGGGTTAATAATTTAAAACAGGACAGTACGGAAAATGTTAGTGAGGAGTATTTGTTTTCGTGCTTCCCTAGTAAACAGCACTTAAGGGAACGTGTAAAACCTGGTGATGTTTCTTCCTCAGCCATGCCAGTTTGCCATATGCAGAGCCGACAGCCTGGAGGACAGAACAGAGATAGATATTCAACCCACTGTCAGCTCTATTAACACGTTTGTCTTGCCTGTTTTAGGTGTCAGATGACTCTGGGTTGGCTGCTGACTACCGGGAGGTTGAATCAGTAGTGCCATCAGTGAGCACGGCGGTTCCCAGTACAGTCAATGCAGATGAAGGGTAAACAGGCAGACACGTGGCAAGCTGGGATTTAATTAGGAATGGCCTCTCTTTAATTCTCCTTGCACCAGTGATGAACTGACAAGCTAGCTTTACCTGGGAGAACAAATAATGTACATCCAGGTAGTGCATCAAGACAGTTGACAGGGATGTGAGTCATTGTATCCCAAAGACTCCAGTATATCTAAAGACCGAAGAGACACTACCTGCACTGATTGACCCATGTGACAGGCCCGGACAGACATCAGTGTCCAGAAATGAACTGCCTACCTGAGCACAGTGCAAGAACAATACAGTGGTGGACCACGAAGATACAGACAAAGATTTCCAGAAACATTGTAATTCTTCTGCAGATGAAACCTGCAAAATGAGTTGCAGAAGAGGAGTGAAAAATGATGAGCAGCTGATTCCACCTGTCATTAAGAGTTGGCTACACCAAGTAGCCCTAAAGAAAAAGATGGGCAGTCTTGGCAGTTGAACTGTGAAGGCCAAAGACCTAGAGGTGGACTGAATTACTGCAATTTTGAGAAAACTATCCAGAAGAGTTGTTGTTTTTAGTCCAGCAAGAAGACACTGTTAAAAGAATTCATGGAAGAACCAAAGACAAGAACGTGTTATCTATGGACAGTAGCGCTTGTGTTATTGGACTACCACTAAGCATATTGTGGTCCCTAGCCTATCACCCTAATGCCTCTAGGTTGATAGAGTGGTGCAAAGAGTTTTCAGGAGAGCACATTCTAGTACTGTCCCCAGTAGTGATAGATTGTGGGTGGGGATAGGTTTGCAGCCATTATTCCCTTGTACAGCATTGCCAACAAAGATTCTAGTGTGGCATATTGGGTTACATAGGATGTTGCTATATGAAACTGATTTCAGGGATTGTGAGTGTGTGTTTGTGACTGATGTGAAATGTGTGGTTGATGTAATAAATGTAACACTGTTTGCTTTGTGAAAGGGGATCATCATCCAAATAAGTATAGAGCAGGGGTAACACCATATTAGTAGGATGTTTTTAATGGTGGTTACTATGCAGACAGGAAACATACTATTGTGAATGATTTGTTGTGCAATGATAAGTTTGATGCTTCACCTTGTTTCATGTTTCTCTCCAATAGATTGACGGCCATTTTAAGAGATCCTGATTTTCTATTGTGGATTGTTAAAGAAACTTCAAGCAGCAGGGGATATGGAGTAACACTTCCAGTGACTTTATTGAAATTGATGTCTTGACAGGATCAAGATGGAGGAGTGCCTCGTGTGAGGAGGATTCAGTTGGACATTCTGTGGGGATTATTATTGTCCTTTTATTTATTTATATGTGATGTTTGTGTGTCTAAGGTATCACTGTGAAATGAGTGCCATAGTTGGGGGATTATCTTCTGGAGAGATACACTTATAGATATTGTTGCTATATGATGTGAATCAAGAGGTGGATTGTATTGGATATGGCTTGCAACATGAACCATTAAATCGTCAAACCTCAAACTCCAACACGGACATACAGTGAAATGTCCGGGTTCGGGTTTGTGGCACGGACACCGTAATGTCCGGTACGAACCCGAATAGTGTGGTCCGGGTTCGCTCAACACTAATTACAGGCTTTACGGGAAGAAAAGCAAATACCCCGTTTGTATTGGATATGGCTTGCAAAGTCATTTATTAGTGATTCACGTCACAGAAGCAACTTCATAAGTATATTAATGGTATGAAGTACCTCCCTTTAGATAGACCCCTCCTCTGACTATGGCATCCATTTTGATATCTGATCTATGTAGCATTGTAAGAAGTGCATTACTCCTACCAACAGGTGTCACTAGGGAGTGAGTGATGGGAGTGAGTGATGACTCTTTGTTCCACCAGGTAAATCCTGGAGGGGGGAGGTGATACTGGACAATAGCTGTGTGGGGGGAGGAGAGGAAACAGTTGGTGAAATGATCAGAAAGAAACAACATGGTCAGAAGGAAGAGCTCTGAAACTATTTCTAGTTAATAGTAAAGCTTTCATCTTGGGCTAAGTTTAAGTGCCAAGAAGCTAGTGTTTAGTGTAATGCCTAGTATTGTAACTAAAAGTAGAAAGTAACTGCTGCAGAATCTCCTTCAAAATCATTCCTTTATCGTCCTGGAATCAGGAGACATTTTGGACAAAGCCATGTGCCTTGCTGAATCTCTCTGAAGTTAAGTACACGTGATATCTAATTAATACAATGCTATATAGAATATAACAGTTGTATGTTTGTAACTTTGTTGTGATATCCTTTTAGATATATTGTTTTCACCTCCAGAGGTATAAATAAAGTATATTATATATATCACAACGTCTTTTGGTATTCATCTTTACATAATTTATCTGTATTCTCGAATCAAATAAATTTATTGTTGTACTGTTAGTCTTGTTTGTTTAAATAAATATTTATTAATTATTTCATTAATAATTATTTAGCATAATTTAGCATACAGCAGGCCACGACCGCAACACCGTTAGAATCTCATTGTAGTAGGGATCAGTTTGAAGAAGTGGGGTAAATTTTCTTCACGATATTAACAGTTTTGCTATAGTTTCTGCTACAAGTGGTGCAGCATGTTATCTGAGGGTCTCGTTTAATCCTTTTTGTTTTAGGGTGAAGTAGCTGTGATCTATCTATTATGTCTACCTTCTCTTTGGCTTTTTGTATGCTAGACAATTTATACTACGCTTCAAAAGTCTCGAGGAGAGCTCATTCGCATTAATATTAAAATCTAAGGTATCTGAACAGTTCTGTTTTGAGCGGACAAACTTCCCCACAGGGATTTTGTTTTTTACATGCGGGGGGTGACAGCTAGTGGAATGTAAAATTGTGTTGGCTGCTGTTGGTTTTCTATAGATGTTTTATGTAATTGTGCCATGTTTGAAATCACCCCACAATTCTAGAACTAAATAGACTATGTACTGTTTGTCAAATTGCATAGTTAGGGAGATATTAGCAAAATTGTTGTTAAGGTACTCATGGAAAGAAGACAAGACTCCAGGACTGCACTGCCAAACAAAAATTAAATCGTTAATATATCTTCCATAAAATGAGATATCTCGTTTGTAGGGATTTATTTCTGAAAAAATATAGAGCTCCTCCCATGCTCCCATCAATAAGTTAGCAAACGAGGGTGCACCCCCATTGCAGTCCCTCTTATCTGCAGGTAATATGTATTATTAAAAAGAAAATAGTTGGCTGATAATAGAAAATCTATATCTATTTCTCCAACATAGTTTTAGTTAATATAAGACCAGTATCATTTGGTATATTGGAATATATAGAGGCAACATCCATTGTGACCCAAAGACTGGATGGTGACCACTGTAATGATGACACCTGATTTAACACGTCTTTTGTATCTTTAATATAACTTTTTAATGTTTGCACTATAGGTTGTAGATACGTGTCCACTAGTTCAGATAACCATCTCCCAAATAACCTATGCTGGAAACGATTGGTCTTCCGGGTGGGTCCACCAAGCTTTTATGAATTTTGGGTAGATGATAGAAGGTAGATAAAGTAGGATGCCGTTTAAAGATGTATTTGTATTCATCAAAATTAATTATGCCACCCTGAACCAACCTGCAATAGATTATCAAGTTCTAACAAAAAGGTAGCTGTAGGATTAGAAGATAGTTTTTTATATGTGCATATATCTGCGAGCTGCCTCTCTGCCTCTCTTAAATAGCTATCAGTGTTCTGCACCACTACAGCGCCACCCATGTCCACACTTTTTATAGTGATAGTGGGGTTACCCGAAAGGTTTTTAAGGGCTCGTGAGCCACATATAATAGAGGAAACAAATGTTTTACATTGTAGTTCCTCATTGTATTTAGTCAATTCCTGTTCTATAATCTTTTGAAATAAATCCACCTCTGTACCTCTCACGTCCACCGGATAAAAGTGGGATTTCGATTTTAAATAGGTGTTAAGATATTTAGTACGTGGGGTGTCAGATTGTTCCGCCTCAAGCTCTTCCAAGGTGTATAATACACATTTATCTTTAAAGGAAAAGGGCTCATTGGAGTTCCCACTCCCACCCACTGAGATACCCTCTAAAGGAGAGTTTGTGGCCATCAGGGGCAGAGAGGTGGATGATTTCAATGTTTGTTTCTCCTTCATCAAAAATAATTTTTCAACCGTTAAATCTCTAACAAATTTGTTAACATCAAGCAAGGTATCAAAGAAGTTAAATTGACAGTCAGGTGAAAATGATAAACCTTTGCTCAGTAGTAAATTCTCTTCATCGTTCAGAGCAGTATCAAAAATATTAATAACATTTAATTGCTTTTCTTGTTGTACCTGTTCCTTGTGTGTTGTCTTGTTCTTCTGGGTTCTTCCTCCTCTTCTCATCCTCCTCTTTTGTAGTGTTGCTTTTTCTTTTTCTGAACTGCTTGAGCTTGGTTGTTTTTTGATACATCTTCGGAGATTGATGTGACTTTTCGATGTCTTGTTGTTGCATCTGGGGAGTTTGGTGGAGAAGATGCCACTGATGTGTTGTTGCTGGTAGACCCTGGTTCCAAGGATTCCACACTTGTAAAAGACACTGAGCTTTTCTTTCTTAAGATAGATTTGTTTAATTTGTTGTACCATGTCTTTAATTTCCAAGAGTATACTGTGTCTTTCATATAGTCCTCTTTATCCCGAATAAACTTTGTCTTCTTCCTTTGTGTGGTTTCTTCTCTATATCATTTTTACTTTTTTCTAATTTGTCGTTTAGATCTTTTATTTCCACCAATTGTGAAAATTCACTTGTGTTCTGCTTCAGTTGCAAAATTTCAGTTTTTAATTTTTCCAATGTTGCTTTTTTATGGCTGATCAAAATCTCCATCAGCCTAAAGGAACAGTTGTCTAGTTTTGCTGTCCATCGCACTTGAAATTCTTTATCCTCTTCAAAAAATGAGGGACTTCAGGATGCGCAATCCCTGAGGAATCCTCTTCACCGACATATACTGTTCCAGGCTGACAAGATCCCACCACAATTTTATATTCTTGACAGATTTGTTGGTTAGGTCACGGAAATGAGTTTTTATATCCAAACTTGTGTAGTCTTCTTTCTCAATGTCTGAGAAGATCTGACTTGCTTTACTTGCACGGTTTTGTTCTATGATGGGGTCCTCCATCGTTGAAAGCAAGTATGCTCTGTGTTGGTATAGGAGTTTTTAGAGAATTAATGTCCAAGTGTTTCTCAACCACGTTATTGTTAAATGATTGAAGTTTGTATCGATATCTGCTTTTAATTAGCACTTCTTTTGTAACTGTCGCGGGGCTGATTTGGTTAGCAGCAAGCGGGGATCATAATATAATTCAGTGAATAGTTCAATTGGAGAAGTCCCTCAAATGCCAAACTAAACACATAGGTATATTCCTTGGACTCTGCACAAAGATTAAAACCTTGGAGGATACTCACTCTGATGTGGAATCAGGAAGGGAATCCGTGTCCCAGTATAAAGTCGATTGGAAGTCTGCTTTGTTAGGCGAACCACAAGGAGCTCCAGAATGGTCGATAAGTAATCCAAAATAAATGATCTGGGCTGCCCTTGTAGAAATCGCCAGATAAGTGTAAGCGGTCCCTGTCCTCACCCGGTCTCCTTGCCTTCTTCCAGTGCTCAATTCACACCACTTGACTGAACAGTATATAGAAGAGCAGAAAAACGGCACTCCAGGAGCCAAATTTGAAGGTGCAAAAAATAGTAGTTTAATCTTGAATACAAAAGTAATGGATTCCACAGCAGCAATGCAAGTGTCAGATAAACAAAGCTTGACGTGTTTCGCGCTCCAGGCGCTTAATCATAAGCTAACTCACATAATTGAAAACTGGGATGTTTAAATAATATACTGTGTTACAAAAGTGAACCAATCAGTTTCGTGCAACACCCTTTAAGAAGTGCAGTGAGTCTAATTCATAAGTGAAAACAAGTCAGTTGGTGCTTTACGAAAGAGACAAAACACAAGTGATTTTTATACAGGGAATGTTAGTTCCCAATCGTGTACAGTGGTAGGTAGAATTTAAATCATCAAATTTAGTTAAAAACAATCAAACAATTGAGCAGAAGGTGGAAAAGAGATGGACAAATAAATAAGCACATGTGTAGCTGAAATACCTGTGTAAATTGCACAATGTTATTAATGTTATTAAAGAACCATTCAATTATTATAATATGTCTATGTATAGATGTTAACTGATTTAAATAATTCTCTAAGATTCTTTCTGATCCAGACTCAAAATGCTGGTACATATCAGCTCCTCACAAATGGGTCTAGGAGCTGGGCAGGTACTCCCAGACTTCTAAAAAATACATTGGGATAAAGGCTTATAGCCCTGACCCCTTTCAAATTATTGGGATTGGGAGGCCAAATGGCTCCCAGTTCCTATAAATTAGATTGTGGCCTAGGGCTACTTGCCATGGCCCTCCATATAGTAAATAAACTACCCCCCCCCCCCCCCCCCAGAGTCTGGGGGTGGGCAAATGCCCCTTGACCCCAATATAAAAACCCCACCCTACCCCAGGTCTGGGGATGCTGATGGTTTTTCAATGGAAAATGTGTAATTTCCATATCAAGCCACAGACAATGTCAAAGCTGGAATCCCCAGACACATTTAAAACAACATTTTCACCTAATGCATTCCTTTGCATTCACCTCTGCATACACAATATTTGGTTCATTTTCAATAATTTTTTAAATGCCACATTATGTTTGTTTTTTGCCACATAACTCGCAAACAAATGCAGAAAAACATGGAAACAAGCATATTTACACTAGGTTCCCCCCTCATTATTATTTTAGGATCCCCACCAGCCGCTCATGGGTGGGGACCGGGGGGGGGGGGACACTAGATCCCCCCCTCATTATTGTTTTAGGGTCCCCACCCGCCGCTCATGGGTGGGGACAGGGGGGGGACACTAGGTCCCCCCCTCATTATTATTATAGGGTCCCCACCCGCCGGCAATGGGTGGGGACACTTGGTCCCCCCTCACTATTATTATAGGGTCCCCACCCGCCAGCAATGGGTGGGGACTGGGGGGGACATTGGGTCCCCCCCTCATTATTATTATAGGGTCCACACCCGCCGCTCATGGGTGGGGACCGGGGGGGGACACTAGGTCCCCCCTCATTATTTTTATAGGGTCCCCACCCGCC
This sequence comes from Pelodytes ibericus, assembly GCA_036172795.1. NCBI lineage: Eukaryota > Metazoa > Chordata > Amphibia > Anura > Pelodytidae > Pelodytes > Pelodytes ibericus. The sequence continues at coordinate 69,693,032 of CM069862.1, forward strand.
GGCAATGGGTGGGGACCGGGGGGGACATTGGGTCCCCCCCTCATTATTATTATAGGGTCCCCACCCGCCGGCAATGGGTGGGGACACTTGGTCCCCCCTCACTATTATTATAGGGTCCCCACCCGCCAGCAATGGGTGGGGACTGGGGGGGACATTGGGTCCCCCCCTCATTATTATTATAGGGTCCACACCCGCCGCTCATGGGTGGGGACCAGGGGGGGACACTATGTCCCCCCTCATTATTAATTAATATGGTCCCCACCAGCTGCCAATGGGTGGGGACCAGGGGGGGGGGGGGCTTATTTTACTAGTGAATGGGCAGCAATAGCTGTCCAGTCACTAGTAATTTTAAATTTGTTAAGGTGATATTAATCCGAATGTCCGTGTTCAGGTCCGGGGTCCAAAAATCTTAATGTTCGGTACGAACCAGAACTTTGCGGCCTATATGGTCTATACATTTTTCAATAGACCTGCACCAGACAGGATGGTAAAATAAAATTATTTTGATTTTATTCTTTAATAAATATACCCACCTTTTAAGACACATATGACATTTTGATTGTACCACTGTTGTATATTACTATTATAGTACTGCTTTAACTTAAAATATATTATTGGATGATAGTTATTCAATGTATTCCCCACATTTTTTTTTTTTGTTATAATTATTTACTCTTCTGTATTGTTATTGAAAAATGGCTTAATAAAAATATTTGAAAGAAAAATAAACAAAACATTTGTAACTTCTATGTATGTATACACAATACTCTTATTACATGCCATCTGATTGCAGAAACAGCAAACAATTTGTTGAACATGTTTGTAAAAAGCATGTCAACTCAAATTTTACATTTCAAGTTATAACTGTTGCATGTCTTCATTTATTGAAATAATTACTTAAGTTAGTATTTTGTTCTTTAATGTCAGCATTAAAAATGAAAGAATACTTTGGGTGGGAAATCAGTAACTGACCTATCAATTTTTTTCAGTAGCTATATTCACATTTAACCTAAAAGTTTATATAGTGTACGGCAACATGCTTAAAGACAATACCAATCAGTATAGAAGTTTATAAATTAAGTCAGTTACACTAATGCATAGCTGAAATCAAATGTCAAAGATTCACAGAACTTGTCAAATCATGTGTGTATAAGCTTTCATTTTACAAAACAATTAAGTTGGAACATGGTGGTTGAATTCTGCAAGGCTTTTGTGAAATCCATTTGTAAAGCTTCATGGGTTTTGCTAGCAATACATTTTTGAAAATATATAATATATTGTAAAGATATTTGTTTCATGTTATAAATATTATATATTATTTTGTTGTAAACTATTTAACTAGAAAGGATACATTGAGATTTCTCTCTTTTTCAAATATGTCCTATACGGCTATCATTAAATGTCATACATTTCTGTCACAGTAACATCCATATTTTATTATAGGAAATGACAGAGCATAAGTCAAAATTATTCTTTTAGTGCTGATCAACCAAAACACAGAAATCATTGTGAACAAAGGACACTTAAAAATAGTTTTAATGGGATTTCAAGAGGATAATATCGTCTATTTTTTTCAGATTGCTTTTGAACATATCTGAAGCTTTGTGTGGACTAAATGCAATGCATACCACTATTAACATTATTTATATCATGAGGAAAAAAAGCAGAATTAATGATGTGACAAAAAGTGTACTAGCAGAGACTAGACATAAACTACAAAATGGTGCCGTGGTAGTAGTGCGGATGAACAATTTGAGATTTCTTTCCTTTTATTAGAAATTGACACTACAGAAAACCCTGTAATTGAATGCTGACATAAACCAGCTTGATATAGATTATGTGAGGAAAGCTGACCATGAGCTCCATTAAGTGTGACACGAATAGAGTCCTGGATGGCATGAGACCCTGAGATCCTGGATACAGGAGTCCAATATGCGAGATGTGGAGACACAGAGCCTGGTGAAGGGTAACCCACACTCCCCAATGTGGTCAATGCTCCTGTACAACATTTGTGTTTTTATTATTAACCCCTTAAGGACAGATGACGTGCCAGGCACGTCACTGCAAATCGAGGACTTGCCGACAGGTGACGTGCCTGGCACGTCATGAATTAAATTGAGTAAAGAAAGCGACCAGCGACCCCATCGGCTCAATAGAAGGGAACGCTGCCTGTACAGGCAGCGCTTCCCTTCTAATGGCAAGAGCATCGGAAGTGAAAGTATTTCACTTCCGATGCTCTAGGGGGAGCCAATCAATGCCGGCACAACAGATCTATGTGATCTGTGTGCAGGCATGTATGGTAAGTGCTCTGATTATCATACTGTCAAAGGCAATATTAGTAAATATTGCCTTTGACAAGTATTGATCTGCCTCCCTCACCTTACTAGTTTTAGTAAGGGAGAGAGACAGATCAGATAAAGTAAAAAATAAAATAAAATAATAAAAAAAATATTTTAATATACAATTTTATAAAAGCCATTTAACCCCTTCCCTGCCATTGATCGCTGTGTACGCAGTGATCATACACAGCAGCACATTTTTTGCTGTCTGTGCATTTTTTAGGGGTTCATTTTTTTTACTGTAATTCATTACAGTATAAAAAAAAGCTCTTTTAAGAGAGATTAACCCCTTGCTTGCTGTAGATCACTGCCTAAGAAGCGATCTGACGCAAATGCAGCAATCTTGCTGCAGAAGCATTTTTAATTTTTTTTAAACTTTTTTATTACACCCGTTTTTTTACTTTGATTTATTACAGTATATCAAAGGCTCTTTTAAGAGGTATTAACCCCTTCCTTGCCGTATATCACTTCCTAAGCAGCACATATGGTCACTGCCTAAGCAGTGCGTATGGTCACTGCCTAAGCAGCGCATATGGAGCAATCTAGTCGCAGAAGGATTTTTTTTTTGCTATCAGCATTTTTTTTGTCACACTTGCTAGGGGTTAATTATACCCACTAGGGGATTCCGTGTATTCCTTTTGAAGCTGTCTGAACGCGTGTATAGCGATCAGTAACAGCCGATCAGTGGCAAAGGTGGTCTGGTGATTTCTCAGATGAGCATCACCATTCGTCTGGTTCGATCAATATTGGTAAATATTGTTCTGACCCATTTGGATCTGCCTCCCTCTCCTCACTTGAGTTTTAGCGAGGGAAAGAAACAGATCTGTATAATATAATTTTTTAATTGTAATAAATTAAATATTGTGTTAAAAAATTGTGAGTCCCAAGGGCTTTTATAAAAGCCATACCCTTTGTATAGTGTAGTGTATTAACCCCTACCCTGCCACTGATCACTGCACAGCAGAACATTTTTTCTTGTCTGTGCATTTTTAGGGGTAAATTTTTTTGTACAGTACTACAATTGCTCTTATGAGAGCTATTAACCCCTTCCTTGCTCTACATGTTCAAATTCCAAGTTTGAAAATCAAAAAGCGCACCTTTCAAATGTAGCCTTTCAAACCCCAACAAAGCTGACAAAGCTATGCATGGGTGGTATCCCTGTGCTCGGGAGATGTTGCTGAACATATATTGTGGTATTGTTTGTCAGTGACACATGCCGAAATATGTGAATTTGTGCCTAAAGTACAATGTATGTGGGAAAAAATACACAATAAAATGACTACCACAAACTTTGACAAAGGCTGGTGGTAGAATTGGTGCATGGAAAGTGTTAAAATACCACCATTTAAAATAGCCTAGGGTGCCTACTTTTACAAAATATATACTTTTTTGGGTAAAATACACTGTCCTACTTTAAAAAAAAGTCCCAAATGAAAGATGGGCTCAGGCTGACTACACGTCAAAATTCCAAGTTGAAAATGCGCACCTTCACAATGTGGCCCTTTAGCCACCTTTAACCCAACAAACCTATGCATGGGTGGTATCCCTGTACTCAGGATATGTTGTTGAACACATATTGGGTTATTGTTTGGCAGTGACACATACCAAAATCTGTGAATTTATGTCTGAAATACAATATTTGTGAAAAAAAAACACACAAAAATTACTACCACAAACTTTGACAAAGGCTGGTGGTAGAATTAGTGCATGGAAAGTGTTAAAATACCACCATTTGAGATAGCCTAGGGTGTCTACTTTTAAAAAATATATGGGTTGATGGGGTAAAATACACTGGCTGGTTTCAAATATGTCCCAAATGGGACATGGGTGCAGGCTGTCTGCATGTCAAAATTTCAAGTTGGAAAACCAAAAACTGCACCTCCCAAATTTGGCCTTTTACCCCCCAAACAATCCAACAAACCTATGCATGGGGGGTATCCCTGTACTCAAGAGATGTTGCTGAACACTTATTGGGGTGTTGTTTGGCAGTGACACATACCAAAATCTGTGAATTTATGTCTGAAATACAATATTTGTGAAAAAAAAACACACAAAAATTACTACCACAAACTTTGACAAAGGCTGGTGGTAGAATTAGTGCATGGAAAGTGTTAAAATACCACCATTTGAGATAGCCTAGGGTGTCTACTTTTAAAAAATATATGTGTTGATGGGGTAAAATACACTAGCTGGCTTCAAATATGTCGCAAATGTGACATGGGTGCAGGGTGTCTGCATGTAAAAATTTCAAGTTGGAAAACAAAAAAATGCACCTCACAAATTTGGCATTTTAGCCCCCAAACAACCCAACAAACCTATGCATGGGTGGTATCCCTGTACTGAGGAGAAATAGTAGAATCTATTTAGCAAGTTTTTTCATTCGCATTTAACGATGAGGAGAAGTTGTTTCAAATAAAAGTCAGGAAATTTGTGTTTTGTTTTTTTTTTACCATATTTTTTTTTTTTTTTTTAATAACATGATAAGATATGATCAAAAAGATGGCATCCATAGAAAGCCCTTCTTGTCCCGAGAAAAACAATATATATTATGTGTGGGTACAGCAAATGACAAAGAAGAAAATTACTGCTAAACACAAACAGCACAGAAATGTTAAAATAGCCATTGTCCAGAAAGAACAAAAATGTTTCAAAGGCTCTGTCCTTAAGGGGTTAATGAGGGCAAACCTCCAATGACCTCAAAAGCCTTTCAATATACCTGTTGAATGAACAATCTGAATTCAGTCTCTTCCTGCTTTGCCTGCCTCCTGCATGCATGGGGCAATCTGTGATGGGTTCTAATGGATTTTTTGGTTGAAAACTAACATTAAGGTTATTCTTGGGAGAATGTGGTATTGTGTGTTGGACTGTCACTAATTATTGTATGTTACTGTGTTTTTGTCTCTTATTAAATATCTATTAAAGTAGACTAACTCATTTATATATTTTATATTAATCTGGTGTTACACCACACCCAGGTGGCTTGAGGCCCCAGGTTGGTGGGGACACATTCCAAGGCTCTGTGATAGCAGCTGCTGTATCCAGTTATAACCAAGGTGGGAAACTAAGGAACCCTGCAGACATCCTGAAGCAGGCATCTTACTTATTAAACAGTTCATTATACAGGTTGAGCATCCCCTATCTGAAATGCTTGGGACCGACAGCATTTAAGAAAAAAGGATCATTTTGGCAGCACCAGCCCTATAAATGTTCTACATAAAATACCTAAATAACTGTACCTAAATACAGTGTGAGAAACTTGCTCACATTGGATAAAGTTAATGTAGAGCATTTACAGCAGTAAAGCTGCTAAAATTACCTGCTCCACGGTGCTGACAAAACTATCTGTCCCTCCCTCCCCTTGCAGTGCTGTGGGAACTACATTTCCCATGAGCGCTTGCCTGGGAGGAAGGAACAAAAGAAGCTTTACAACAATGCTAGAAAAAAAATATTTTTACAGGAGGAACACAAACATGTATACAAAGATAAAAATTAGCAACATTCTAATTGATTCTGATTATAGCTGCATTTACTGTTCTCTATTATCTATAGCGCGCAATTCTCCTCTTATTATAAAAGGCTACAATAATCTTTAGCCCCTCACACAGAAGCACTGAGAAAATAGAAAGAACTCCATCCGAGTGTTCAGAGCTTTAGAAGTTAGTTGTTTTTTCTTAAGTATAGTTAAAATACCTGCAGAATACAAATTATTATTATTGACATAACATTGTTGCTCAACAAACTGTTAATGATTAAGTTGTGATCACTCTTCAACACTTAAAAAAGATGACTTTCATATTTGATTATATATTCATTTTTATATATAGATACTGTCATGGGAGGGCTACTAGATGGGTAGCTCCTACCGGAATCAGTTTCACAAAATCACTCCTCAGGTCCGGTAAATAGCACATAGCCAATGGGGGCTATAATCACTGGTTCCCTGCTAGCACTTCTCCAACATAGAAGACGAGACAGGTCGTGTTGGGTAAAATCATAAGAACTGTTTATTGATTCAAAACAGAGGACATATATACAGTAACACATCTTGATAACATAACTTGAACAAAAGAATTATAACAGGATTAAAGTTTAACATAGAATAGTGAATGGAAACAGGACATAGGGGATTACAAGTTCACACATACACAAAGGATAATTGAATTTGGTGCCAGAATACCTGGCAACCAATCAGGTTCAATGTAGAATCAGAAGCGACCAATCACCAGCAGGGGGAGTGCTCACAGATCAGTAAATCCCTTCAATCTGGATTTAACTAAGCGACCAATCAGAACAGTGCCTAAACTGGGGCTTGGTCTGAGCAACCAATAGGAAATGCGCCTACATTTTGAACCAGAGAATGAGCTCAGCAGTCGGGATAAACCTTTATTGTGAAGCGGCTGCTGAAGCTACCATACTGGGGAAAGTCTACAAGGGATTAGGGTCTCTAACAGTGCACTATACATGTAAAACACACAGTTAACACAGGGGGAAACAGGGACCATTCATGAGGGAAGTAATGAACACAGTTCGGATAACATTTCACATACATTTCGGTACACATTCGGCTCAAGGACGAATCAGAGACAAGCTACATTTATCCCTTTAAATGGGCAACCAATCCGTATGTGAGCTACCAGCAAGTTGGTATGCGGGCTGTTTGAATCAGCGCCTATCCGGCAATTCTCCCCGGTGTCTGTAGCGGGCAGGGGTGCACCTGCAATACGCTGTATAGCTCCAGGGTGATTCCCGCTGTACTCCAGGTAGAAAGAGAAAGCAGTAGCGGGGAAAAGGCCAGTGATTATAGCTCTCCTAGGAGCTTCTGGCTTCTGCAATGGACAAGGTCCGTAGTCTCTCGGCAGGCGGCTGGCCCCCTGTGCTGGCCAGGGGTAAGAGTCACGGTGGGTACTGTGACAGATACTATTGTAGTAAAATATTTACTGATATATATTAAGCAAGATGCATTTATAATTAAGGCACAATGAACCCTAGAGTTGCACTCCCCACTGGATTTTTCTAATATAACAAAAAATGGCATTGTATTTAATTGAATGGTCATTAATTAAAACCCTTAGCCTGAATTGGGTTAGATAGAGCCACAACAAATTGTTTGCACATACAAGATTACAATGTATTGCTAGCAGCAGCAGAACATTATGTGGCTTTCTAAAGACCACATATTGAGGTGACCTGAGGATCAAATAAGACATTTTTTATTTAAGATGTATTATCACATTTATTAATAGAAATCTACTTGAGCGCAAGGGTGCTGATTTAAATTGAAAGTGTTTTGGAAAAGATAGCTTTTCATTGCTATAATTTGCTCCATTTCTATGATGATGTGAACTGTAATCAGTGTCTATATTAAAATGAATCATTTGGGAGTATATAGCCTCACAATCGAAGTTTCCTTTCTTTTTACAAATATTCCTACTTTGATCAAAATGAACATATAGTTGATAAAACATTTTTTAAAGTTTTTTATTTATACAAAGTAGGTACAAAAATAACAATACAAGTTAAACATTTATTTTACGTAAAGATACAATTGAAGATACAATACCAACCAAACAAAAAATAAAGAAAAAAATAAAAAAATAAAATTATTTCATTATTTCCAAACTCTCCAATGTTCTCCTATCAAAAAACCCTTTCTTCTACACATCTTATTTATGTCAGTAATTTATCTATAACTTGCCTATCATTCCCATTCATCCCCCTTCCATACAGACTACACTCTCTCCACATTTATACCTCATGCATATTAATCAAATTTCTCCTATGACACTCCAACTGCCTGTCTAATCAACCCACACTCACCCAAACTGCACCTCTGTTATCCCTCATGTTAATGCCTCACTCTCCAGTAGATAACTTATTTCTCTGTGAAAGTTTAGGGTCCACTTCATTTCAATTTGTATAAATGACTTGTTTTATAGGATATCAAATCTCAAATAAAATAGCCTATTTGTAAAACTGAGAAATGCCTTCCATTATGTTAGTCTCAGTTTCTTGGAAAATAACACATTTCATTTTCAGACCACTTTACAGTGAAGCTGTGCACTTTGCCTAATTTTGCTTTGCAGCCAGTGGGAGCCACACGTAGGATTGTGCACATCAATACATGGGATGGAAGCTTTTCATGATATTTTTTAAAATCTGTTCTAGTCACTTGTCATTTAACAATACACAGCATTATTTGTACCCTACCAAATGTCAGACAAATATCAAATTAACTCTGTACTCTCTGATGAGAAATGCGTTTGCCATTTTGTTTCCCCCTAACCCTGTTTTACTACCCCATAAATATCCTTTAGTCTCCACTGAATACCTCGAAGAGTTCTAAAAGGTTTAGCTGTGACTACATTTACCATGAAGGTCTTGTATAGTATAGCTCCATGGGAAATGTTGTCCACTAGAACCCAAAGACGCATCAGGAGTCCACAGAATGTTATTTACCCCAGTTCTGACCCACAGGTCATAACAAGGGTGAGAGATTAGCATAATAAGAAAAAAAAGAAATCTTACAATCTAATTCTGTTTCACCATACATCTGAAATTCTATTTATTTTTATCCATATTTGAGTATCATTGTCTTTAAAATAATAATAATAAAAATATATAGATACACACACACACATCTATATATAAACCCCCTGCTAGAGAATAATATCAGTGCGGCATTGGTAAGATCACAGCAGCTGTGCTATCTCAGAAGTAATGCATGTGTGATGTAGGGCAGACTAAGGTTGTGGGGACCTTAGTGATAAATACAATCTCAGAATACACAATGGATGTGTTATATCGTCAGCGCATGGAGAGAGCCAGTGTAAATAATGACAGAGCTGGACCTTTCCCAGCAGTTTTCTAATTAGACGTATATTGCCATGGCCATAAACTGCCAGCAAAGGGAAAAATAGAGGAGGAACATAGAAAGAAAATGAAGCTGCCTCAGAGACCCCAGTGGTAAAATCAGAAACTAATGACCAGAACCTGCCAATGACATCCTCTGTGTGCGTGCTGCCCGGATGGGCTTTCTTGTCCTGCTCTTTTTCTGTTATTGTATGGAGGCTGTGCACACTTAATACAATAAAGTAAAAAAAGACATGAATGTGTGATCATGCATGTGTGTGTCTCACGTCAATTTCTCAGCCATTTTAAATATGCTTTGGGCCCAACAGATGCATAGTCGACAGTGTAACCAGTGCATACACCAGGGCAGCATACTGTCGGCGACAGCCATGATCCCAAGAATATGGTAGCATTTCAGCCAGCTAAAATAGGAGGAGCAGAGTTCTTACTAAAACAATTATTGATAGTTTGGAATATTGCTGAAATGTTTACAAGGGGTTGTTTGGTGTTTTTAAAAAGAAAAAAAAGTCTAATTCCACTTTTAGTTTTCTCAGTAGGGTTTCTTAGTAATTATTGTTGGTTTCATTTAAAGACAGCTGCAACAAATTAATATATGAGTGTTTGATAGATTGCATCAAGCGTATTTTAAAAAGAAATGCTTTAATAAAAAAAAATACAAAGTAACTTATTTTGCCCTCTTTGCTCTATGTAGCTCGATCAGGGGCAGACATGTTGAGAATCTTGGGTCAAATGGGTCAGATCTTCCTTCATCTTCATTCAGAATGACCTACCTGATCCAAGATTGTAAATTATATGCCTGTCCTTGATGAAGATATACTGAGCAAACATGGCTCAATAAAAACATTATTTGTATTCTCTCATTAAAGCCTATATATTTATGATGCCTACTTTTTTCTGCAATCTTTCAGTTAACCCCTTTCAGGCAAACAAATGGATATATACATGTCTGCAATAAAATGGTTCTTGAGAACCATGCAGACATATAAAAATATATATAAAAATATATATATGCACCTGCTGGCTCCTGTAACAAGGCTAAGGATTGAAATATGTCAGTCTTCCAATAGTCTGCTCAGAACAATTGCAGGGCATATGATCTCTGTGATAAACAATCACAGCGATCATATGCCATTTGTATTATGAGTGTTTAGGATTGGTGATTTAGGTCAGCATTTGTTGCTGATATTTGTCATTTAATACCTATTTGGGAATAACCTATTGCTCTAACCAAATATATGTCAACTTCCAATGATGTTAAATGTTAGGCAGTAATTAAGCACACTTGTTTGATTAACATCGGTATGTTTCATTCTGAATGGTAAATTACCTGTGACAAACCTGGTTAAGTGTGGCTACATTATGTACCAACATTTTCAAAACCGCACCATTATTATAACATCATTGCACTCCAACATACTTGCTTGTATTTGTTTCTCTACTACAGTACTCATTAAAATTTAGTTGTTTTTTAAATTCTTCACAATTGAATCATACTGATTTCTAAAGCAATTTTTTAATCATTATTTTTGTATCCTTATGAAGCATGTTTAAACATTTCAATATAGCTTTAATGTATAGGTAGTTATTCACATATTTATTAAATCGTATTATTTGTTAATTGACAGGAAATCAAGGATATGACTTTTGTTTTGTTAAATGTTTCACATTTTACTTGCTAAGACACTTACATTAACTAGACATAGCATACAGCTAGGGGCTACTGAAGATTGTACCATTGTAAACAATCAAGGGTATGGAAAAAGAAGCAGTAGATTACTACTTAGTATATAATAATCCCCATTCCCCAGTCTACTCACATGGATTGTGGAAAGAAGAGTGTACACATTCTGGCTACTACCTGGTCCTTATAAGGCCTTGGCTATCCCCGCTCACTTTCTCTGCCAAACCCTTAATTCTCCCAAATGAGCTGGGCAAATAGGTATGCCACTTGCTCACTCTGCTTACTAGGATTCAGGGATAATAACTTTAAAAAGGGTGAAAACAACTTGCAGTGCTTATTGTCAATGTTGGACAGATCTAAGAATCCACCTGGACAATGTATTGGAGTTTCATACGGGTTTGACCTTTCTGTCTTTTGGCACCATTCAGTGTTTTAATTGCCTGATTGTAGTTGTGTTAATGTATGGGTCTAATCACCCATAACAGAGTCAGATGAATGTGAGAATTGTAAAACTCCTCTTGGGTTTGTTGTCCTTTTTGTATCATCTTTGAGGAAGTCATGGTTCCCTTCAACTTTTAATGGTTTATATCATATTCTTACTGCAGTGTCATTACTTTCAGATATCTAAAACTATCTCACCTCTGTCTCTACAAGTATTTCATGCTTTGCTGAAACAGAATGAAAAGAGGCAAAAAGGAGAAATGAATCTTCACATCAAAGATTTTATGAAAGAAGCTGACAAAGTAATTGAAGCACATGATGACATTACCATAAAGCATGTAGTTTTGTCATTATGAACTGGATTTCAAAAGGGTTTTTCTATGTGGTAAAAATGTAATTTGTTTCAAGATGCAATACAGTAGCATATCCATTTGTCTTGAAGGGCTGTCAATGAATCATTTTAATAAATAAAATATTTCAGTGCCAGTAAGAAATAGATCCCAATAGATTTCCACTAAATTACATGTATTGTTCTTTCATAAATATATTTCTAGAGAATTATGTATATTTCCCAAAAGTATTATGCAATATCGCTACTTAAGATGAAAATATTTAACCCATATATAATGCCTTTTAAGTAAAAGTGAAAGTAATTGGGCACAATAAAATGCTAGAAATGCTTACATTACACACGCATGACTTACCCTAGTTAGCATCCACAGTTTCCTGGTGTCTAGTGGCAGGCAGCACAGACATTCTACCTAACTGCCTCTTGCACGCCCTGTGTGGTGGAAAGTCTGAACACCAACAGGTCACATGATCCCCGGCGATCCGAGCTCAGGCACCATGCTGTCTGCTTGCCCTTAGAGAAGCTGGTGTGGGGATATCTTTTGATCTCCCCAGCCAGCGCCTCTGTTGGCAAGTTTTTTAAAGGGGGTCCATGACAAGTGCAGGGCTGGTACCACCAAGTCTTTTTTTTTTTTGTATTATTTTTGTTTTTTTAATTTATGGTTTGTGTTCAACAAAAGTTATGCACATGAACATATGTAATTATTTACACTGTGCTTTATAACATGGTACAAATGTTACATAAACCACAATGTATTATAACACTATATCTTATAATTATTCTATAAATGCATGCAATACTAATCATAACATTTTGATCTGAAATATACAATTTTACCCAAAACAAGGGGAGAGTTGACTAAACAGTACCAAACATGACAAGATATTTATAAAACAAACCTAAATGCCTATTCAACATTTGAATGAGACACTCAAAATAATGCTTTAGAATCAGAATTTAAGGGAGCTGGATTAGAAAATGCATGTGACAATGTGGGATTATGTTTGTCACTGTGTGTGTGATTTTGTGTGAATATATGTGACACTTAGTGCCTGATTTTGTATAAGTGTATGTGACACTGTGTGATTGTGTGTTACTGTATGTGACACTGTGTGGTTGTGTGTTTGTGTGTGTGTATGTGTCTGTATGTGATAATGTGTGATTGTGTGTGTGTGTGTGCGTGTGTGTATTTGACACAGTGTGAATGTGTGTTTGTATGTGGCACTGCGTGTGTGTAATTTGTTTAAATATCTTAGCTTAATCAATTATTATTACATTATTACATTACATTAGATGGTATTTGTATTGGCAGAGCTACCATAAATGCTAGAAATCCACGGTGTCCATATTTTCATATATATGTCATATTTATCATCAACAATACTTCATAGCTTTTCATTTACACAGATTTTGTTTATTCTTGTAATCACATCACACCAGGATATGTCTCATTTATTCCATTTGCTAGCTGCATATATTCTTACCCCGATACATAATTATCTGATTAATATATTTTCATATTTTGTTAGGATATTAGTTTTCAGATTGAGTGGAGCATTCCACGGTGTTAATGTCACTGGGATGGGTATACTCACATTATTGTTATTGAATTTGGTCCGTATTCTTTTTATTTTGGGACATTTCCACCATATATGTATGTTGTCTCCTCTAAAGCAATTTTCACTGGCATCAGCATACATATTGTTTAATAATGTTGGTACTAGGTTTGTACTATGTAAGAATTTATATGTTTGTTCATTGAAGGTGACTGATATAGAACATTTTGCTGTCTCTTCTAATATTTCAGACTATTTTCATTATCTCAAGGTTCACCTATATCTTCCTGCCTTCTATACCTGCACAACAGTTCTTTATTGTTTATATTAAACAGTTTATATAAGTATAAAATTGCTGTTCTAGCTATCTTAATAAGAATTTGAAAAATTATTCTATCATTTAGTTTTGTTATAAATTCATGGTATGTTAACATGGTATTGTTTGCAATAAAATCTTCAATAATATCAAAGTCTTTATCAGTAAAAATGTTACACTATTTTACTATTTGCAGATATAAATTTTAAAAGAAATGACAATTTACTTCTAAGCGACATTCATTTTTTGTTTTTAAGTGTGTTATGTGCTCTGTGGGAGGTTTCAGTTATTTAAGAGTGTAACGCTTGGAAACCACATTAAATAAATAAAGCGATATTCATGTTCTAACCTCTACTTTTATTTATTTAAGTTTTAAATGTATTTTTTCCTTATATGAATACTAATTTGCATATCTGTAATGAAATACTTTGTGAATAATTATGATAAATTGTATATTCTATAAAAGGTTTCTGACACCATTTAATTTATCTAGAACAGTACATACATTATACAGTATATACATTATTAAATCCCAATATATATATATTTATATATACCATATATACTCGAGTATAAGCCGACCCGAATATAAGTCGAGACACCTAATTTTACCACAAAGAACTGGGAAAAAATATTGACTCGAGTATAAGCCTAGGGTGGGAAATGAGGCAGCTACTGGTAAATATTGCCCCGAATCTGCCATTTAATATTCCAGGATATTGCCCCCAATATGCCATTTAATATGCCAGGATATTGCCCCCAATATGACATTTAATATTCCAGAATATTGCCCCCAATATGCCATTTAATATGCCATGATTTTGCCCCCAATATGCCATTTTAATATGCCAGGATATTGCCCCCAATATGCCATTTAATATGCCAGGATATTGCCCCCAATATGCCATTTAATATTCCAGGATATTGCCCCCAATATGCCATTTAATATTCCAGGATATTGCCCCCAATATGCCATTTAATATGCCAGGATGTTGTCCCCAATATGTCATTTAATATGCCAGGATATTGCCCCCAATATGCCATTTAATATGCCATGAATTTGCCCCCAATATGCCATTTTAATATGCCAGGATATTTCCCCCAATATGCCATTTAATATGCCATGATTTTCCCCCCAATATGCCTATTTAATATGCCAGGAAATTGCCCCCAATATGCCATTTTAATATGCCAGGAAATTGCCCCCAATATGCCATTTAATATGCCAGGATATTGCACCCAATATGCCATTTAATATGCCAGGATATTGCCCCTTAGTATGCTCGTTATGCCACCCTCCTCCCCCCCTTCCCCAGACCCCAGTACTTACCTCGTTCCTGCTCCGTCTCCCGGTGCTCTGAAGGTGCGTGGCTGTGAGGGAAGCGTTGTGAGCTCCCCTCCAGCCGCGCTGAACAATAAGGTTTGTTTAAAATAAACACACTTTGTTGACCGCGCGGCTGAAGGGGAGCTCACAATGTTTCCCTCACAGCCACACACCTTCAGAGCACCGGGGGACAGAGCAGGAACGAGGTAAGTTTTAGATTTTTTTATTCCCCCAGAACCGACTCGAGTATAAGCCAAGGGGGGCATTTTTCAGCACAAAAAATGTGCTGAAAAACTCGGCTTACACTCGATTATATACGGTAGTTAAAAAAATATTGTCTGTATGTGTGTGTGACTCAGACACTGTGTGATTGTGTGTGTGTGTGTGTGTATCTGACTGTGTGATTGTGTTTGGGTGTATATGACTTTAACACTGTGTGATTGTGTGTGACGCAGTCTTAAAATTGTTGTCAGGCTTACTTTTTTCCAGTCTGCCGGTAAAATACGGTTGTGTGGCAACCTCAGAATAAAGCTGATGCTGTCCCCCTAACCTCAAAAGAAACAAACAAAGAAGTAGCTTCCTTTTAAACTATATCCAGGTGAATATTATTTATATTCCATAGATATATGCAATAAGTGTGAACCCCAAAATAAATCAATGTTTTTATATCTATACTAGATTCAGTATATCTCTAAATACATTTTATTTAACACTGTAAGTAGAACTGCCACTTAAACAATAACCCCCTTTAAACATTACATTTCAGGTACACTTCTATCTAGCTGGCCTCTTCTCTGCTTTGTATTAAGAAATGATGACTACATGTTCTTTATTGTACAGATTTAAATTAAATATTTTAATATATATAGCACTGCTATGTAGTGTGAAACCATTTTTGGTGCCAGGGTGAATAATACAAGTTACTTATCACGGTAAATTACCTATACAATACTGCAAGATAATTGTTTTATGCACAGCTTCTTACACAAGTTAATCTTTAAAGTATAACATAACATTTCTAATTGCTCAGGAAAAAAAAATAATTGCAAAATATTGCATACAATATGCCATAATAATATGCCAAGGCTATATAACAGAAACCTAAAACTGCATGGTGTCTTACAATCTCCTAAACATGAGCATGTGTCACAAATACAGTATCCTAATGACTTAGTTTCCATGTGCTTTGGATATAACTATTATTAGTGGGTAACAGCTTGTAGTTTGATCCACGGCAGTTATAGATACTGTCTTAATAGTTGACGCATTCAGATCATTGATCTGAACAAAAGGGAATGCTTCCATGCTGGTTTTTTTTTTTTTTGCATACACATTACTTGATAGTCTGTTCTACAACATTAACTAATTTCTCATCCTGCTCTCATTATTGACAAAAT
Source organism: Pelodytes ibericus (assembly GCA_036172795.1). Lineage (NCBI taxonomy): Eukaryota > Metazoa > Chordata > Amphibia > Anura > Pelodytidae > Pelodytes > Pelodytes ibericus. The sequence continues at coordinate 69,709,305 of CM069862.1, forward strand.
TATTGACTTCTACCACTTTGCAACACTGTATCTTGTACTTGGAAAAAAATACTGATCTTAAGTGTTTTTTTTTAATGAAAGTCTTGCTGGATTTGTTGAAAGATCATGTTACTGTAATCATTAGTTCAGCTGACATTTGTAGACTTGACATTAATGTGAAGCTCTTCTAAACTTTCATGCAGTGATACCAGCACTTTAGCTCACATCACTATACCACTCTGACTTGAAAATATGCTTTGAAATAAATATATAGATTTTTTTTTTTACTAAATTTAAAAAAAAAAATCACAGAACACACAGGTTACTCAGACAGAAATATGTTAAAACATAGTTTATAAACAGCATTGCTTCTGCAGGTATATTTTCCCCTAGGTGCTGCACATTTTTATAATGCTCAAGTTCTGTAAATTCTAGCTAGTAGACATGCTCCATAATTTTTTTTTTATTTTGTGAATTCATTGGCAATCATATTTTGACTGCCATTAGAAATAGTTGGACCCAGTACTGATGCAATATTCTTCCCTTTCTCCATTAGTTTCTTTACTGACTCCATATCTTGCTCACTCTCACTACCACATCCTCCATCAGTGCCCTCTAATATCCGTGTTCCTCCAATAGTCACACGCCATCCAGTATCATAATTCTGCCTGGGCCAACAAGACCGAGGGAGGCAAGTTAGAGGGGGTGGCAGCAGATTGAAAGGAGGGACCACAGAGCCAGCACTACCATTGTTGTTGCACTGCCTGGGGTGACCTCACTAGAACACAGGCAGCACTATATTAAGAGCGTCTAGGGTGGCACTTGCCTTGTCTGCATGGCTGGGGCGCTAAAAACGCTGCCCTTTAAAACAAGTGCAAAAAAAATGTATTCCGGCAGAGGAGCTGGCAGTAGCACAGACATTACCATGCTGCCTGAATGTGGGGGCAATCGGGTGTAGTGGATTGGTTTTATATATATATATATATATATATATATATATAAACAAATAAAGATTGCGTGGTTTAAGTCTAATAACATAATTAGCCACAGCAACGTTATTTTCCACATTTGATGTCTACCCCACCCCCGTCGAGTAGATTGACTAAAACTCCCACAATACATTATTTAGGTCATATGCATGATAGGAGATTGTGGGAATTATAGTTTAGCAAGTGCTCTTATTTCATATCTGAAGGCATTCCAGCAATATGAAAACTATGGTGTATTTTCAAATATGAATTCTGATCAGGTTTAAGTTACCAGTGTTATGAAATCACATAATATGAAGCATTTGTATTTTCTGATAAGAAAAAAGATCCTCTCATATATAATGGTACATAATGCATTTTGATATGGCAAAGTGTACTCCAAATACAGCAGTGAATTGTTCATAAAGTATAAAGGTTAAATCACTCATTCTTACCTTGCTTAATATAAGTTGTTGATATGCTGGAGTTTGTAGAAATATCCCAGTCATGAAGAAAAAGAGTACAGGTTCCACTGTAATAAGCGATCGTAAGTTCTGGCACATATTTATTATGAAGTCGATAACTAATTAAAAAAAAAAAAACGCAGCAAAACACTAACAGCAAAAAGCTCTCCTATCAAGAGGAACAAACCGATATCTGAGATTTACTAACTAACATACAAGAGGTTATATTAATATGCTACAAGTGCACTGATATTAAACTGTACCTATTAAAGAGTGATATACTTTTTAAAATTGCAAAAAACTGATCAGATACAGAAATCAAGGCAGCTTTAAAGTCTATTATTTTGAAACTATGTGTCTATTCATTACAAAGGATTGGATTACCAGGAACTAGCTACTTCCTCCTTTTGACAATCAGATAACAATAGTATTTGAGGGCAAAGGTTAACACACTATATTTTGCACTCTTGCAGGATACTTCAAGATGATGAAATATTTTTTTTTTTTAAAACCGTGTAAATGACACTTGCCTCACTTAAAACCCAAGGTCTTTTTACATAAAAGAGTGAACTGAATGGAATTGAGAAGGGAATTGCAAAATGAAACCCAAATAGCAGAGTTTTAAATGGCTTAATGGGAAAAGGTTTGCAACTCACCTAATTTGGACTTAAGTTTGCAATTCCTTTCTCGACTGCCTGCAATTCCCTCTTTCATGAATAAAGCCTGTCATGAAATAGGAAACTGACAAGGGAATTGCAAATTAAAGGGACTCTGTCAACCTAAACATTGTGAATGTATAATAAAAAATGCAACATTATCTAAATATTTTGTGAGTAAGAGTGGATGCAAATGCATAAAACAAGAGAAAAATGTTCTAATTGTGCTGATGGTGTTTCCTGTTTATGACATCTCCTGGGGCTTGATTTGCAAATAAACAAATTTCCAGTTGAAAATGTATATATGTGCATATCACACCACAATATGATGCCATAAGCAGGGGATAACATAGACAGTTACAACATATTGTCCTCTTATTTTATGCATTTGCATGCAAATTTTCTAACATAATGTACAGATTTTTTTTTCATATCTGTTTATTGTTTATCTTCATAGTATGTTTATACTGACATCGTTCTTTTAAGTCCCCTTTGGCCTTAAGTTTAAAATGACATTCACAATTCCCTGTGATTACCTCTTTCATAAGTAAAATCCCTTAGTGTGTTTACTGCAGACTTAGGGCTGAGACACGCTAAGTGAAACTCGTTGAATGGCCAGCAGATTGTCTGTCAATTTGGACTTGTCTCTGAAGTTTCTGGATTTGTTCCTGTGATTATGTTCCTATTTTCACACTTTGTCTTCTGGAAATCTGGAAGTTCTCTTCTCCTGTGCATGGCATTTACTTCCAGAACTTCATAATACACCATGTAGTTTTCTTATATCGATTTTTAGGATTATTAAAGCTTTATACCTGAGAATTCCAGCCAATGGTAAAATTTCTTAAGGCTATTATTTCTTTGTGTGTTTGTGAGTGCATTCACTTAGTATCACTATTCATAGATTTTATCTGGACAACATTGTTTTAATACTCTAGTGCCATATCTTGCTCCTTTTGTTAATTCATCAATTTGCATCTTGGGAGAGATACACTGTTAAGAGGCTGCAGTGTACTAGTTACCCACTCTTTTGTATTAAGGTGTTCACTACTCAACATTTAGATTTGCATTCTCAGTCTAATATCAGCCAGTCGTCAACAATGCATTACAGAGTAAAGAAGGACTCCAAGGTATCCCTTGCAGCTGGAGCTCCTACCTAAACTCCTGGAAAGGGTTCTGACAGTAATATATCATTCTAAATGTTAACCGTAGCAGGAGTTCTGTGTGATCCCAAGAAAAAGACATCCACACTAAAATACAGGTATATGTCTTGTTTTTTTAAACAAAGGACAAACTCATAAATGCTGCTAAACGAAAGGGTCTACCAATATGCGCCGATTAGGGGAATCCGAAATTGTTCCTCCAAAATTCGGACATATTAGTATCACATCGGTAGGATGAAAAACACACACATTTCGTGCTACTAAGGAAGCGCCAATGTGGCTCCTAACACGTCCTCAATTAGGAAATCATAGACGTTTCTGCACTGATATTTTCTGAAAGCTAATTCAGCCGAAACTCACCAAACCGAAGTGAAAATCACCATTATATATGGAAGCTTTCACACACACACACACACACACACACACACACACACACACACACACAAAAGACAAAAATAAAATGGCCTGAAATTACCAAAGCATAACTGAATCAAAGCAGGCTAAAATTCAGAAATGCACATATTTGCAACAATATGATTCTTTCTAAAGGTTGAGAACAGAGTACAGGTTATGAGATAACCACATATCACATTAATACAGTATGACAGAGTGTTACATTGAAGAACACAGTTGAATTCAAGCTTTACCATTTGTGAGAAAAGTAAAATATGTTCAATGCAAAAGTACAAATAACCACAAAAGTTAACTTTTGAGGAAAATACAGCATTTGTTACAGAATTGTCCAACTGTTACCATCAGGTAATTGGGGCCACAGTCAGAAACACAAGCCAGAAGATGAGAAATACTCTCTGGAAAAGGATCACAGAGCATGTTAACACAGTCAGAATGCATGAAAGATCAATAGCTTTTGTTAAGAAAAAGTAAGAAATACCACATTGCTCATAAATCATGGACACATAACAAACACACCTGTAGTTCCAATTATACATTTGTTACCTGAGTGAACACAACTTGTCTGACAAAGCCACATGTCTGCTTGATGACACATATAACTTTTCTTGCCCTTGTCATATTGCAGGTACTCAGATATCAGGAGACAGGAACTGAAGAAGATGAAAATGCAAGACCAACAATTGTGGCGCAGCAACACCCATCCAACCTCAATGAGTTGCTCTGCAACCTAATGGCTATAACAGATATGTATAGTACATATATAGATTTGTTGAAATGTTCATCACAAAAGCTAGAATTTCAAAGTAGATGTTCAGATACTAGTATTCTATAAACCGAAAGTCTATAAACCGAACGACGTTCGGCTTATAGAATACATGTAATGCTATTGCTGTTCTATAAGCCGAAAGTCTATAAACCGAACGACGTTCGGTTTATAGACTTTCGGTTTATGGAATGTATAATGTAATACTATTTGCAATGGCATTACTATAAAGCGAAATAGAGTCGGTTTATAGAATGCCATTGCCAATTCCATAAACCGAAATTCGTTCATTATGTTGGTTTATGTATTTTGCTATTTGTATTCCATAAACCGACTCTATTTCGGTTTATAGAATTGCCAATAGCATGAAAAGATTTGAATTTAGTATTAAAAAATAAATTGAAAAAAGTGGAGAGTTTTAACCCCTTTGTGACGCATGGTGCTTGCGTCCCAAATGACGTAAGCACCAAAACGTCATGATTTGTTCCTGGCCACTGATCACAAGGTTATCGTTAGCCAGGAACACTATGGCAGAGACCCAATCAGGGTCTTAATAGACCCTGTGGGTCCCTGCGCAAAAATTTCAAGCCCTTCGGACGTCACGCACGATTTAGAGAAATGTAGCTGGTGCTCGTTTTTGAGCACCAGCTAAATTTCCCCTGTCAGGCTGAGGCCATTTAAAAAGCCCTCATCTGACAGGTGGGATCCCGCTGCAAGTGCCTGCAGCATCATCCGAGCCGCGATATGAGCTGTTTAACACAGGACGTACTAGGCCGTCCTAACTACTTTAAGGGACTTAAAATCAGGACGGCATAGAACGTCCCAACGTCACGAATGGGTTAACGTTTGCTCTGGTCATAATCACAGCACAGGCTTGTAGGAGTTAACTGTAATTACATTAATACATGAAAAGAATATAAGTAATATAGTAAAAATGTACAAAATAAAATTTATTTTAAAAAAACTAAATGAGGTTCATAAACTTGGAAGGAAACGGATCACAGTAAAAAGAAACTGTGATCAGCAAGGGAAGTGTTAATACCCCTTTTATAATCGAGGTCGTCTTATAATCTGACCTCAAATTGAGGTCAGACTATAAGACTGGGATCCAGGTCCCCAGCAGAGCTGCAGGGGACCTGGATCCCCCTCTCTAACAGCAGGGGATGTCTGCGCGATGAGCGCAGATCTCCCCTGCTGCCGCCTGGCATGACCGCCGGGACTTTTATGATGAAGCTGGGTACTTCCGGCTTCCTCATAAAAGTCCTGGCGGTCGTTCCGGGCGGCAGCAGGGGAGGTCTCGCTCATCGCGCAGACATCCTCCGCTGCCTCGCTAGCCACCAGGGAGAATCGGGCAGCTGGGGGATGTCTGCACGAATCGTGCAGACAACCTCCATGCTGCCCAACACTTCCGTCTATTATGTATAGTGCATACATCCCCCGGCTGCCCCCACTAGCCACCAGGGAGCAAGAAACAGGTGAGGGGGGGGGGGGCAGAGTAACGAGGGGGGGGAGAGAAGCAAGGGGAGGGAGGGGGGAAGAGACAGAAAAAAGGGGAGGGGCAGAGAGAAACAGGGGGAGGGAAGGGGGGAAGAGACAGACACAAGGGGAGCGAGGGGGGAGCCAAAGGGAGGGTGAGAGAGAGACAACACTAAGGGGGGGAGAGCGACAAATCTGGGGGCAAGGGAAAGAGAGAGGCAGCATTGTCACATAAAAGGAAATAAAAACAAGATTTTTTTTATATCATAATTTTTTATTAAAAAAGCAATTTACATGTGAATATATACTAGACATGTGCATTCGTTTTCGGACTAATGCATTTTCGTCCGAAAATAGCATTTTCGTCCATTCGCCCTAAAAAAGAAGAACGAAAATGCTAAGCTAACGAAAGCCGAATGAACGAATGGTTAATAAACGAAAATCAATCGTTCATTCGTCCATTCGTAGTACTATTGCATTCTATAAGCCGAAATAGAGTCGGTTTATAGAATACAATAGCATTTAACTATACGGAGACAGAGTCTCCATTCATAAAATTATGAATGGAGACAAACCTATAGTTAAAAGCCGACAACCTATAAACCGAACGTTCGGTTTATTGGCTGTGGGCATTTAACTATACGGAGACAGAGTCTTCATTCATAAAATTATGAATGGAGACTTTGTCTCCGTATAGTTAAAAGCCGACAGCCTATAAACCGAACATTCGGTTTATAGGCTGTGGGCATTTAACTATACGGAGACAGAGTCTCCATTCATAAAATTATTATTAATCAAAAAAATCATGTTGTGGCACACATTGCATTACATATCCTTCCATTAAAAAAATATTTGTTCCTAAAATTATGAATGGAGACTTTGTCTCGTATAGTAAAATGCCCACAGCCTATAAACCGAACGTTCGGTTTATAGGCTGCCGGCTTATGGAATACATGTATTCCAATTACTATTCTATAAACCGAACGTTCGTTTTATAGAATAGCCATAGGATTACATGTATTACATAAGCCGAAAGTCTATAAACCGATCGTTCGGTTTATAGGCTTTCAGTATTTTACTACACGGAGACAAAGTCTCCATTCATAATTTTATGTCTCTGTATAGTTAAATGCCGACAGCCTATAAACCGAACGACTTTCGGTTTATAGACTTTCGGCTTATAGAATACAAGTAATACTATTGCCTTTCTATGAACCGAACGAGAGCCCCATTCATAAGAATTTCTTATGAATGGGGCTCTCGTTCGGTTTATAGAAAGCCAATAGTATTACATTGTATTCTATAAAATGAACGAATAATAATGAACGAATTTCGTCTGAAACGAATGCATTAATGAACAAAATTCGTTTTAGACGAAATAAATAACAATTTCGTCCGAATGGACGAAAACGCAACGAAAATTTTAGTTTTGCACATGTCTAATAGCCAGGCACATCAGGAGCTATCATGGTCAGGTTGATGGGAAGAAAATCCACTGAGACAAAACAGAACCAGCACCTGAAAATAATTGAATAACCCATGTATAATTTGTAGAGATTTGGTTGTGTTAGTTGCAACACTGTTCCATCCAGTAGTCACACCCCAATAAAATGGCATTTATAAGTAGTTAATTAGTGCCTTCTTCAAAGGCTTTCTACAAGAGTTTGGAGTCTTTCTGTGGGAATATTTGCTCATTAATCCAGTAGAGCATTTGTGAGGTCATGCACTGATGTTGGCTGAGAAAGCCTGGATCACAATCTCCATTCCAGTTAATCCCAAAGGTGTCCCATGTGGTCAAGGTAAGGGCTCTGTGTTGCACAGGCAAATTCTTTCATACCAACCTCATTCAACCATGTCCTTATGGACCTTGCTTTGTACACTAGGGCATAGTCATGGTGGAATAGAAATGAACTTTCCCCAAGACTCTTCCCACAAAAGTTGGACGCAGTGTCCCATATGTCTTGGTAAGGATTAAGATTTTTATTCACTGGAATTAAGGAGCCTAGCCAAACCCCTGTAAACAGCCCCATATAATTATTCCTTCTCAACCAAACTAGTCAGGCATTTTGCATTCTCGAGGCATCTGTCAAACTCAGACTCTCCCATTACAAACATGAAACAGCGAAGACACCACAGAACACGTTTCTACTGCTCCAGAGTCCAGTAGTGGCAGGATTTACACCACTCAATCCAACACATGGCATTACACTTGGTTATGTGAAGCTACTGGTGGGCCATGGAAATCCATTCCATGAAGCTCCCGCCACTCAGTTGATATATGATTAATGCCAATGGGAGTGTGCAAGACTTTTGCTATGGAATTAGCAGAGCACTGGCAACTTTTACACACCATAACACTCTTGTTTTCCTAAATGTCTGTAAATTCTGACTGCATAGCTAGGTGCTTGATTATATACATCTCTGGCGATGGGTCTGGTTGAAACACCTGAATTCAGTAATTAATGAGTGTGTCCCTATGCTTTCTGGTTTTCATACTTCCCAGCATTCCTCAGCCTCAGTAGGAGATAGACACTGAGCTTATGCACAACTCTCTCAATAGTAAACAAACTTGCCTCTTTGTCTGGGGGTAGCACTAAGAGTGGTTGTGAATGTCTCTCCTTTTATAATGATCCTGACTGGGTTCTATGAATCATGTGTATTTTGATCTAATTGATGGGATCTCACAGGTGGATTGGAGGTTTGAATGTTAATGAATTCATCTATTTCCATGTAATATATTCCATTACTGCATTATAGGGCATACATTTAGCCATTTCCATGTGAAAAAAACACTTGAAGCAATTTTGGAGTGTGCTTTTGAGGCCTTTAAAGTTGGCAAAAAAAAGATAAGAATTGCAATGGGTGAACTTTGAAAAAAAAATGGAGTGTGTTTGTGGATAATCACAGCATACTGGGTACCCAAAAATGTATGGTTTTCATAGAGAAAATGTCCTCATCTGAATGCTTCAGATGTTTCAGTTTCCTAATGACCCAACGAGTCATTTCATAAATGAAATCAAGGATGATGTGTAGCTGGATTTCAAACATTTCTATGTTGCCTAATTTCAGGCCAGACTGGTCTACATTGTTTATTTATATTACAATGGATGCCCCTGTTGTAGAAAAAATAGAGTTGTAAACTTCAAAAGAACTTAATAATATTACAGTGCTGGTAGTGAGATTATTCTACCTTTTGCAATGTATCCCCCTTTTTCCTGGTGTGCATTTTGGAGGCAAACCTTTTTCTACATATTGCCTGCTTTTATCTTGTAAGATTGTGAATCTTGTCAATGTAAATACTGTTAATAGAACCATTTCTGTGATTGGTGCAATCAATTTGGCAACCTCAAATTATCTTGTTGACACATTATTTCACTGATTTAAAACTCACTAACCTGTATAAACACGTTGGGATGATTATATTACAAACACATTCTAGTATTATAACTTGTTCAATACATTTTTTTTCTTTTAAAGTATGTCTTGAAATTAATTATCTGCAAGCAGAAAGCCATCATTATTTCATTACTTTATTTGAGAAATATTCTCTCCACACCAAACTTCCCCAAATATTTTAAATTTTTCATTATAAACATATGAATATTATGTTTTAAATAAAAGCTTATTCCATCTTGTTTATTATTATCTGTGCATGTAAAGGGTGAACTTCCCTCACTGGTGTACTAGGGGGGTACTGCACTCAGTGCTGGTCTTTGGGGTGTCATCCAGGGGGTGCCAGAGGGAGGGCCGACCTTAAGTAACCCGGCACCCTGTGTGGGCCTCCCCGGTGGCGCCCCATGTGTGTCCCTTTCCTCTTCCTTGCCATGTCTGTCTCTCTCCAACTCCAATGAAAATGAGCAACAAAAGGACACGCACTCCGGAGTAGGTTGAATGATAAAGGATTGTATTAAATCAAGGAAACATCACGAACATCAGGGATAACAAACAGATAAAACAGATGCGTTTCACGTGTCTCCACGCTTATTCATAGGTTTAACTAAACACAGAGATACATTCCATATAAATACAAGTAATCAGCCACTGAGTACAAAGGTCACACTAATCAAAGTAATTAGAATGATTGTGAAAACATGTGTGTGCTCTGATGTAACAATCTGTTGTGCAGTGTTATGTGAGAGACCTGAATAAAGTGTACGAATGAAGTGAAGATGTGTGTGAAATCAAGAAAAAATATTGAAAAAGTAAGTAAAAACAATCGTGTCAACAAAGAACAAAAAAATATATGTGAAAAGTGAATGTGGAAAAAAGATAAGTTGAATTTTTTTTTTATTAAGACTTCATATAAGATACATGTGTATCTATTACATATTCCTCAATCTAATGCTAGTACAAATTCTTTCCTTCTAGAAACTACCCATGGTGTATTACATCATAAAAATGGGCAATTCCGCAGATACTTCAAGTGACACTATTTATTATGCTGCCCTAACCAGAAGAAGAGTTTATTATCATTTTTAATGTACACCTAAAACATGTTCCACCCATCTCTCTCTTGTACCTTAGCATATATTTGTTAATAAATAACCAATTTTTATTTAAAAATAAAATAAATGTTTTTTTCTTAATGATATGTTTTTAATACTTTACTTATGCAGATACACTTGATATGAGTGGAACACAATCAATATGCTATATGTATTCGTAAGATTATCATTCCTATGTCACATGTGAACAAATGCTGTTTTTTTATTATTTTCTGTCACTAAGCCCACATGTATCACCAATCATGACACATTGTATCACATATAATCACCAATCATGTCACACTGTATCACATATAATCACATTATACGTCACCACACTTCACATCATCCCTATTTACACCTTTTTTTTTTTTTTTTTAACTTATCTTTTTTCCACATTCACTTTTCACATATATTTTTTGTACTTTGTTGACACGATTGTTTTTACTTACTTTTTCACTATTTGTTCTTGATTTCACACACATCTTCACTTCATTCATACATTTTATTCAGGTCTCTCACATAACACTGCACAGATTGTTACATCAGAGCACACACATGTTTTCACAATCATTCTAATTACTTTGATTAGTGTGACCCTTGTACTCAGTGGCTGATTACTTGTATTTATATGGAATGCATCTATGTGTTTAGTTAAGCCTATGAATAAGCGTGGAGACACGTGAAACGCGCAAGGCATCTGTTTTATCTGTTTATCCCTGATGTTCGTGATGTTTCCTTGATTTAATACAATCCTTTATCATTCAACCTTCTCCGGAGTGTGTGTCCTTTTGTTGCTGATTTTCATTGGATTACTTAGTGCTGCGGCTACAGCACGGACGGAGCACCCGGTGGTTTATACTCACTGAATGAAATCAATTTATCAGCATTTCAGTGAAGCCGGCTTGTTTTTTTTTTTAATTTACTTTTGTTTTTTGTTTTTCTTTTCTCTCCAACTCCCCCATACCTGTTCTCTCTCCCCCTCCTCCCTCAAATCAGTTCTCTCTCTCTCTCCCTCCTCCCCATATCTGTTCTCTCTCCCCCCCTCCTTCCCATATTTTTTCTGTCTTTCCCCCCTGTGTTTTCTTAACTCTCCCCTCCTCTGTTCTCTTCTATCCCCTCTGCTGTTCTCTTCTCTCCCCTCTGCTGTTCTCTTCTCCCTCCCCCTTCCTCTGTTCTCCCTACCCCCCCCTTACTCTGTTCTCCCCCCCCCCTTCCTATGTTCTCTCCCCCCCCCCCCCCCCCTCTGCACAGGTCGCAGAGATCTGCTGCTGTCAGTCATCACAGGGCCAATCAAATGGGAACATCCTCCCTGAGCATGGAAGACTGCATGGAGGGAGACTAGCAGCTCCCTCCACACCAGTGAAGGAACAATACTGCATGGAGGAAGACACTCAGCTCCCTCCCCTCCATTAATCTACACCCAAGGAGCCTGCAATGAGGGAGACAAGCAGCACTAATGCATAGAAGGGTGCCCCCACAGACCCTCATTTACCAGATGAGCCTCCCCCCAAACCAGGAAGGTAGGATCCTGGAAGGGAGACTAATATTAGCATTTAAAAAAAAATCCTGCTGAGCATAATAGGAACTGTAGTTCACAGTTAACACCTGCAGCTTTATCTACTGTTGACTGCACTTCCCACGATGCTCATCCAGTATCATGGAAGTAGTATGTTTGGCTGAGCCTCATGGGAACTTTAGTTAACAGCAGATGGTGTGACCAGTGTTAGTTGTGGACTACAACTCCCATGATGACAAGGCATGGGCTAAGCATCATGGGAATTGTAGCTCACAGATAAAAGCTATAGCTTAAACTAAATGTATTTTCAAGTGTTTGCCCCATGTCTTGATAAATGTTTACATGCTCCCATTCAGAATAGGAATAGAAGAACAAAAACTGAAAAAAAAAAATTCTTTAAAAAAAAAGTACATTTTATCTTTACTTGGCATCCCTGCTCCTTGCTGTATTACCACACTGCATGGAAGAGGGAAATTCTTTGTCACCCAACAGGCATAACCTATCTTTTTTTGTAGCCCTGCGGAGTGCTGGGTGTGACGTGAGCACGTTGCGTGAGGGAGCAGAGCTTATAGTCTATGCAGCCCGCACAGACTCTGGCCCTTTTGTGCTGCAAAACAAATGCGGCAAGCGTGCCATGTGGATGACTACCTGGGTGCCAGCTATGGTGCAAAGGATTTGTCCAGCCCTGCTAGAAACCTTTAAAAATGTTTTTTTTTTAAAAATACCTGCCCAGCGCCCAAAAGTATTATCAGTAAGTATTACTTTACTGAGAGAGTAGTGGATGCATGGAATTGCCAGTGTTTTTACATTTTAATGTTGAGGGTGAGGGGGTAGCCAAATACAGGATCCGCCCCAGGTGCCAAATGCTCTATATATGCTCCTGACTTCCCTTTACCTTACAGATTTTAAATGTGTGTTTGATATAATATAGCATCTGTGAGCTATTTTCTATGAATGGATGATTTCTTCATGGTATCTGATCACTTTTATTTTAAGTGCTGAATATTCAGATGAGGTAAGGCATACATATATTAGCCTAATGGCATTTTATTCCCTTATTTATGATGTACTTTTCATTCACTGAATAGAACATCTAAACTGAAGCCATTGAGCTACTGTAGTATAGAAGTTGATAAGCTGACCTCCAAAGATCAAGGGGAATCATTATACTAACTCATCAATCCTCTTACTTTTTTAAAACACAATCCATTCCAAATTGTGTCAGTGCTCTTTTAATTTATCACTATTGTCCATCCATTATTGTAATTAACATGCTCTGCAGTTCAAATTGAACAAGCATACTTTATAAATATATATAAATTCTTAAATATCAAGTAAAATGGTTAGATATACAAAGCTGTTTTCCTTGACTTTAATTTTATGGAAAATTATTTAACTGATATTTATCATACTTTAATGTTATTATGTTATCTGTTTTAACTACTTATATTTGTTATGTATAATCATTTCTAGGAACAGGAGTGAACAGCACAAAATAACACACCATCTGTATTCATCAGGAAAGTAGAAGAGTGGTTTTTGCCCTGTATTTGTGATCAAAGTGTTCAAATTACAGTGTTTTCTAAAGATTCCAAACGTTACTGAACACATACCAAAATGTACAATAAAATGCAGAGACACACATATGGGGAAAAGAAAGATGAACTGCTAAATTCTTAAAATTATTTTCTCTTAGAGAAGGACTTAAAAAGGGACTAAATCTTTCAGGTGATCTTTTTACTTAGGCAGGAGGTAGTTTCTGTAAGCTAGTCATGTGGGATTTGGATCTAGGCTGCCATATTGTGAAGTTTGTTCATCATGAACTTAAAGTGCTGAATAGACTGCCCCATCTGTGATGCTGAACATACTGGTCATCTTCTCCCCTCTGATTGGCTATGTGATGCGTGATTGAGTTATGCTATTACAACTGTTCTATGTTCTAGAACTTTGCATGTTGTGAGCTGTTTGAGAGACTTGTAGACCCACAGAAAAAAACATGAACAATCTAAATTTAAAAAAAAATTTAAAAAAATGTTAGGTATATAAGATATTTATCTACAATATAAATGGGGCAAACAAAATCCATTACGCTACCTGAACAAAATGGTTATAACAAATTATTAAAAGTTTAAATAAAAACTTTATGTAACGTTACATTATAAGATTAAATCCATAATAAAAAAATTCATATTTAAAAAGAAACTGGCTTCTTTTGATCTATACATGGTGTATGAACTAGAATAATGTTATAATTTGTTTTTAAACTCCAGGATTGTGAGTAACGGGCTGTGTATTAAAACAGCATGTAAAAGCTGAAAACCCTTGTAATATGTTTTTTTCATGTGCCACTAAAAGGATTTATGGGAAAAACTTAGTGAACAATCCTTGTGCTTTTAAAGTAATTTTCTTTTTGCTGTGTAAAGTAGAAATAAAGTAATTACAAAATTTGATGTTCTGGAAGAATACTTTAAATGTATATTATTAATTATAGCTGGAAACAATTCACCAAGTGACCAATTGAGGGCTATTTATAAAAGGAAATGATGCAGCAAAGTTCCAGAAGTACAGCAATCGCCATGGAGATAAATGTCCTTGCTGTTTAGACCACTTTGTCCTGTGTAAGTATGTCACAGAGATCAGTGAAGTACATTGTGTGGCTAGCTTTATGTTCAAGGCCAAGAGATTATTGATTATTATTTATTTTTGTATAGTGCCAATAAGCAGCCACGAGTTTTAAAATCTGGTGAGATTCCAGGTGAGACCACAGAGTTCCCAGCTGTGTGTGTGGTTCTGATTTCAACCACCAGTGTCCCAATTCACTAGAGGAGAATGAATATTGTGCTTGTTCAGTAGCAATGCCATTCTTTATTCCAAGCCATGCCCCACAACATCCTGCTGCATGGCTGTTGTAATGGTAAAAACACATGAGTGTGCTATCATGGGCATCCACAGAATTGTTTTCAGGGTGGGGCATACATTTACAGTCGTCCATGCTGCACAGCGCCTCTTTTTGACAATGTTATGAAGTGGAGGAGCTTAGTCATTATCATTGCAGCACGCAAACGGTTGATGAATGGTGATGCCACAGCATCACTTTGCCAATTAAAAAAAAGCCACAGTCAGGTACCAATTAACATGCCACAGTCAGTTTGCCTATGAAAATATTGAATAAATATAATTAATATGCCTGTATTATTTAGCCAATCATTATGTCATTATAATTTTGCCATTTAATATGCCAGTATAATTTTGCCACTCAGTATGCCAGGATTTTGCCACTCAATATGCCAGGATTTTGCCAATCAATATGCCATTATAATTTTGCCATTCAATATGCCAGTATTTAGCTACTCAATATGCCAGGATTTTGCCATGTAATATGCCAGGATTTTGCCATTCAATATGCCAGGATTTTGTCACTCAATATGCCAGGATTTAGCCACATAATAGGAGAGGATTTTGCCACTCAATATGCCAGGATTTTGCCAATCAATATGCCATTATAATTTTGCCATTCAATATGCCAGTATTTAGCTACTCAATATGCCAGGATTTTGCCATGTAATATGCCAGGATTTTGCCATTCAATATGCCAGGATTTTGTCACTCAATATGCCAGGATTTAGCCACATAATAGGAGAGGATTTTGCCACTCAATATGCCAGGATTTTGCCAATCAATATGCCATTATAATTTTGCCATTCAATATGCCAGTATTTAGCTAGTCAATATGCCAGGATTTTGCCATGTAATATGCCAGGATTTTGCCATTCAATATGCCAGGATTTTGTCACTCAATATGCCAGGATTTAGCCACATAATAGGCCAGGATTTTGCCACTCAATATGCCAGGATTTAGCCGTGTGAGACAGTAATTTGGGCAACGGCTGGGGGAACTTTTTTTTTTTAATTGGGGGGGGGGGGGAGGGGGCAAGCCTTCCCTTGCCCCCTCCTGAGGACTCCTATGTGTGCTATAACATGAGTGTTATAGTGACATTATGTTGGATGGTTGTCAACCCCTATAAAAAGTAACCCAAACATATTTGTGTGTATATTAGGAGCTCATTAAATTACTGCACCAACCAAAACATCTGTTCAGTCATCAAAGTAGAAGATTCAATTTACAGCCATTTGAACTTATTCTTCTGAGGTTGGTGCTTTCAAAAAAGTAAAACTGGTAATAATAACTATTGTCATTTTCTGATTAGGTTAATACTAAGAACTTGTGCAGCAATTCAGTAAGTACCCTTTGGTAGAAAATCTTTTCAGAATTACATTACAATTAACAAAATATATTAGTATTCTATCTTTAGTTAAACATATTTGCCAAATTGCCATGCATCTTATTTACAGTGTTTCATTATTAAGCTTTTTGTAATTAATAGAAACGTGTATTATGTAGGTTACTTCTTGATATATTCTAGATAATGTGTGTTATCCAACTCATGTTATTGTTTCAAACAGCCACTGGTTTCCCCATGTGGAAACTGCAAAGAGACCAAGAACTACATATCCTTTAAAGCCTAAATTATTTAAGCGCAATATAGCAATGCATAGGTAATGAGCTGAGCGGTCATCTGACATGACAGTATCACATCAATCTATTATATATCTGACTAATTCAGTTTGCCAGAATATAAGGTATTTTAATTCTCATTGCATAAGGCACCCGATTGGGTAGATCCATTGAATGGAAGGTTTTTTTGTTGCTTGGTAATTCCTTTGAGTCCTCAGCATCATTTGTATCTCCTGTTTGTTATTTTGAAGTTGCAGGAGAGAATTGGTACATCTGTGCTTAACGGGGCATATAACGTTGAAAAGCGTATTTCCATTTCTATCGTATGAAGTGTATATTTTAACACTTTGACTCAGGTAGCACCGATAATCAGCATCAAAATGGTACCTTGGAATTGCGGACAGATTCGGATAACATCAGTGGCACAACGGTGCCCTGAATGTCAATCGACCCAGATAGCTGTGATGTGCCTTCATATATGTCCGTAATTCGAACATCACTCCCGATCTATGCTGATATCTCCCGACACCAAAATCAGTCAAAATGCGCCAAAGCGAATTGGTAGCCTCGGCCCCCCCTATCTTTAGGGGTGGGGACTCTGGATTTTTTGGGGGTCATTTCGGAAGGACTTACGAGAATCGTCAATTTCATCCCATGGAAGTCAATGGGAGGACTTTGGCTATAGATAAAGTAGCCAAATTCCCCCCAAAATGCCCAGACGTGTTATAAAATAAAATAAAACAATAAATAATATGATACCTGAAGTACATAAAAATAAAGTAAATGAACATAAAATAATATAAAATATTTTTTACTAAAACTAAAAACTGCTTATATTAATGTAGACATTCTATTATTATATGTAACATTTAGCACTTTTCTGCAGCTAACCCATTTCTCTGTCATTATCCTTTAACTCATGTCTCGGGGGTATGAATATAACGAATGATTTGGGGGCTGTGAACACTCCTCACATCATCTTCTTACCCCATGTACAGTGGAATGGGAAGGTCCTTCTATGAAAAGAGGATTGGGTTCCCAATTCCCAACTACACTGAAGAGCTAGTGATCTTTAGTTCAGAATTTCTGCAGTAAAAGTTAAGCAAATCCACAATTTAGCATGTTTCTCATCATAAAGTGATACTATTTACCTATTTAAGGAAAATGCTTTTTTTTTTGGATTTATTTTTTTACCTCTACTCTCACGTGATGTATATACTAGAAGTAGGTGACATGTTGTTGGACTTGTTTTCACATTATAAATCAAACATTGTTTTTGTTTATTGGTTTTGTTTTTATGAACCTCATAATTTCGCAGACATTAAAGAAGCCAAAACCAGAGAAAGATAAACAATGTTATATAACTGTTAGGAATATTGGCAGAAATAACTTCAGCGGTCTTAAATTTCTAAGTACATCTTAAGTAGACCATTATTCAGAAAGTGTTGAAATATGTTATGCCACATCATCCAAACTATTTAAACTCCTGCCACTACGCAAGATTCATTACTAGTAAAGGAAAGAAAAAAAATGACATTATTATAATTTAGATAATTTTCTCTTTCATTGTTTTTCTTCTTTTAACTCCCTGTGTTTAAGTAACCTATATTTGTATAAGGAACAAAAGAATTGATGAAAATGTGTGCATTGCTTAAAAAAAGAAAACTCCATTTATGATTCTGCTGCGAATTCCACACTTGACTCTATAGTAAATGTATTCCTTTTCACACAAACATACCGATTTGAAATTTCAAATGATGTCAAGTGTAAACCATTTTTCTTTTTATGTCACAACTTGCCAGAACAATTGATATTTTTCAATTATACAAAATGTTCAAGACAGAGTCAAATGAACATTCAATTCAGGGATATTGTATTTTTGGTGAGATGCACAGATAATGGCATTTGGACAAAGATGCCGGCAGTGCATTATAAATAGCAAACATCTGCCAACAAGATTTTGAAGTAGAATATATTACATGTGTAATCCTATTTATCTTCTCTTAACACTTAAAATTATATCAGGTAAACATGAATATATATTTTTTTTCTGCTGTTTCTCAGTATTGACAGAATCATTTATTTCCTGCAGAGTGGAAACAGACTAATTAAATTGGCTATTACACAAAGATTTACCACAATTACATGGCTGCCAAAATTAGAACAATCAAGTTGCAAACCTTGTTTTTATACCATGTTTTCACATCACAGGCACATAAAAATAGGATTTTTTTTATTAATCAACATTGTCTACTGTCTTCCCCGTCTTCCTTCTCCAATGTTTGGGGCATTAATAATAATAATAGCAAGGCCCCAGGACTCAGTAGCTGTCAGGTGACCATGGCAGACAGGAGAAAAGAGGAACAAATACTCCACAGCTGGATATACTGCACCCCTAACAACCAGGATAAAATGAGATATGAGAGGCAATTCACTCCTATGTCATACAGTGGGCTGAGCTTTATGACAACATTTGTAATTAATGGTGATTTAAGTGGGATTAGCTCTCCAGCTATTGTGGGCTACACTTCCCATGATGGTTATCCACCATTCATACAGCTAAGTGTGTTGTGAAATGAATATGCAACAGGAGTATGACTGCCATCACAGTATTTGACACATAAATGATTTGGCCTAAATTGCATGTTGTTCTTTGGCATCATGTCATTTACAGTACAATGCATGGGGGGGGGGGGGGGGGAGTGGATAAAAAACCCTCAGTGGTTGGAATACAAATATTTTTGATCCACCACTATCTCTTGTTCCACCACTATCTCTTGTTCCACCACTATCTCTGTTCTGTAATGTAATCTCTCTAAAAGAGAAGGAATAATAACCTTTACTTTCAATCTCTATCTAGTTACCAAATGTAATTTACATTCATCAGTAAAGTCTCTCTTTTTTTAAGTATATATCATTATATTACCTCAGTGCAAAATACTATGCTATGATTTCCATATCTCCAGGATATTTAAGTAGAATAGACACTACAAGGCTGGACCTGTTATGAAATCCAATGCTTCTTTATTCAGTAAAAACATGAGTGAAAACAGCATTGACTTAGTTTGGAGATGGATTGCCATGTAACAATGCTTTTGCAACTCGCTCCCCTGATTGGATTCATCCTCCAATTAGGACTTATTTATAGGTACTTCCTCCTCAACTTCTTATCAATAAATATTTTGAAGAGCGGAACTGGAGTAATTTGAAGCAAATTACATGACTAAGTGTAAATACAAAATTGTAATAAACATTCCAATGAAACAGTTTCAAAACGGAATACATATATATCATGCAAATATATGTATGATTGAAACACTAAGGGTTATTGCATTGCCATGTATAATGGGCTATTTCTTTCAAAACAGTGTGCAGCGCTAAAATTACACATATAATAATAAATCAATAAATAAAACACCTCACCTTTTTCAATTTAATATCTGGTTTGCACTTCAGTAAGAAATTACACATACATAAAAGTGTACATTATAAATATATCTTAATTATGAACATAGTTGTAAAAAAAAAAATCAACAAAAAGGAATACAGATAGAAAAACAATTTTTTTTTAAGAAAAAGACCACTAGTCCTTTTCTCTTTTGTGCTCAAGCGTTAAAACCCACCAATCTGTGTAAATAGTAAATCTCTTCGTTCCAACTGTCATCAGTCTGTATGGTCTCTCTGCTTTTGCTATCAATAAGAACTAATCTTCACACCACTTTCTGGGGACTCTATTCCAGTATAGGGACTCTCCTCCATCTCAATCTGTAGGAACTAACTTCTGTTCCAATCTGCAGTAAACTATCTTCCTTCGTGGTCTGCTGGGATTCTCTTCCTTTCCAATCTGTGCAAGATTTGTTTCCTTCCTAGTCTGTGGAGTCTTTCTTCTTTCCTTTTGAGTATGCAGCAGACTATCTTTCATTTTGCTGTGGTGCGCTCTTTCACTTCCCATTCTGTGGAAACTCTGTGCTTTCCCAATCTTTATGGATCCTCTTCCTTCCAAATCAGTAGGGACTTTCTTCCTTCCCAATCTGTAGGGATTCTCTGCCTTCCAATCTGTAGGGATCCTCATCCTTCACAATATGTGGGAAGTCTCTGCCTTCCAAATTTTTAGGAACAACTCTTTCCTTTCCAATCTGTAGGGACTCTCTTTCTTCACAATCTGTAGACATCCTCTTTCTTCCACATCAGCAGGGACTCTCTTCCTTTGCAATCTGTAGGGATTCTATGCTTTCAAAATATTTAGGAACAACTTTCCTTTCCAGTTTGCAGCAGACTATCTTGCTTCTTGCTGGAATACCTTCCCAATCTGTGGGGCTCTCTTTCACTTCCCATTCTGTGGGAAATCTCTGCCTTCCCCGTCTGTATGGACCCTTAACCTTCCCAATCTGTAGGGATCATCTGCCTTCTTAATCTGTAGGGATCATCTGCCTTCTCAATCTGTAGGGATCCTCTGCCTTCCAAAACTTTAGGAACACAATTCCTGTCTTGTATTTTGCTGGGACACTTTCCCAATCTGTGGGAAGTCTTTACTTTACATTGTAACGGAAACTCTCTGTCTTTCCAATCTGTATGGATCCTCTGCCTTCCCAATCTGCATGGATGCATAAAGGAGTTCCAGGTCCCATAGGCTGAGAGTAGGTGTACACCTGCTCTGTTGACCTAGTGACTAGGGTGGTGGAATGACACCCAGAAATCCCAGGCACTGAATGGCAGCACACTGACAAGTCCAAAACAAGAAGTCCAATGCAAAGAAGAAGGCTAGTCCTCAACTCAATATAACTGGGCAGCAAGTAATTAGCATCAGTTAAAAACCAGTAGGACAATAGAGGAGATTACAGGATAATAGGTAAATAGACAGCCTGTGTCTAAGGCAGTAGATCAAGTACTCACATATGCTGGGTCAGGTGCTAGAAAGCTTAGCAGAGATAGAGAGACTGCTCACAAATAAAATCCTTCTAACATGCATGCCAAGTCCAGCTATATTGTCACCAAAATGGAAGCACATATGCCCATCCCAACATTATTTATGATGAATTCCCACAATACCTACAGTGTGGGTAGCCTGAAAAGC
Source organism: Pelodytes ibericus (assembly GCA_036172795.1). NCBI lineage: Eukaryota > Metazoa > Chordata > Amphibia > Anura > Pelodytidae > Pelodytes > Pelodytes ibericus. The sequence continues at coordinate 69,730,778 of CM069862.1, forward strand.
AGTGGGTTGATGGTGTCACAGTTTGGGGGGCAGACAGATTTTTTTTTTTTCTAAGGCAATCTTTTCATTGCTATTTCACTGCTGTAAGTGTCCTTCATAGTAAGTTGTATCATGACATTTTGTAAAAAAAAACAAATTATCTTTGTATTTTGTCCTTTCCTAAAAACTTAGGATACAGTCCATGCACCATCACTAATTTTGGATTATGGCTGATTATGTCAAGTCAGCCTCCTGGGTTTCCTCCAATACCATGTCAAACAGATTCCTTAGTAATGCCAGTCAGATGGCCCATTAAATATGGCACATACAGGAGCCCTACAAATTATGTCACACACAGGAGCCCATTATCTATGCCACACACAGGAGCCCCATAACGATGACACACACAAGAGCTCCATAAATCATGCCACACCAGAGCCCCATAAATTATGCCACACCAGAGCCCCATTATTTATTCGTCACCTTGGAGCCCAATTAATTATGCCACACACACAGGTGCCCCCTAATTATGCAACACACAAGCACCCCATAATTATGCCACACGAAAGAGCCCCTTAATTATGCCACACATGGGGCCCAATAAATATGCCACACATGGGACCACCATTAATTATGCGACACACAGGAGTCCCACAAGGTGACAATTGTACAATTCTAAAACAATACATATCTATACACACAGACATCTCTCTCTCTCTCTCTCTCTCTCTCTCTCTCTCTCTAACTAGTTGCATTTATACTTATTTGAATTTTTTAATATTATATTCAACTATTTTTATATGTAATAAAAATGTTATTGAAAAATTGCATTTTGTGTTTTTATTCCCTTCCTCTGCACCAACATTGCACCAAAGGACTTAACACAGCACCATACAGTACCCACAGAACTTGCCATGCACCCACAGCACTTGGCTTGCACTCATATTGCACCTACATGATTTGGCATGCCAGAGTGTCACTTTGCCCCACAGAACTAGCCAGTGTCACTTTCCTCATAGTACATGTTATTGTGCCCCACAGACCATGCCACAGCATCACTTTGCCAATTAAAATAAATCAGTTTTCCCATTAATATGCCAGTGTTTTCCAATAAATATGGCACAGCCAATTTGCCCGATAATACGCCAGTAATATTTTGCCTTTAATAAGCCAGCCAATTTGCTTAATAATGTGCCAGTATTATTTTGCTATTAATAAGCCAGACAATTTGCCTAATAATATGCCAGTACTATTTTGCCATTTAATATGCCCCAGCCAATTTGCACAATAATATGGCATTATTATTCTGCCATTTAATATACGCCAGTATTTTGCCATTCAATATGCCAGTATTTTGCTCTTTATTTTATATTCAATAAATGAATTATTATTTTATTAATAATTGTTGCATTATATTTACTTTTGTAAAAATGTGATCCAAACTCTCTGTATACATAAGAATTTTTTATATTGGTATTTTTGGTCGGACCCATATATATGAATAATACACTTTTCACATTTTTAATGATTCAGAATTAATAACCCATATTCATATTTTTATGGTTATTAATATCAGACACAATATGCCAATATTAAGCCACTCAGTATGCCAGTATTTAACCCCTCAATATGCCAGTATTTAACCCCTCAATATGCCAATATTTAACCCCTCAATATGCCATTATTTTGCCATTAAATATGCCAGTATTATTTTGCCATTCAATATGCCAGAATTTTGCCATTCAATATTCAAGCATGTAACCCCACAATATGCCAGAAGTTTGCCATTCAATATTCCAGCATTTAATCCTCAACATGCCAGAATTTTGAAACTCAATATGCCAGTATTATTTTGCAACTCAATATTCCAGTATTTGTCACTCAATATTCCAGCATTTAACCCCTCAGTATGCCAGAATTGTGCCACTAAATATGCCAGTATTTATCCATTTAATATGCCAGTATTTTGCCATTCAATATGCCAGGATTTAACCCCTCAATATGCCAGTATGATTTGCCACTCAATATGACAGAAATTTGCCATTCAATATTCCAGCATTCAACCCCTCAATATGCCAGAATTTTGACAATCTATATTAATGCATTTAACCCCTCACTATGTCAGTATTTTCCCATTAAATATGCCAGTATTTTGTCACTCAATATTCCAGTTTAACCCCTCAATATGCCAGAATTGTGCCACTAAATATGCTAGTATTTAGACATTTAATATGCCATGATTTAGCTACTCAGTATGCCAGGATTTAACCCCTCAATATGCTAGGATTTTTCCATTAAATATGCCATTCTTTTGACATTAAATATGCCAGTTGATATGATGGTCACGTTTTGATGAGGAGCCTTGTTGCTAGGAAAACACGCTTGCAGGAACAGTATCCAGAGGAGAGGACTGGTGGGTATGAACAGAACTCTTTCTGGGGTCACTGTGAGCACGGGTGAATATAGATGTAGATTAATCACACCGGAGCTGGACGGGACTTGCTCAACTGTATAGGCAAAAATCGGTAGTCCAGTAGCCAAGCAAAATTTCAGGGAACCAGAGAACTGCTTAGTAGATGGAGGAAGCCAAAGTCAGGGAAGCCAGATATCAGAAAAGACGAGGTACAAAAAATGGGTTCAGGGATCCAGAAGTCAGCAAGGTCAGTATTCAAGCCTAGGTCAATAATGCATTTTTTTCAGAGGCAAACTTTTCACTGCTATAAAACACCTGACCAACCCAAATAAATTGGTGCAATAATGAAGAAATCAGTGTCTATCTTTCTTAGGATCCACAGACCATGTATAGAAATTACTAACAAAACATTGAAAACCTGGAGAGAATCCATGAACACCTTGGTAAATGCAGTCGACTTTGAACTTTATATTTTAAAATTGTTTTTTCCAAGTCTTTATGTCTTCCATTTCAAGCCATTAGACTTAGTGTTGTCCGTTATATTTTAGTTTTTGAACTTCATACTGAAAATGATGATATAACTTTATTATATAGAAATAATATTTATATTTTTAATACCATATTTGACTTATCATATATTATATTACTCAATATATTCAGAAATACGAAATAGATAAATTATTAATACCTATATATAACTAATTTATACCGCTCTCTATTGACCTTAGGTAAGGTTAACATTTAGGGTAAGTTAGTTAGGTTAGATTTCTAGTGCTGCAATTGTTGGTTATTCTTATCCACTAAGCTTGTGGGCATTGATTTCACAATATTGATCCAAGAAAAAGCACCTGTGAGTGTGTTTTAATTCTTGGTATATGTTGATATAAGTAGTCCATTGTTCTATATTATCACCCCTGCTACCATTCCCAGGTCTGTAGCTGCCTTTATGAGTACTGTTTATCAATTAAGTTATTTATTGTGGTCTATCAGATTGAATCAATGCCATTGTTATTATTGTGTTATTTCTATGATTAGTGTGTGTTAATGAACTTTTGTATTTTATTAACTGTTTTTAACATGGGAGATAAAGTATTGCTGAATGGTTATTGGCCGCCTTTAGTGGCATCTAGTCATTCATATTTCCTATTTTCCCAGAGAACATTTTGCATTGAAAAAGTTGATAATGCAGTCTTTTGTCAGCTCATGCCAACTAGCATGAAAAAAGTCCTAATTTCTCTGTGGACTTTTGTATGTTGATGTTATCCTAAACCAATTATCTTTATCAAATATAATTTTTTTTACTAAAAACAGACATAAGGTTAAATTATTTAAGGAATAGCCTATTATCTACTGCAATGTAGTAATATTCAGGTTTTCAACCATACATGCATTTGCATACTATATATGTATCCCTTGTTAAAATTATTTCATTGGTATATGTCAGGTGAGACGGGACCCAAAGGACCCACACAGGAGTTCAATGTGTGGAAACAGAGTGACGGTGCCTGGTACAGGATAACCGTACTCCACTGAGGGCTTGACACCCCCAGGTTGGTGTGGCCATATACCAGGGCCATGAAGTAGCAGCAGCTGTATCCAGTGTACACACACACCAAGATCTAGAGGTACCCTGCAGACACCATGAAGCAGGCATGGAAGATTGCACTATATCAAGTATCTAATAAGAATTAGAGGTTTAATTTGCCTTCAGAACAGCTTCAATTATGGAATGCAGCCTTGCAAGTCCAGTACTTTGTGTAATAGGATGTTACATCATTCTTCAAGAATAACAGCTTCGGCACTTGGGCTACCACATGGCCCCTGTAACTTTCTTGTTCAGGAGATGGATCAGCAGTGTGGATGAGTCTACAGGAACACTCACTAAGTACCATAGGTAGCAAGTATTGGTTTTCACTTAATGACAACACACCCTTGGTTGAGCGCCGGTGGTATGTCACCAAGGACTTTGCTGAAAAACTTACTACCGGGGACCCAGCAAGAGGAGCCCGATTAGGACAGCACAGGACAACAGAAAAACGGAGAGTCAGAAACCAGGCTGGGTCACGGAATGGAGATATACGGATAACCAGGTCACAAGCAGAATCGAGTTAGGCAGCTGACATAGAATAGTCAGGAACAGCAGGGTCATACATGGAATAAATCAGGAGCGCAGGAACAAATTGATTAGAGAGATACAAGTAGTCAGGAATGAACTGGGTCAGCAACAGAAAATCAGAATCAATTCAGGCACCAAAACGCTAGTGAGGCACACAAGGCAAAGGTAACCTGTGAAATGAGTTTTTAAATACTTCCAAATGACCAGGACACACCTCTGGTAAATTTGGCAAAGGACCCCTTAATTTGATAAATAGCCCTTTAACTGGGCTTATGAATATTCATTAATCACCCATTCGCACATGCGGAAACGGGTGCTTGACGTCATTGAGCGTGCGTCCCAGAACAGGAAGATGCTGGGTCTCTGACACAGAGCCCCAGCCGATGGGACAGCGTCCTCCTGGTCCACAATGGCGGCGGAGGTTTGATCAGGTAAGTGACAGCCCCCCACTTTAATGTCCCTGTATTTTTGAGCAATTCATGTTGTTTAACATTACCTGTTTTGCAACTGAAATTCATATTAATAGAGGTAATTCCAAATTCCATACACACAGCCAAAATCAGTCAGACCCATAATCCTCCTAGAATTTGGACTCAGACTATTTAATACAGATTCCTGAGCCATTGGAAGATCCATACACACAATCAGAACATCCAGGCGTATCATCTCCAAACAATTTGACCTAGACTTTTCAATACAGAATACTGAGTCATTCCAAGATCTATACATATAGCTGCAACATCCAGACCCATCATCGCCCAGCAACTAGACTTAGACTGTTCAATATAGATTCCCGAGGGTATAGCCAGAAACCATCTACTTTGGACTTTACACTCATGTCTATTTGTCTCTAAATATCTAATTTCCTGTATCTTCTGGTTTATGCCATTTGATATGTATCACACGCAGAGCTCTTAGATGTCAAATAATCTGTCTCTTTAACTATCTTTTGTCAATCTTCCATTACCATTTAATCTCCTCAAATGCCATGTTCACTTTCACAGTCATTTCAAAATCCATACACACAGTCACATACAACATTCAGACCAGGGCCGGACTGGCCTACCGGGATACCGGGAAAAATCCCGGTAGGCCGTCTTCAATCGGGCCGCCGCAGGCTTTAAGAACACAGCCGTGGAGGCCGCTTTAAGAATTCGGCCGCTGGGGACACTTTAAGAGTGCGGCCGTGGTGCCGCTTGAAGAAACCCCCGCCCCCCAACTTCCTGTTGTGCCCTCCACCGAAAGGGTTGTAACTAGTCCAGGCCCTCACATCCCCGTTACCATGCAGTTTTCCCCCTCCCATGCGCAGATAGTATTGCCGGCACTTACCCCTAGCGGTCCCGTTCACTGAGTGCCTGTGAGGTCCTTCCCCTCACAGTGGTCACTCTTTAGTTGGAGCGCGTAGTGCTCATACAGAGCCAGGTGACATGTGGTGCAGCACTGTATAGAGTGCCATGCACAATGAAGAACTAACTGTCAGAACTCACCATGGCTGACCCATCCACCCACCCACTGAGTGTACCAGACCATCATCCAAGGTAGGAATTGAAAAAAAGTGTTCTTAAAAAATAAAAGATTGCTGGCATGTGTGTGTTTCAGTGTGTATGTATGTTACTGACTACATGTGTGACTGTGTATGTGTGGTAATTTCTGTGTAATTTTTAACACATACAGTTTATTAATCCTGTTACATTTAGACATGATGCAGCAGTGAAGATACCCTTAACTCCTTCATAATGCATCATGTATGTAAAAAAGAAAATGTCCCATGAGGGCGAGTGATATGTATTGTACCTCAAATGTTAACATTCCTGACATATATTGGTGCGTTAAGTGGGTTGTGTATAATTAATGGCGCTATTTTATGTCTAATTGCTTTAGACAAGATCTTGCTCTTGTGCCTCCATGTTATGTATATAACTGTCAGAAGGGGTGTATATATATATATATATATATATATATATATATATATATATATATATCGCTAAATAGACACACTACTGGGGCATGCCCTGGATGTACATATGGGTGATGGGGCATGTCCTGGGTTTGTAATATGGGTGATGGGGCATGTCCTGGGTTTGTAATTTGGGTGATGGGGCATGTCCTGCGTATGTAATATGGGTGATGGGGCATGTCCTGCGTATGTAATATGGGTGATAGGGCATGTCCTGGGTGTGTAATATGGGTGATGGGGCATGCCCTTGGTGTGCAAAGTGGGTGCTAAAGTTTAATTACATTTTTTTTTTAATATGTTTCTATTTATCCACCTTTTCAGCATGGTAGAATTAAAATAAAAAAGGGTGAATAAATAGAACCATTTATTGGGGCTTGCACATGGGCACACATTGTATATACATGTGGCGGGCACAAGTGGGCCCCATGACTATCTATTGCCCAGGGGCCCCATGCTTTGTCAGTCCACCCCTGCCCGAGACTATCTGAGTGCGGGATGTAGGTGACATCCGACGCTCAGGAAAAAACTGACGTTGTCATACCTCTGCAGGTATACGAGGCAGACACCGTTTAAAAAAAAAAAGAAGAAATCTGTGTGTATATGTAAGTGTGTCTGCGTGTGACAGTGTGCATGTTTTACTGTGTGTATGTGTGAATGTGTAATTTTTTATCTGTAAGTGTGACTGTGTGTAAGTGTGTATGTAAGCGTGCCTGCATAACTGTGAGTGTGACTATGTGTAAGTGTAACTGTATGTAAGTGTGTATTTCTGCATGTGTGTACACCGCCTGGTCTGAACCAGACACCTCCCTGCAAACAGCATTTAAAAAAAAAATATGTCTGTAGATGTAAGTGTGTCTGCGTTTGTGACAGTGTACATGTTACCGTGTGTAAGTGTCTGCATGTGTAAGTGTGATTGTGTTTATGTCTATAAGTGTTACTGTAGGTGTGTCTGTGGAACTGTATCTGTGTGTGTGTGTGTATTTCTGTATGTATGTGTGACTGTGTGTGTAAGGGTTTATGTCGGTGTGTATCAAACAGCAAACAATATCAGTAAAAGTAGCAGTGCAGTGTCCGCTGTGTGCCAGCCTGATAAACGTCTTCTGTGCTGGGGCAAGTCCTGTATGTGCAATCTAAGTGATGGGGTAAGTTCTAAGTGCTGGGGCAAGTCCTCTCAGGGCATTCTAAGTGATGGGGTAAGTCCTGAGTGCTGGGGCAAATCCTGTCAGTTCATTCTAAGTGATGGAGCATGTGAATGTCATGTAAGTGCAATCAGCTTTCTGAGGTGCTGGGGTAAGTTTTGTGAGTGTAATCCATGTTCTTTGGAAAGTCCTGTGAGTGCAATCTGTAAGCTGGGGCAAGTCCTGTGAGTGCAATATGAGTTCTGGGGTAAATCTTGTGTGCTGGGGGCAAGCCCTGTGACTGCAATATGCATGCTGTGATAAGTCCTGAGTGCTGGGTCAAGTCCGGTGAGCGTAATCTATGTGCTGGAGTAAGTCCTGGCTGGAGCAAGTGCTGTGAGTCAATCTATGTGCTAGGGTAAGTCCTGTAAGTGCAATATGAGTCCTGGGATAGGTCATGGGTGCTGGACGCGATCTGTGAGTGCAGTCTGGGTGCTGAGGTAAATCAATATATCCACCCAGTATGTTTACAAGTTTATATCTCACACACTGCCCTGTTATATACCCCAATGCACAGGGCAATTCCTATAACCTTGTGTACATACTGGGGCTTATGTATTGCCCTGTGCTTGAGGTATATATTAGGGCACTGTGTTCAATATAACCTTGTGCACATACTGGGGATATATATTGCCCTTATGTACTTTAAAATGCATGGTTTTCCATTTTATGATCAAGAAAATAATGTTATATGGGGCTGGTATAAATATGTCATGCTATGGGGCTGGTATACAATTATTTCCAGGGCTGGTTTTTATCCTCAGTCCGGCCCTGATTCAGACCCATTATCCCCCAGCAATTGGACTGTTCAGAGGAATACAGCCAGACAACATTTACTTTCAGGCTGTCCTCCCTCCCAATATAGTGTTGGTTAATCACATGTAGTGACTTGACATCTCAATCAATCACATGCTATCATCAACTGCATGGTCCAACCAGTTGAATTTCTATTTTACTGGAGTCTGAAGGCTTGCAATACACCTACCTAGATCATCAATTTGGTAACCTCTGGTGTGACTTATTCCTCCAATGCCTTTCACTGCCACAATGTATTTACATTTTTTCTCCCCCACCTTTCATCCTGCCTATTCAACTCAAGTTTCTCAAGTTCCCTATTACCTCTAGATTGTAAGCAGGGCTCAGTCTTATATTTTAGTCCAAATCTATTTGTCTTATTTTGCCTTTAACTCCCTTTTTATTCTCTGTACTAAAGCGATGTGTAAATTGTTGGCAGAAAATAAATGGTAATGTAATTTGTAATGCTTAAACAAAAAAAAAAAATCAGAATTATTAAAGATGCATTATTATTGTGTTAATATTTTCTAGGTAATCTACAGTAATGATTATAATATTTTACATGTATTTTTACTATAATCAAAACATATTTTTTTGTACATATTTCCTTTTCTATGAACATTTTGCCATCACATAAATTTAGTTAACAACATGTACAGAATCTTACACACTAAAAACTATAATTTATTAATATTCTATAACGTGATTTAACTGTAGAGTAGTACGTTTTAGTGAACACTTACTCTTTTGAGACTTGCAATTATGAGGATAAATATATTTAATGAGTACAACAAATCAAACTAATTTTAATTTATAAATAAAATAAATATTTTGGCATCATATTTTAGGATGAACTCACTATTAAACATCAAATCTTTAGTTCTGAATTATTTTTTTTGAAATAGCCCGATTTTGCAAATTTTGTAGATAGAGAGTATGCTTTACAGGCATTTAAAAAAAAACTATTATATCCCTATGAGCATATTTTTGTTATACATCGAAATGAGACAAAATAAGTGATTTCCTTCTATGCTAGTTTTTTTCCACTGCATTATTTAGATGTCCATATATTTCATAGAAACATAGAATGTGTTTGAAGCAGAGGCATTGCTAGGTCTCCAAAAGATCTGGGGCTGGAGCCCATGGCATGTTTGATAGAAGTGGAGTAAATAAGCTCACAAGCTTAGGAAGGCAGACAGACTGATATATATGATGGGTTTTGTTGTCCCCGCATGGTGGTCTTGCTGCTGGGATAAAAAAATTTTTACAGCGGAGTGCGAGGGAGCACCACACTATAGTGTCCAAGCACCGGGTGTGCTCAGCAGTACTAGAAACAAAGATGATCTGTGCCTGTGTGAGACACACCCCTTTGTCAGACACATATAACAAGCACGCTGTCTCACACAGACACAGATAAGAATGCTGTATCACACAGACACGCATGACAAGAATGCTGTATAACACAGACACACAGAACAAGCACACTGTATCACACAGACACACACAACAAGCACGCTGTATCACATAGACACACATAACAAGCACTCTGTCTCACACAGACCAAGCACACTGCCTATGTCAACCACACACACACCAAGCACACTGTCTCACTCAGACACACACACACACTAAGCACTCACGTAAGTGTCACGCAAACAAGCACTCACCAGGGCAGGTGCAAGGTCATTGTGCTGCCGGGGTTAAGAATGGAAATGCTGCCTCCTGTCCCCCATGCATGCATATACATCATCACACACACAGTCATGGAATCACATACATAAAACACACACACAGATACAGTCAAACACACACAAGCCAGCAGTATGTTTTTCAGAATTTAATATTTAAGAAATAAAGCACTATATGATTTAAAATAATCAAAATAAAATTAAAGTGATCCAACCACCAATATTGTGTGGATAAAGTACCAACCAATAAAGAAAGGGTTAAATACACTCCCAGTTAATGTATAGCTGCTAGTGCTGCAACATAGAATCACTGCTTAAAAAGGTCTGTAAGAGAATTGGAAAAAAAAAACTCCATATAGAACTTAAAGATAGACAATTTCGAATGATTAAAATGTGCATAAAAAGAAAAATAGTAAATAAAAATATACACAAAAATACAACAAATACAATTACATAAACATATGTTCTCTGGCATAAATATACTAGTAAATGCATAGATTACAGAGTATCACAAATACATAGATATTTAAAATATCTGAAATAAAGACCACGAAAATAGCTGATAAAAAATCCAAATATGGGAAATACCTTAGAGATGCATGTGCCTGCTGTCTCTACAGTGCTTCTGGGAAAACACTTCACCCGCCAGCATTGCGAGGGGTCAAAGCGGCAGTTCAAAGCACCCACATTCTAATATTAGGTTGCATGCTGTACTTGCACAACGTGGGACCCACTTTCATCCCTGCAAGGCTTAAACCTCTGATTATGAGCGGATCCAGAGTCTGATCTCAGGAGGGGACCTGCAGATGATCGTCTGTCTTTTCCTCTCACCGCATGTCCTTCTGTCTCTACCCTCTCCCTTCCCATATCCACCTGTCTCTCTCTTATACCTTCTAGTGTCAGTCTGTCTCTCTTCCGTCCCCAGTCGTATCTGTCCTCTTCCTTTCCTATCCTTTTTTCCCATGTTAGTCTATCTATCCTCTTCCTTCCCATGTCTGTCTCTCTCCTATCCCTTCCCATGTCTGTCTCTTTCCCTCCCATGTCTGTCTCCTCTCCCTTCCCAATGCATGTCTCTCTCCTCTACCCCCTATGACTGTCTCTTTGTCCCTCTACCCATGTATGCCCACCCTGTTGTCTTTTCTCTCCCCTCCACCCTGTTGTATCCTCTCTCCCCCACACTGTTGTATCCTTTATCCCTCTAACTTGTTATCTCTTCTCCCCCCCAACGTGGTGTTTCTTCTTTTCCCCCAACTTTGTGTCTCTTCTTTTCCCCCAACCACTTGTCTCCTCCTCTACCCCATAGTCTCCTCCTCCTCCTCCTCCTCCTCCCCCATTGTCTCCTCCCCCTCCCCTCTTTACCTGATGCGGTGCAGATCACTGATGGGGAAGCGCTGCATTGGCTCAGTGTGTGTTAAACACACTCATAGCTCAATCAGTGCTGCCTCATGCTCCCAGTGCATAGTGATGACGCAGAGCACGATGCTCTAAACCCTCCCTATGTGCGGGAAGCTTGAAGAAGCACTGACTGAAGTCTGAATTTGTTTAGCACACACTGAGCCAATGCAGCCTGCGCTTCACTGCTTAGGATCTGCACAGCTCTACAGGGTGGGAGCAGACCTTCACCTAGAACCCAGTGACCCCCCCCCCCCCACACCGATTGGGGGGGGGGGAACTGAACTGGAGAATCTGGGCTATGGCCCTGAGATTCGAGGATTCCATTTATATCTCCTCAAGCATACATTTATAAAGCACCAACTACAATGCAGTACCAAATTGACATACAAAGAATAAACTTTTAACCAATTGCAAAGAGCTTTAATATGTCAAGCTTGTACACTACAAGTCATTAAAAAAAAAAGTAATGTGAACGATGATAAAGTGTTAACATATGAAATATACTGTATATACAGCAAAACTGCAGTGAAGTTACCATCCATATTAGTAGTTACTGCAATCAGGAACAGTTTGGAGTAACTGAACTCAAATGGGATCTGATGGAATCCAAAAATAAAGGCAAAGGAGTACAAAATACGTCTACAGGAAAGGTACCAGAAGTCAGTGGTTAACCAGGCAAAGAAAATCATGAAAGCAAGGTGCATCACAGGCTGGATACTTTCAAAGTACTTTACTTTACTAAATGAGTCTATGATTATTCTCGGAAGCATGGTGGTTATGTTTGATTGCAGTGGATTAATGGATTATATAGCAACCATGAGTCACAGGATGATGCACAACTTATGTCAAGATGCAATCTAGTCTCTCTATCTGCACAGAAAAGATGTGGGAATAAGTGGTTCCATGTAGCTAACTATATACCACTCATGCTATGTCTCAGCACTGCTAGAAACTGAACTTATTTATTTTAAAGTAGATAAAGCATGTTAACTTATTGGCTTAGCAAAGGCATTGTCAGGCCCACTACCTGCAGCCAGCGTGATTATTATAAGTATGCATGCACACAGATTCAAGTGCTACACGTGGCAATAAGATCCCAAAAGGATTCCCAAACAATATTTTGCTTCACCTTAAAATGTATTTTATATGAAGGAAGCATTCATATAAACATATTTTTTGTTGATTTACAATTGGTGAGCTCATGTTTTTTAATTAAGTATTACTAAAGAGGAGGTACTCTTATACAGTAAGGTTCCCCAGAAATTTTTCAACTAGGGGAGTCTGCAATTTACCTTATTTCTGGGATGAAAGCACCTCTCTCACTATCTAAATGAGACTTAAAGACCTTTAGTAGCAAACCATCACTCATGGTAGTAAACCATCACCTGTACAAAGAACTTTCTTTCTCGGTTTCCTGATCATATTGCCCATTGATTTACTAAATACTTGTGGCTTGACCCTTGTTTCTGTTTCCCATTTTGTCTTTACAGGTGAAAAGGCTTTTTTTTTTTTGCAGCACATCAACACCATGCGGAAATATTGGGTATGCATGCACACAATCATTGGTTTTCCCTTAAAGAGGAAGTCTAAACCAAGACTCACGTTGGTGCAAGTTGAAGATTTCTGCGTGTATAGTGCACCGGCTTTTTTTCCAGTATGATTTGATGCAGGCACTCTACATAAATCCCATTTTTTAGATTTTACTCAATCCCTCCCCCATTGATTACTCTGCATGTTTACTGCAGGTGTGCCAGCACTGATTATTTAGACACTAAGGATATAATGTTTTGTTTTATTTAGACACTTCATGTGCTCCTGAAATATAATACATTTTGTGGACACTTAGTGATCGTGCTCTTGTACACAGTAGGATTTCTTAACAGTGCAACACACTGTTTGATGATATCACTAGAGAGACAGACAATTCCATTCAGTTGAATGGCATTATTCTAATTGGTTCCTGCAGCCAAAAAAAAGTGTAAATTGACTTTTACTTCTGGTTCCTTGCAAACTGCTGTAATTTAACAATTTCAGCTAGCTGTACATATTTCATATTTTAAACAATGCAAAATGTAAAACATGAATTTGAATGAACTTTGAAAGCACATTAATATGCATTAACATTTGGAAGATGCATTTTGGGCGCCAGACAGTCCCTTTAATCTGACTTCTGCATTGTAGGTACACAACCTGAATACTGTGACAAGAATTCCACATTAGAAAACATTTATATTTGACATGGATTTAATTGTAATTATGTATATCATGAGTTGGTCATTCACATTATTTAAATCAGTTATTATATGTAGTCTCATTTTGTGTGAATGTTGCTAAAATCTGAGTATAATGAATAACTGATGTAATGCATCACTGCACTTTAACCTCTTAAGGACCAGGGATTTTCTGGGCCAATGACCAGAGCGATTTTTAAATTTTTGATATATTGTTGTTGGAAAGGAATTTTCCTCTCTGTAATTTAAAGCACCCACACAAGTTATATGTTGTATTTTAAAGGAGAGTTAGAGTTTTCTTTTGATACCCTATACATAAAAATAATTTACAATTTAGTATTAAAAAATACATATAGAAAGGGAAAATGTTGGCCAAAAAAAATTCTACCAATAATAATCTACACACTAATATCCCAACTAATTAACTAACTAACTAATAAAAAAATAAAAAATATATAGGTTCCCAACCCACCCCCCAAAAAAAAAAAATTAAAACAATTCTGACCAGTGCAATGTTACTACTTAGAGCCATAACAATCACAGAATGGGCATGCAGGGGTTAACTGTAATTACAGTAATATATTACAATAACATAATTTATTTATTAAAAAGAACTTTAAAATTGCAAAAAATTAAAAAACAAAACCAAAATGAGGGCCATGAAGTGGGAAGAAAACTGATCACATTAACAAACTGTGATCAGCAAGGAAAGGGTTATTATATATATATTTTTTTAACAGGAAATGTTTATTTATTTTTCACTTACAGGTCACTCTCTGTGTACATGAAGCACAGAGAGCAAATTAGAGGCAAAGCCAGTATGTGAGCCATCTAATTTGCATGTTCCCATGCCCGGAAACCTACTGATTGGGTGCGAGGCATAGTCCTGGACCCTTTTCAGACTGCCTGGCAGTTAATTCATCATAAGGCCGCTAATGCTGCAGCTCTTATGACGAGTTAACTCGTCATACGGTCACAAAGGGGTTAAATGAACGTCTAGCACTTTCAGTTTGAAAATCATCAAACGTTAGTTACATTTTATAGAAAGTAGAAGTTACCTGGAATTTCAGCGGAAGTAGTAGAATGTAACTGTAAACAAATAAAGGATATCTGGGATAGCTAGGTTGGTAAGAAAGATCAGTGAGCTAATGCATCATTTTTAGGCACTGTCCCTCACAAGTTAAAATCCTGACAGAGTTAACTGAGCACTCCATCCTTCCAAGGTAGATAAATTAAGCACTATTAAATTGGGCAAAAGCAACATGGTTTCCCAAGATGTTTATGGAAACCAGGGAATGTCTGAATGTACATTTCCTGGTTAAAAAACTTAATTATTATTATTATATGCAGAACTGGCTATTCTGAAAACAAACAAATCTGAGTTTGATAGTAGGCAGACTATTTGGGACAATTCATTCTTTTGTTTCTGTCACAATCTATATTTATATATTGTTTATCTCTGAGATAAACAGGAAATAGTATGAGTACATTTTATAATAAACAAGATCTCCATGTTTGTTTTTTTATTAGTCACAACTACTGATGGAACTTTCTGCAGTCAACAATTTCCTTACTTAGGATAATTATCCGTGATGATCATCTCATTGCTTATACCATATACATCTGGGTGTTGGCACCAGTCCCAGGAACATAATTATAGCTCTGACATATTATTGTGACATCAAGACATTTACCCAAGAAACTGCATTATTCTTTATGGATACTTTGCCAAAATGTAGAACTGCAAGATTATTTCACTGGGTAGTTTTGAATATCTACTAAAATTAAATGAGAGGGCCTTAAAAATGTGCTGCTCCATACTGGTGAGACAAAATATTGCAGTCAATTGCCCAAATGCATCTTACAAATATTAATGCATATTAATGTGTTTTCAAAGTACTTTAAAATGCATTTTTGCATTGCTTAAAATATAAATTACTTATAGCTAGGTGAAATGAAAGCAATTTTCAAGAACCCAAGACTGCCCACACTAGCTAGTAAATATAATTTGTTTTTGTTTTTCTGCAGGAACCAATGCGAATAATTTCATTCAAATGAATTACATTTCCTGTCTCTCTGGTGATGTCATCAGACAATGTTGCATTTTTAAGAGATCATACTGTGTACAATAGCAAGGTCACTTAGAGTCCACAAAATGTATTTAATTCAAGGAGCACAGGAATTCTCTAAATGAAAAGAAACTTCATATCCTCAGTGTCCATATAATCAGTGCTGCTAAACCTGCAGTAAACATGCAGAGTAATCACTGGGGAGGACTTGAATCAAATATTACAAATTTTATTTATGTAGAATGCCTACATCAAATCACACTGGAAAAAAATGCTGTGCACTGTACAAACAGTAGTCTTCAACATGCACCAATGTGAGTTTGGGGTCTAGACTGTCCCTTTAATGGTTAATACAAAAGTTACTAAGATGTATGTTTAAATTTACAACAAACAAGTAAATCTTGCATTTTGTTTGTTTTTATAAAATAATTGGCCTTTTAGAAACATCCTCTAAATATGCATTCAGGTTATTTTTTTGTATTTGCTTTTAATTAAATATTGCTCTATTAATTAAGACTGCATTTTGTAAACATGAAGTCTGCATTTGACTTGCTCCAAAGAGAAAACTAAAGTTCTCGTTTTAGATCACATTTGTGTCTGTATTGGCTTAACACTATGATCATCAAATATTACTACTTGTGTATGGACTATCTTGTTTAGCTATGTGCTTACAGAAAGGGTATTCTTAGGTACTGAGTTGTATATTTGTTTCAGTATGTGACTTTGCGCAGAACATTGGAGCAGTTTGAAAGCAAACAACACATAGTATATTTGGAATAAGCACTGAACAAAATAATGACTCATTTATCATATTATTTTGTACCAGACTGATCTGACTCATGGGAAATTGAGGTGGCACACACATATCCTATATATTAATTGAATTTTTGCTTTGTTTTTGTCAGAGGGAAATTATGTTTTTTTCAGCAAAAAAATAAACTGTGTGCTTGACATCTGTTAATACATAATTGCTTCACTGTAAAATCTAACTTTTACTTAAAGTAGTGTTAATTGGTTTGTAAAATACATAGAATAAGAGGTTTTATTAAATACAAATATATTGTTTATATTAAAATATGGTATTCTTACATTTTCCTTTGCCTGACAATGTGGTCAGCACAGGGACTGAGCTACAATTTCTTTCTTGTCTTTGGATGGTTTAGGGATGACTGTACAAAAAAACCTGTCATTCCATGGAGTATTGTTTGATCTTATTATTAAATAAGACCTTCAGCTGCATTGACATGCTCTGAGCCAACAATAAAAGGTTTCACTGAACATGTTTTAATGGCCCAAACACAGGCACAGGCAGGCAAACTCCACATACCTTTGTCATATTAGATTTATTCTGACCATGCATACAGTAAGCTTACCTGGAGCAAATATAATGGTGAAGAAGACAAGTCGAGAACCCAGGTAGAATCAAGCATTCTTAAGATTATCTCACACCTAGGTTCTATTTATCATAGTGGGAAAGGCGAAAGGCTAGGTACATTCCTGGCTGATGTGATCTAGTCCTTGTGACCTTGAAACTAGTGATGTAACTCACTGACGAGGAGTCCTTTTGCTGGATCATATTTGCTCTCACAACAACCAAGTCATGAGTCCCTTATCCAGGGAGATGGAACATAGAGATTTATTTTCATTGGCTCTAGTGTGATTCTCATCAGAATGATAAATGGAGGTGCTGCAAGCAGCATCACATCATTATTCATTCATGACTGTGGTCCCTTTTTTTAAAGTAATAAAAGTAACTAAAATGTCTGGCAGTGTTTATTAGAAGTGAATAGTTTAAATTTCAATGATTCTATATCAACAAGTTGCTTTATTTAAGATCTGTAAATTATATATTTTTGTTATTTTATCTAATTTACAAGGGTTCGGACTTTATCATATAATTTGTTTATTTATATGTGGATTCCCATGATTTCAACCTGCTTTTTGTGTTAATTTATTTTACGTAAGGGCAATCAAGTGAAATGCCACAATCTACAACACATTGATGTTTCCCAGTTGAGGTGGGTCTCAGGAGTTTTCTTATACACTGAGTGTGTTGCTTTTATTTAATGTTGTATCTAAAATGAGGTAAATAATATGGTTCATACTATTCACATAAATGCATTATATGTGTACTTCATAATTTACACAGATTGTTCATATTA
This sequence comes from Pelodytes ibericus, assembly GCA_036172795.1. Lineage (NCBI taxonomy): Eukaryota > Metazoa > Chordata > Amphibia > Anura > Pelodytidae > Pelodytes > Pelodytes ibericus. The sequence continues at coordinate 69,748,761 of CM069862.1, forward strand.
TGGAAAATGTAATCATATTTACTGTAATTTTCCATTTCCTGGCCCTCAAACCTTGGCAACACAAATAATGGATTAGCTTCTCCAATCAGGCCAAAAAAAAAAAAAAAAGAAGCTCCCTTTGCCCTATATTACCAGTCTAGTAAGTAGCACTCTCAGAAAATCTCAAATGAAAAAGGAAACATAAAATGGAGGGAACCTGTTTCTACCATAGATTAAAGACCAGGAAATGAAAAATATTAATGCATATTCATGGCCAATACATTGAAGCATAACTAATGGGTAATACCCAAGCTCCAAAAAGACACAAATATAAATCAATGCAAAACTACAAAATTTAAATAGGATAAAATCAAGGACAGAACACTGAGACCAAATTAGGAAGAGAAAGCAGAATGAATGTCCAAACAATAGCGTTTAATAATTGGTATTGGTCGTGGTATTCCAAGAGGACCACGTAACGGATTTGCAAATGGAATCTGGCTCTAGATTGGCTGCACAAGCCCAAAAGGAAGATAAAAACAAAGTAGAATGAGCCTTGATACCTATAGTAACTGGATGGCGTTGAAGAAGATATGTCTTGATAATGGTAGGCACTATCCAATGACAGACAGAGAGTGTATAACCCTTGTGATCCCCAATGGAAAGAATAAAGATTTCCTCCAAGCTGCAGATCTTTCCACTGAATGGAGACTCAGAGAGTCAAATCATGGTATGATAAAGATACTTTTCTGGCAAGACCACTTCTTCATTCACTGAAATTCTGATACCATTTTCAGGAGGAATTAAAGCACCAGTGTAAGGACACCTTTATCTGCATGCATAGCCAAATATGGAGACTTGCTGTAAAAGGCTTGGTTCTTGGAGACCCAACTGGCTAAAGTGACAGAAACCAGAAAAACAACTTTCAGAGTCAAGAGTTATAATGCAGTTTCTATTAGAGGGTTGAAAGGATGTGTAACGGCTAAGTACCCTATTTATGTCCATAACGTCTTAATTGTATAGAATTTAGCAGGGCTAACCATACAGATATCTTTTAACAACAATATTATATAGATCAGCAGGTTTCTCTATTTAAATTAATAAATAATTGAGAATACAATAAAAATAGGGAGTTGGAAATAATAACCTTTTGTCTTTTTAAATCTTTTATTGAATATAAATAAATATAGACAATGTATAAAACCAGCTTAAAAATCCATAATAAAAGCAGAGTAAATAAAGTTAAATGTATATGCTTGCAATAAGTAAATAAAATAACATACCCTCCTGGTTGTTTACAGGTTAATCTCCCATTCTTGTGTTAATTCTGTCGCATCAATATAGTCTCCTCATTCTGTGTCAACTGACTGATAATCAGTGTTTATATAGATTTTAGATAACCTTACTTCCGGTCATTTATGGGCAGGAAAAATGCCAAATGATACATTAAAACAGGTAACTATGGTTTACTTTGGGGTAAATCTCGGTCAATCAAGAAAATATTAATTAACCTTTAGTCTTGATTTCTTCTCAAACAGTCAAGGCCATGACATAATAATGAGGTACATGTCCTGGCCTAGCAGGACAAAATGGCGTCTATAGTCTAAACATCTTACTTGCATAGCTGGGCGTGAAGCCAGTTTGATAACAGAAAGAACACAGTTGAAGCAACAAAACTTTCCACTGTAATTAACAAGGTGGAAGAAGGGGGGGAACGAAAGCTGTCATTTCTGCAAGTGCCCATAACAGATGTATGTTATTAAAAGAACTTAGTGGTGTACTAGCAAAACCGTTAACAGATTTATTTAACCAATCATTGTTAACGGGAGTAGTTCCAGAAGATTGGAAATTAGCTAATGTTGTGCCCATTCACAAGAAAGGTAGTAGGGAGGAGGCGGGCAACTATAGACCAGTAAGTCTTACTTCAGTAGTGGGGAAAATAATGGAAACCTTGTTAAAGAATAGGATTGTTGAACATCTAAAGTCGCTTGGATTTCAAGATCAGAGACAGCATGGGTTTACTTCAGGGAGATCATGCCAAACTAATCTTATTGATTTTTTTGATTGGGTGACTAAAATAATAGATCAGGGTGGTGCAGTAGACATTGCTTACCTAGATTTCAGTAAGGCTTTTGACACTATCGCACATAGAAGGCTTATCAATAAACTGAAATCTTTGAGTTTGGATTTCAATATTGTTGAATGGATAAGACAATGGCTGAGTGACAGGCAACAGAGGGTTGTAGTCAATGGGGTATATTCGATGCAAGGTCTTGTTACTAGTGGGGTACATCAGGGATCTGTACTTGGACCCATTCTCTTTAATATTTTTATTAGCGATATTGCAGAAGGTCTTGTTGGCAAAGTATGTCTTTTTGCTGATGATACAAAGATTTGCAGCAGGGTTGATATTCATGGAGGGATAAGCCAAATGGCAAATTATTTAGCTAAACTAGAAAAATGGTCAGAGCAGTGGCAACTGACATTTAATGTGGACAAGTGCAAGATTATGCACCTTGGGCGTAAAAACCCAAAAGCAGAATATAGACTATTTGGTACAGTCCTAACCTCAACATCTGAGGAAAGGGATTTAGGAGTAATAATTTCAGAGGACTTGAAGGTAGGTAGGCAATGCAATAGAGTAGCAGGAAATGCTAGCAGAATGCTTGGTTGCATAGGGAGAGGTATTAGCAGTAGGAAGAGGGAAGTGCTCATGCCATTGTACAGAGCACTGGTGAGACCTCACTTGGAGTATTGTAGACAGTACTGGAGACCGTATCTCCAGAAGGTTATTGATACTTTGGAGAGAGTTCAGAGAAGGGCTACTAAACTGGTTCATGGGTTGAAGGATAAAACTTACCAGGAAAGGTTAAAGCATCTTAACATGTATAGCTTGGAGGAAAGACGTAACAGGGGGGATATGATGGAAACATTTAAATACATAAAGGGAATAAACACAGTAAAGGAAGAGAGTATATTTAAAAGAAGAAAAACTACCACAACTAGAGGACATAGTCTTAAATGAGAGGGGCAACGATTTAAAAGTAATATCAGGAAGTATTACTCTACTTATGTCACTTAAACATTGTTCATGCTGTGAATGCAGAAAATAAATTATGAAAAATCATACATTTTGATAGCAATTTGTCAGAAAAAATACTTTTTAATTTACACATCAAGCCACAGGTGATATCATAAATAGGAGACACAAGAGACACCTTGAAAATACATTTTCCCCATCATTTTTTTTTCATTTGCTTGTAATTCTACTAACACAATGCAGAGGCCATTCAACATGCCATTTTTTAGCCATTCAATATGCCAGTATTATTTTGCTATTTAATATGCCAGTATTTTGTAATTTAATATGCCAGTATTTTGCCATTCAATATGCCAGTATTTTGCCACTCAATATGTCAGTATTTTGTCACTCAATGTGCCAGTATTTAGCCACTCAGTATGCCTGTATTTTGCCATTCAATATGCTAGTATTTAGCCACTCAGTATGCCAGTATTTAGCAATTCAATATGCCAGTATTTTTCCATTTAATATGCCAGTATTTAGCTATTCAATATGCCAGTATTTTGCCACTCAGTATGCCAGGATTTAGCCACTCAATATGCCAGTATTTTGCCATTCAATATGCTAGTATTTTACCACTCAATCTGCCAGTATTTAGCCACTCAATATGCCAGTATTTTGTCACTCAATATGCCAGTATTTGCCATTCAATATGGCAGTATTTTGCTCGTTACATGTCACCCTCTTCCCCCCTTCCCCAATACATACCTCCTTGCTCCTCCTTGTCCCGGCCCTCCTCCTGCATGGAGGAGGGAAACACAGCCACCGGATGTGACATTTTTTTTTCCTTTTTTTTTCCGGCAGCAGAACCAAGCAGACGAGTGTGCCAGAAATAAATAAATAAATTCAGCAGCGCGATCTGCTGTGGGGGGATGCTGGCAGCACGGTTGTGCTGGAGGTGTCACCTGGTGCAGTCTGCACCCCCATCACAATGTATAGATTTTTCATAATTTTATCTACATTCAATGTATAAACAATGTTGATTTAAGAAGATTAAAACTAGTAGATCAGTTTTATGGGATTACTTAAACAATGCAGAGAAAAACTGTTTAAAAAAGTTGTTACTAGTACCACTTTGTGATAATTTTTGTTCTTTTTTCAGTTATTTATTACTCCTGTTGTGATTTTTTATTTCTTATTTTTTTATTGTGTTGTTTTTATTTTACATCCATTGTTGCAATGAAAGGTTAAACATTTTTTTTAGAAAGAAAGTTAAATAGCCATTACTCCAATTGGGGAATACACGGATGGAAAATGAACCCATACAGCACCATCTATTTTACTGACACACAGATATCAGGAGGCAGGAATATGCTGGCTTAATAAACTTGATACATTTTTGCTTCAAGTCAAAATGTTGAACTGTATAGTATATTCAGAAGGAAAAACTAAAATGCTGTAAAACATCTTTGTCAGCAGCCATAAAAGTTTCAAGTTCAAAGATGCACAAGCAAGATGCCTTTTGTAATAATATCTTGCCTGTACACTGTCTGGGTTCAGCTCAGAATCACAATTACTTAATACAGAACACTGGAATGCCTATATTTGGGTTAAAATGCATGATTCAAGTTTAGATTAATTTTGTTGTACAATAAAATTTGGCAATAGAAAATATAATTCATATTTGCAAACCAGAAGGTGCCTTTTATGTGAACCTTTTAGTTATTATCAGTGTAAACAGAGAGCAGTGTAAAATTCAGAAATGATTATTAAAGGCAGTAATTCATGTTACGTACCATCTGTTTCTTTCTGCTGATGCCTCTATGTGAATTTTACTTATTTGTTTTTGTGCTTATGTATTCTAAACTAGATCAGGAAATCTCAATAAAAAAGACTCTACTACTGCATTCAAATTTTAATTTAGAACCGTTTCCATTCTACAAAGGCCTTTCTAAAGACGTGTTCATTAACAGAATAGTACAAAGGACAAGAGGTCACCCGCTCAGACTTGAGTAAAGTAGATTTAGGCTACGACAGGCTTCTTTACGGTGAAGACAATAAACATATGGAATTCACTGCCTGAAGAGGTGGTGTTATCAAATACATTACATGCCTTTAAAAGGGATATATTTTTAATGAGTCAGAACATAGAGGGCTATGTGTGTTACTATAGGCAGTAATATTTATTTAGTGCTTGTTGATCCAAGGAGAAATCTGATTGCCTTTTGGATTCAAAAAGGATTTTTTTCTCTATTGAAAGTAGAATTAGAATTTGCTAGAATAAGGGGGGAGGGGTTGTCTTATTTTGTATTAACAAGGGTAAAAAAAAGGAAAATGGTTGAACTTTATGGACTCAAGTTTTCTGGGGGGGTTTTCCAACCTAAACTACTGTGTAACTGTTAAAGCAATTACAAAGGTATGTCATGTTAGTGTTATGTTATTTTATATATCTGGTTAGGTACTATGAGTTCAGCTGCGAACTCATGAGACACATTTGAAAAACAAACAGGTAAGAGTAGCCATATTAGATTGCAAATATACTCCTCAAGCAATGTTGTAATATAATATCATTATCATTATGTCCCCTTAGCTTACTTGTTACTAAGGCCCATATGAAGTATATAGGATGTAACAAATTTATAGCTGTAGGTATGACTGGAGTATTATTATGATACAATAAGTATAACTGGTTTGAAGCTCACAATGGGTTCTATGTATATTTCTATGTTACTTATATTAATAGTAATTTGGACAGCGAGACTTGCTGACAATTCTTTCTCAAAGCTGCCACAATTTGACAGTATAACTATAAGCTGAGAATTGCAGTGAATAGTTTCCTGATCTAGACTAGAATTCAGATGGAACCCACTAAAGCAGTAAAGTATAAGTGGACATCTCAGTGTAGTTTGAGAGCAGGAGGTTCACAAGCTCCCAGATAAGGGTGTGACCTGCAATAAGTTATGAAGTCTGGAGTGAAGGCAATACTCAACCTCCACCCTGTACCAATATTCTCCAGTGTTTTGTATTGACCACATAAAAAAGTGACAGTTTGCATTGCCACAGGGGTGTTATGGGCTAAAGACATCAGTTTATACCTTATATAAATTACTGGTTAAATCACCTATGCTGCTCACTTAGATGCTAATAAATAGGAACCATTACAAATTAGAAATGAAAAGAGACACTGTAGACCATCAGACACAGTAAGCAAATAAATCATCACTTTTAATAAAGTACATCAACAACAACAAAAAAGTGAAATAAAATTCAAAATGACAGAATGTTTCAAACAATATAACCCTTTTTTTCTTTCTTCTTTCTTTTCCCGACTCTTTTTGAACCAATGTGTCACTGTGTCATTGTTATCCTTGTAAAATAAAAATTATATTTAAAAAAAAAAAAAAAAAACAATAAACTCAGTGTATAAAATAAACATGTTTGAGAAACTGGTCAGTTTTGGTCACTAGAGGAGATCATTACAAAATGATATGCTCACAGTAGTATGTTTGGCTCACTTGACAAAGGCAGTGCAACCAAATAAGGGTTGTGTCTATATGCCTTATCTGTTAAAAAATATTGATTTACCTTACTCTACGGCTCTACTTCTGCTTCAAGCTCCGTGCAGCATTACAGCATTTTTCTCTTTATACATGTATGTAAAATCTTCATAATTGTACCCATTAAAGTGAATATTTATTGTTTTTACAATAAATGTTTTAGACATTCTATCTGCAACTTTTCTTTGTATAAATGCACATAGTCCAGTATCATATAACATTGTCTCTTTTTTCTTTTAGGACGATGTGGAACACCGACCACTGATATTATTGTATCTGTTTACATTCTGGGCGCTATTTACTAAAAAGTGAGTTGCAGGTGAGATGAACATTTCACCTCACCGATAGTGTTGAGCGAACTGTTCGGGTTTGTACCGAACTTTACGGTTTTTGGACCCCGGACCCGAACACGGACATTTCACTGTATGTAACATTGTATGTAATGCTATTGGCTTTCTATAAACCAAAATAGAGTCCCCATTCAAAAGAAATTCTTATGAATGGGGACTCTATTTCGGTTTATAGAAAGCCAATAGTATTACATGTATTCCATAAGCCAAAAGTCTATAAACCAAATGACATTCGGTGTATAGACTTTCGGTTTATAGAATAGCCAATAGCATTACATGTATTCTTTAAACCGAAAGTCTATAACCCAAATGTCGTTCGGTTTATAGACTTTCGGCTTATGGAATACATGTAATACTATTGGCTTTCTATAAACCGAACTAGAGTCCCCATTCATAAGAATTTCTGTTTATAGACATTCTTTTTATTTTAGTGTTGAGCGAACCGAAATAGAGTCCCCATTCATAAGAATAGGTCAATTGATGGGGACTCTATTTTGGTTTATAGAAAGCCAATAGCATTACATGGCTATTGGCTTTCTATAAACCGAAATAGTGTCCCCATTCATACGAATAGGTCAATTGACCTATTCGTATGAATGGGGACACCAACCCACATTTTACTTCATTTTGCAGCCCTCTAGCCCTTTCCAGGACTTTTTTAGAGGCATTTTAGTCCCCATTGACTTCCTAAGTTCGGCCGAACCCGCAGAACCCGAACATCCAGGTGTCCGCTCAACTCTACTCACCAATTGAGCAATACATTGTGCAAGGATAAACCTGGTCAGTTTGCTTATCAGGGGAAACTCACCATGTTTGTCCCTGCACAATGTGTAGTTAAATTGGTTAGATGAAATGTTAACCTCACCTCAACTCATTTCAACTTACCTGCTATTCACCGTATAGTGAGTAGCCCCATCTGTGTCTCCCTCTTTTCTATCCTTGCACATATACTGCTGGTGACTTATACGGAATTCATGTTTTTTTGTTCTGGCTTGGACAGCCCAGTCATTTAACTTACCTCCACTCATCCAAATAAAGGTACTGATGGACATTTGCATCACTTTATAAAGGAGGATACTGCGATAGTTTTGTGGTGACCAGTATTCCAACAACCCTAAGTGGACTAATGCACTTTAATGAAAGTAGAAAATTATTATTAAAATCATCTTAATAACTTATTACATGTGGGCAGAATTATATAACTTGTTAGATGGAGACAGACCCACTTTACAAACTTAACTGCTATGTACAAATCTAAAAAAAACAACAACAAAAACTCCTTGCTCTTTCCAAATATTACCTGCAAATTATTTTCTTAACTTATAGTAACATACTATTTAAGCTGTCAAACCTCAGGAGGTTTTGGACAAGTCTCAAGTCAATACTCTGCTCCTATAATTATGTGATGTTTATCACAAGATGTTTAATTTATATAATTTTTGCTTCTATTTGCTTGTCTGCAAATTTCTGATTTTTTTTTTAACTTCTTCAGGACCAGGAATGTTTAGTTTGCAAACCTTAAAAGACCAGAGCAATTTTTCTATCATTTAATGTCCCCATGCAGGTTATTTGTTGTTTTTACCAGGATAGTTAGAACATTTTTTGTATAGCATATACAGTTATACAATCTACAATTAAGTATCAAAAATACACATAAATTGCTATGTTCTCACAGACACTTTCTACACAGCTACAGAAAAAGTCTCATAAATATATTCATTTATTTGTCCTGTGTTTAGGATTAGCTAATATACCTAGATTTTTCATCAATTTTTTACAGCTACAGGCTGTCAGGGAATGGGGCAACCAAAGAATAAAAATGAAATAATCCACCTATACCAATGGGGAAAAAGCCTTAAAAACAGCGCTTAGCTAGTTCTAAGCAGCCTGCTTTGCCGCAGTGCCCAAGGATGGCTGGTATTTCAAATGAAAGTAGGAGGCTCTGATTGGCTGGTTTGGAAACCCTGCCTGGCTGGACAAGGTTATTCTGATTGTTTAGTAATACATTAAATAGATAAATTGTGGTCAAAAGTGAATTTGTATACATGGCACAGGCTATTAATAACGGACAACTGTTGGCAGAAAATAAAAAAGTTACTTTAAATTAAAAGATTTAATCAAGTAGAGATATTTTAAATAGAAATGGTTTAAGGAGAAAATAAAGTATCTTATTGAGCCCATGTCAACATGCTGACATGTTGTTTAGAATCGTGGGACAGATGAAGGAAGAGCTGACCCATCTGATCTAAGAATGGCATTGTCTGATACAAGCAGAGAGAGTTCAATACGTTACTTTATTTGTATTCTTTAATTTAATACGTTTATTTAAAACATCTACATATACATAGTAACATAGTAATTTAGGTTGAAAAAAAGACACAAGTCCATCAAGTTCAACCCATCTACCTATCATTCCAGCGTTTTGATCCAAAAGAAGGCAAAAACCCCTAAGGAAGCTATTTCAAATTTTTCCTCCTAGGGGGAAAAATTCCTTCTTGACTCCAAAAGGGCAATCAGATTTCTCCTTGGATCAATAAGCTCTATTATTAATGCTTATTCTATTATTAATAGCCCTGTATGTTCTGCTTTTCTAAAAGATAACATCCAGACCATTTTTAAATGCATCTATTATGGTTGATAGCACTACCTCTCTTGGCAGTGAGTTCCATAACTTTATTGTCCTTACCGTAAAGAATCCCTTCCTTTGCTGTCAATGAAATCTTTGCTCTTCCAGTCTCAGGGGGTGACCTCTTGTTCTTTGTACATTTCTGTTAATGAACAGGTCCCTGGAGAGCTCTTTATATTGGCCCTGCACATATTTATATAATGTTATCATATCCCCTCTAAGATGCCTTTTTTCTAAAGTAAATAAATGCAAGTCTCTCTTCATAACTAAGATCCTCCAATCCCTTTATTAATTTTGTAGCTCTCCTTTGCACTTTTTCTAGTTCCTTAATATCCTTTTTAAGGACTGGTGCCCAGAATTGTACTGCATACTCAGGGTGAGGTCTTACCCTTGCTTTGTAAAGGGGCAAGATGATGTCCTCCTCCCGTGAATCTATACCTCGTTTTATACATGCCAATATCTTATTGGCCCTTGCAGCTGCTGACTGGCATTGGGCACTGTTGCCAAGTTTGTTATCTACAATGATTCCTAAATCCTTTTCGTTAGTAGTTTTTCCCAGGGAAATACCATTTAATGTGTATGTTGCTTTGTTATTATTTTTCCCATAATGCATAACTTTACATTTGTCTATATTGAACCTCATTTGCCACTTTCTTGCTCAGTCTCCCACTCTGTCCAAATCTTCCTGTAAAGAAAAAACATCAAGAATAGTCTTTCAGCACAACGTGGGAGAACATTAATAAACATATTAAAAAGAAGAGGTCCCAAAACAGACCCCTGAGGTACTCAGCTCAATACCCTGGTCCAAGTTGAGGCTTTTCCATTTACAACAACCAGTGCGGATGCCTAGGGGGGCAAAAAAAAAATCTGGCCCTTTAAAAAAAAAAAAAAGACCAAGCTGGCAGGCAGAGACAGAGGTGAGAGGGGTTCGGAAGATCCCCCCTCACCTTCTCTGCCTGCCTGCCTGCAAACTGCACAGGGAGCCGAACAGGCAGCACAGAGAAACCTCCGTGCTGCCTGTTTGGCTCCCCATGCAGTGTGACACGGAAGTGCCGACAGTCATGTGACCGGCGCACTGACGTCAAAGCCGCGCCGGGTCACGTGACCTGCCGGCACAACCGCCTGGGAGCCGAACAGGCAGCATGGAGGAGACCATGCTGCCTGCCACTAGCCACCAGGGAAAAAGGTAAGTGCTGGGGAGATGGGGGGCAAATTGGTTGGGGCTTATTAAATGGCAAATAACACTGGCATATTGGGCAAATTAGCAGGGGCATATTAAATGGCAAATAACACTGGCATAGTATTGGGCAAATTAGCAGGGGCATATTAAATGGCAAAAACACTGGCATATTATTGGGCAAATTGGCTGGGGAATATTAACGGCAAATTATACTGGCATAATTTTGGGCAAATTGGCAGGGGCTGATTAAATGGCAAATACTGGCATATTATTGGGGAAATTGGCTGTGACTTATTAATGGCAAATAATACTTGCATATTATTGGGCAAATTGGCTGGGGCAAATTAATGGCAAATACTACTGGCATATTATTGGGCAAATTAGCTGGGAAATATTTAGGGCAAATAATATTGGCAATGTGTATGTAATGGGGTGATAGAGGCATGTAAATGGGGTGATGGGGCATGTCCTTGGTGTGCAACGTGGGTTATGGGTCATGTCGTGGGTGTGCATCATGGGTAGGGGGGGTGCCCAAAATTTGTCTGCCTAGGGCAGCACAAAACCAAGATACACTACTGACAACAACCCTCTGTGTTCTATCTTTTAGCCAATTTTCAATCCAAATACATACATTTGCCCCAATCTTATTTATCTCAATTTGTAGAGTAACCTTTTGTGTGGAACTGTATCAAATGCTTTAGCAAAATCCAAATAGATCACATCAACTGCCACACCTAGATCTATATTTTTACTGACCTCTTCATAGAATGTTATTAAGTTTGTTTGACAAGACCTGTCTTTCACAAAACCATGTTGACTTTTACTAATTATATTCTGATTCAAGATGTATTCTTGAGTGTACATCTTTAGCAAATAATTTCCCCACTACAGATGTCAAGCTCACTGGCCTATAATTACCAGGCAGAGATTTTGATCCCTTTTTAAATATTGGAATGACATCCGCCTTTCGCCAGTCTGTTGGCACTATACCTGAACTGAAAGAATCCCTAAAGATCATAAATATTGGTCTGGCCAGAATTATGCTTAACTCTCTAAGGATCCTTGGGTGTATACCATCTGGCCCTGGGGCCTTGTCTAGCTTAACATAGTTTAATTGCTTAAACACTTTTTCCTGTGTCAGCCAATCCCATGTTTGCGGTGACTGTTCCGTAACTTCCGGTAGCAGGGGCTCATCCATCTGTTCTTCCTTAGTATAAACAGAAGAAAAAAAAGTATTTAAAATGTCTGCTTTCTCTCTGTCCTCACTTACCAAATTTCCCATTTGGGATAACAAGGGCCCAACATTTTCCCTCTTTAGCTTTTTTTCCATTTATATACTTATAAAACATTTTTGGGGTTAGTTTTACTCTCGTTAGCAATCCTTTCTAGTTTTCCAATTTAGCCATTTTAATTGCCTTTTGGCAGGCTTTGTTGGCCTCTTTGTATTTTATAAATGATGATGTTGATCCCTTGCTTTTATAATGTTTGAATGCCATTTTCTTGTTTTGCATTTCCTGTTTCACGTTACCGGTAAGCCACATTGGTTTTGATTTGTGTCTTTTGTATTTGTTTCCCAAAGGTATATATTGGGATTTGTACTTTTGTAATGTGTGCTTAAAGGCATTCCACTTGTCTTCTGTGTTTAGTCCAGAAAACAGTTGTTCCCAGTCTAAATGTTCAATTGATGCCCTTAGTCCATCAAAGTTGGCCCTTCTAAAATTAAGTGTTTTGGTGGTGTAGTTACCAATTTGCTTTTTTGCATTAATCTCAAACGGAACCATGTTATGGTCACTATTGCCCAAGTGTTCTCTTACTTTGATGTTTGAGATAAGCTGCTCATAGTTTGTTGTTTCTAAATCCAGACAGGCATATGATGCAATCTTTAAATTAAACATAAGTTAATGCTGATAGCTGTTAAATTAACGAGCCTCTAATTAACGTTTACATTGAGTTATTGTTACAATATATATGACATTTTAAAAAGAGTGTTGGATGCTCCAATTGTCATCATAAAATAAAGGGAGAGAATTCAGTATTTATAAAATGGAATAGATATTTACATCTAGTCTGCAAATAATGTAGCATCACTAATATGCATTGATTCATTTCTTTAAAGTATATTTTTAATCAAGTGGTACTGTGATCAAAATTTGAGTTCAACAGCAAGTCAAAACTGTTGCTTGTAGAAATAACTTAGAATTTGCAACAGATCAAAGGTAAATATATGTCAGAAATAGAAAGCTGTTAAGAAAGGTGATTTGAACTTGCACCTCGGCTTCAATAAATCAACGTAATTACTGTCAATTTGGCTGCCTTACTCTAATATGCATCAGTGAGCATTTTGGTAAGTGTTACATAGTAAGAAATTGGAATGGAAATATTGGTTCCATTACTATGGAGCTGAAAAATCACAATATAGATTTTTTTGTGTGCATAATTTCTTCCTACAGTTAGCTACTAAAGCATATATGATCCACTGAATTCACAAAGCATGTCAGTGCACTTTATTAAAAAATAAAAAACATTATCTGTACACTTACATTTATAAGTGAATGCTAAAGGGACACATTGATTACATTTAACACACAATACATAATATACAATACACAATACATATCATTTATTTTGTCATGCACAGTGTGAGGTTTGTAAAAATAACACTTGATTAGAGTGCTAGCCTTCAGTGATGTTGCTGGAGGAATGTGAAAGAAGATACATTGTACATGTTCTCTTCACATTCTGCTCAAGTGTACACAGCACAACTTCAGATATTATCTACACAGTTTTGACTACTATATACCTAATCACAACTCTGCTATTTCTTTATTTTGTTACCTGCTAAGATTATGTTTATATTTTTAGTTACATTTGACACGCTTAGAGTGGGATATTCATTACAGGTTCAAGCATGCACCAAGATTGGACACTGCAATGGTCAGTGGAGAGAGCTTCATGAAGAGTTGGCAGCACTAGCATTCAATAAACCACTTTCAAAGCATACTGAGCATGCATTTGACCTTCTGTGTTCATCTACAGGTGGTCAGATGTGCATCATTTGATAATTATGCTTAGTCTGGTATACTCATTTTGCAGAAATGTAGTGTTTCATAAAACTAAAAAAAACACAACTCTGGGATCCAGAAGCCAATCTCAAACAGAAAAATAGGTGCTTAGATTTCAAATAGATGCTGTAGTTTGTGACTGGAAATATAGAAAAAAGAAAATGTATAAGTACAAGAAATTCAGCTCCAGCTGCTACCAGAATTAATTGGACCTCACTAGCATATAGCAAATAATATAAATATTAAGAAACTGTTTTCAAGAAGACATTCCCAAAAGTAGGGCTACTGATCCTACATGGTTACACGTTACTTGTGTCATTCTGAAAAAGCTAAAAGAATTCTGATAAAACGATGGATCAAAGAGCACTCAATCAAGTGGGGGTTTTATTTTCAGCAAAGTGGCAATGTTTCAACCCTATTGGGTCTTTGTCATGGCTTGCCACTGTGGTGAAAATAAACATTCCACGTGATTGAGTGCTGTGTGATTCATCATATTTTTCTGTAGTTATTATATGGACCCCGATGGAGTCCTACACCTGTCACCATTTAAAGAGTGACTGCAAAACAATCCAGATGTCTTTGTCTACTACAAAGCCCTCCACTCCTTGGCCCCCGTCTACATTGCCTCCCTTGTTAACCAACTTGTTAACCAACTGTACCCTGCATGATCTCTGTGCTCCTAAAATGGACATAGGCTCTCCTCTTAATTCATCATTTTTTCCCCACTCGTGCCATCAAGATTATGCCGAGTTGCCCCCTCTCTCTGGAACTCCCTTCTCCCTTGTTCATTTAACTTAATCTATAGTTACCCTCTGTGTTCTGTACCTAGCGCTGTATAAATTGCTGTTAATATAATGTAAAGTTTGCAAAACACTGTGACTTACCAATTCATCTTCAGGTGGCCATGGAATGATATAGAACTAATCCAATGCAGATAATGGTCCAAATAGGAATTTCACCAGTGAAGTATCTTGTAGTCTTTTTTCTTGTGCAGACACGGAAAAAATTTACTCTGAAACAGGGAAATTACCAGCAGTAAACACATCAAGTTGGGCACAACTACATTCTAACATTTTTAAAATATGAATTGATGTTCAACTGCTACAATCATACAATCGTACTTTTTGTACTTTCTTAAATTTAATGGACCAATATATTTTACATTTACAACATACTTTTTCATGCAAAGTTAAAAGTGGTCCAAATAACAATAGTAACATGTAATTCTAAATTTTCAACATTTATTATTAATGTACAATTTTTAGTCATCTGAAAGTCCTCCTAAATAATGTAGAGTAATCCACTGCTATGCATGTTAGAGGTGACTGTGACCTTTAACAGTGATAAATGAAAATTATCCACAGATTAGATGTCTGTCTGGAATAGTGTCCCAGAAGCAGAGGGTACACGTTTTACATATTTCTTATATTTGTCTTGATTGTTACATTCATTTGCATAGAAGAAATTTTTTTATTTAAAACTTTCAAGATAGCATTCAAACAGTTCATAGATATTTTAAGAAACCACAAATCACCTCTTATGTTGAATTAAAAATGCTAAAACGGCAGTACATGACTTTACGGTATTCAATGCTTCAGGCATCCATTAAGAATAGCTGCTTACTGAAGCTTCACAAATTAACTCCACTCTAAACTAGTTCATGAACAGCATTAACCATGTAAGTACCATATGTTTGTGGAAGTCATGGTTTTATCAGCAGAATGTATGATTAAATATGATCAATGATTTCCTGTGGACTGTCACTCATTAGCATTACAATGTCTAATTATCAAACGTTGACTCACTGATCTCACACAAATGCAATCCAGAGATGATAACTGAAGGTTACAATAAAAAAAATTATTAAAAAGTTTAGTATTAACCAAAGTGAACCTGGTTAGCAGTGTCCTAAAACTAGCATTTACTTTGAAAGTTGCCGGTGTGTTAAAATGTAATGTATACAGGCTGGTCAAATCAATAACTGTTATGCACAGTTGCCATACTTAGAGGTGATCACTCATGTCTGGGGATTAAATAAGTAGAGCACATTCTAGATAACTTCCACCATTTCCACTACTTTAGCTGTAGAAAGTAATGAGTTAGAAATGACAAGTGACTCCCTTTAAGTAGCTAAAATGTAAAAAATGTAAGTAACGTTTACTACTATTAAAGAGGCAAATGTTATTGTCAAAAAATGCATAGTTATTTCAATTTCAAAATAACGGTCTTTGGAAATGAGCTATGTTTTTTTGTTGATTTCATATAAAACCTGGTTACCCACAAACTTTAGTTTGGGCTCAGTTAAGGCTTTAAGAAACTCAGCAACCAGTTTAGCCATTGCAAAATGAAAATTTTTATTTTGTTTTCATTCTTTTGGACAATTTTTTTTTTCCTTCAAAACAAATGTTGTCAATTGTTGCATTAGTTATTTTTTTTTTATAAATCTTTATTCAAATTTTTCCACATATCATAATACAAAATACAAAGTTTTATCCTAATACAATTTTAATAGGGTTGTTACATGGCCACTTGACAAATAGGTCTACATAGTTATTAAAAAGCTACTTTTCATGTCAAATCAAAAATTGTTTGTTTGAATGTCTCAGTATGTACGGGAGGAAACAACATATCGTTTACACTCATACACTCATACAAATTTATGTAGAAAAACCCTGTTATCAATCAGGGTGTGGGGTCTTATACCTAGATGTGCAGGTCCTTATGTCTGACATGTCCGGGGAATTTCGCTCCCAAAAAAAAAGAAAAAAGCTAACCTTTGTCTAAACCCACTCAGGGTATATGTCTTGGGGAGGCGCATTGGAGAGTAGGTCTACCTCGATCACACAAGCATTAGATCGACATCCAGAGTGTCCATATTTAACAATATAGATTCCGTCGATCTGGTTCATACCCATAGTAGAATCTTTCTGCCCTCGCCTGAAATTCGATCTGTGATTTGACCTCCGGTTATGTTGGAATTTCAGTTTTTCTCCAATATCTGGCCAGACAGGTCTTAAAAGCCAATAAAATATTAATACAGAGGGTTCTCTTATATCTATCCAGTACTGGTAGGTCCAGATGAAACAGGAAGGACTGTGGTAACAGTTCTCCATTAACATCAAACAGTAATGCCAATATACCTTGGATTGTTTCTCTATATCTAGACAGGGCTTCACATTCCTACCAGATGTGGATCTATGATCCCGATTTTCTCACCAGCACAGGTCGTTGGCATCTGTAGAGAATTTTGCTAGCCGAGATGGTACCAGGTACCACCTGTGCGTTAGTTTGAAGATCTGTTCATGGATTTTGATACAATGATCAGATCTTCTAGTCTCTTTTCATACTTTAAACCACTCCTTGAGTGGGTAAGAGGAGCCCAAGTCCCTCTCTCATTTTATAATGACAAGGGTATTTCCTTATTTTCGATAAACTTCAACATTTTTGATATAGTCTTATTGGTTAGGTCTGAGGAGATAAACTCCTCCCAGTCCGATGAATCTGATACTGGATTAGCCATAAAAAAAATGTAATCCTCAGATAGTTGAAGAGTTCATTAGGTGCTTAACCGTATTTAAGAGACAGATCTAAAAAGTGAGCCAGATGGTTCTCTTTATAGAGATCGCCAAAGCCCATATTCCAACAGCAGACCATTTATTCAGGTTCAGACACGAAAAACACATAGGAAGGATCAGAAGTGGGGCAGCCTTCGAAAAAGTATTACCAATTTTCATGGATTTTTTAACCATGTGTTAACCACTGCAACTTATATAGATCTATATCATTAGATTGATTTTTTTCAGTGTTAAACCAGCCCATGTTTGCATTTCGTGTCTGACCCCATGCCAAGCAATGAACAACCTGACATGCCTCAAAGATCTTGTGGAGGGTTTCAGAGCCCATCCTGAGTAGGTCATAATCTCTAAGTACAATATTAGCTACCCTGAAGGGGATAACCTTAAAAAAAAAACCAGTTTAGGGAGTATTTACCCCTTCAGAATATTAATCCGGCCTAGCCAGGAAGTCTCAATCTTCTCTCTCAAAAGTTTTTGCAATTCAGTTAGAAGAGGAGTATAGTTTACAGTTCCTATACTCCCGAGTTGAGGGGTAATTTTAATTCCCAGATAGTCTACTGTCTCTGGGCTACTAGATTTTTTCCTGAACCTCCTCAATATCTGAGTACCCCAGTGGTAGGTGGAAAGCCATAGTCTGTGTCTTACATAGATTCAATCTATAGCCAGAGAGTGACCCATAAAACTCAAGAGCCTCTATGAGAGGAGGGATCGTGTCCATGGGGGAGGACAGGGTTAACAGCACATCATCCGCATACAATGTAATAGTATGTTCATGTTGCCCCACTCTAATGCCCGGATTTCACTATACTTTCACACATACAGGGAGTGCAGAATTATTAGGCAAATTAGTATTTTGACCACATCATCCTCTTTATGCATGTTGTCTTATTCCAAGCTGTATAGGCTCGAAAGCCTACTACCAATTAAGCATATTAGGTGATGTGCATCTCTGTAATGAGAAGGGGTGTGGTCTAATGACATCAACACCCTATATCAGGTGTGCATAATTATTAGGCAACTTCCTTTCCTTTGGCAAAATGGGTCAAAAGAAGGACTTGACAGGCTCAGAAAAGTCAAAAATAGTGAGATATCTTGCAGAGGGATGCAGCACTCTTAAAATTGCAAAGCTTCTGAAGCGTGATCATCGAACAATCAAGCGTTTCATTCAAAATAGTCAACAGGGTCGCAAGAAGCTTGTGGAAAAACCAAGGCACAAAATAACTGCCCATGAACTGAGAAAAGTCAAGCGTGCAGCTGCCACGATGCCACTTGCCACCAGTTTGGCCATATTTCAGAGCTGCAACATCACTGGAGTGCCCAAAAGCACAAGGTGTGCAATACTCAGAGACATGGCCAAGGTAAGAAAGGCTGAAAGACGACCACCACTGAACAAGACACACAAGCTGAAACGTCAAGACTGGGCCAAGAAATATCTCAAGACTGATTTTTCTAAGGTTTTATGGACTGATGAAATGAGAGTGAGTCTTGATGGGCCAGATGGATGGGCCCGTGGCTGGATTGGTAAAGGGCAGAGAGCTCCAGTCCGACTCAGACGCCAGCAAGGTGGAGGTGGAGTACTGGTTTGGGCTGGTATCATCAAAGATGAGCTTGTGGGGCCTTTTCGGGTTGAGGATGGAGTCAAGCTCAACTCCCAGTCCTACTGCCAGTTCCTGGAAGACACCTTCTTCAAGTAGTGGTACAGGAAGAAGTCTGCATCCTTCAAGAAAAACATGATTTTCATGCAGGACAATGCTCCATCACACGCGTCCAAGTACTCCACAGCGTGGCTGGCAAGAAAGGGTATAAAAGAAGAAAATCTAATGACATGGCCTCCTTGTTCACCTGATCTGAACCCCATTGAGAACCTGTGGTCCATCATCAAATGTGAGATTTACAAGGAGGGAAAACAGTACACCTCTCTGAACAGTGTCTGGGAGGCTGTGGTTGCTGCTGCATGCAATGTTGATGGTGAACAGATCAAAACACTGACAGAATCCATGGATGGCAGGCTTTTGAGTGTCCTTGCAAAGAAAGGTGGCTATATTGGTCACTGATTTGTTTTTGTTTTGTTTTTGAATGTCAGAAATGTGTATTTGTGAATGTTGAGATGTTATATTGGTTTCACTGGTAAAAATAAATAATTGAAATGGGTATATATTTGTTTTTTGTTAAGTTGCCTAATAATTATGCACAGTAATAGTCACCTGCACACACAGATATCCCCCTAAAATAGCTAAAACTAAAAACAAACTAAAAACTACTTCCAAAAATATTCAGCTTTGATATTAATGAGTTTTTTGGGTTCATTGAGAACATGGTTGTTGTTCAATAATAAAATTAATCCTCAAAAATACAACTTGCCTAATAATTCTGCACTCCCTGTATTCTGCCAGCGGCTCAATTGTAAGGGCATACGGCAAGGGTGCCAGCAGGCAACCCTACCTGGTGCCGTTCTCAATAGGAAAAAACTTAAAAGCCAGGAAAGGACCTCTTCTCCTTTCTTGGGGATTAGTGTATAATGTCATAGTAAAGTCAAAAAAAGGGCCTACTATACCTAACGCATGCAGAGTCTCTGACAAAAATCGTCAAAGCCACGACAATGGCAGATAGTTTTCTGGTCTATGAAATCCATGATCCTGAGGATCCTGTGCACATTATCAGCCTCTGATCTTCTCAGCATAAACCCCACCTGATCCGGATGAATCAGGCCTATTATCACTTCCTTGAATTTCAGAGCGAGGATCTTTGAGTAAATTTTAAGGTCAAGATTGATGAGAGAAATAGGTCTATAATTACCCACTTGGGTAGGATCCTTTCCTGGCTTTTGAATAGTGGAAATAGATGTTCTGGCATCACTCTTGGGAACCCATTCACACCATTTACTGAGTTAAATACTCTAGTCAGCATTGGGGTAATCACCTGACTTATTTTCGTCACAATTTTGGCTTATGCTGTATATGTAACTAATGGAACCAATTTCGACTCAATTGCGGCCTATGTAATGCTATTAGCATTATGTACAATAAATTAAGTCAAAATTGAGACGAACAGTCGTATTCGTCATTGACTGGTCGTCGGCATCTGAATGAACGAATGACTGAATGCCCGAATGAATTTCGTTCATTTGGCATTTGTTCATTCGGCTTTTGTTAGTTTTTCATTTGCGTTAATTGTTATTCTGATGAACAGATGAAAATTGTATTTTTATCCCAAAATACATTCTTCCAAAAAGGAATGCACATGTCTACCGGACCTTATAAAAGTGACTTCCAGTTGAGTTGTGTATAAATTGAAATGAAATTAACATTTCAGGTCACTGATTCAATGCTCTATTATAAAGAACCAACCAAGTGATGTTCTCCTTCTAAAAGAGCTCAATTGGCCCTGCATGATTCATATATACATGTTTAAATATTGAAGAAATGTTAATTTCAAGTCATCTTTAGTATATAGCTTCCCATGACTTTTAACTACATATCCTAGTAGGTAAACCCTTGGGTTTCAAATATAGGTTTCTCTGTGTAATTATATTCCAGTTAAAAAATATATATTATGATAATGTTATGCTGTACATCATAGTTCCTCATACTGATGTACTTTTATGTTGTGAAAATAATCCCTTGGCAATAAAAGCATAAATACAATTTGTGAATAGAGTTATATTATATTAACTTATATTGATAACAATGTTACAAATTGATTTGGTGAAAGTAGTTATTCTTCTCTCTTAGCATATATTATGGATACATATGATCAACTATGGCCAATGTAGATAAATGAAACTGTATGAAACCTTGAGTTTTTTTTAAATAACTTAAAACGTTTTAACAACATCTTATAATGACGTTTCTTTGACTTATGGACATAGAAATAACAAACCAGGATGTCATGTATGGCGTCTGGATCAAGATCAGGAGCCCATTAGCAGGAGCGGAGATACAGGACTTGTTTATGCTAGAAAGAGAAGATGTGAGAACTCTGGCGCTTAATCTAATCCAAAGCAGCACCAGCCTGTGTGTTTCTCTGTGTACACACGTGTGTTATATAGAAAAAGTAACCCAAAACAGAATTGAGGTGGTAGGTGCGCTAAGTGAACCACTTTTTATGTAAAAGTGGTTCACTTAGCGCACCTACCACCTCAATTCTGTTTTAGGACTTGTTTATGGGTAACCACATTCCTCCGTTGTTTGAGACCCTGCAGCCACATTCCAGGACTCTGTAGGAGCAGTCGTTGTATCCAGTATATGCAGAGACAGGAACCATAACTGAAGAAACCCATACAACCATCCTGGAGCATTCACGGAACTAAACTTGAACAGGATTAGCAGGATGGTGCATGCTGAAGCAGAGAGGCTAAGGCAGAGTGGTAGCATATACAGAGAAAATAGAAGCAGACACAGAAAACATAACATTATACAGAGTTTAGGATACAAAAGACATAATTAAGACTACACGTAGAGGACAGGGCTAAGAAACATAATGGATGGAGTGAGGAGCCAGGATCCTCAGATGCTTCATGCGGGGAAACACGAAACAGGGATATGGGGAGAGAATAGAGGAATAGGAATCCTTAAGTGCTCCAGGGAAAGAGGATAAGGGAACATAGAAACATACAGACATAAATATAGGAACTAGCCTAATACTCTGAGATGTTAATCAGTGAGGATTTAGTTAAATTATAGACATGTGCAAAACTACAATTTTCGTTACGTTTTCGTCCATTCGGAAGAAAATGTTATTTATTTAGTCTAAAACGAATTTTGTTCATTACTGCCCTCGTTTTAGACAAAATTCGTTCATTATTTTCGCTTCATTTTATTCGTTCGTACGAATCAATTGACCTACACATTCCATAAACCGAAAGTCTAGACCGAAAGACATTTCGGTTTATGGACTTTCGGTTTATGGAATGTATGTAATTCTATTGGCTTTCTATAAACCGACTCTATATCGGTTTATAGAAAACCAATAGGATTACATGCATTCCATAAACCGAAAGTCTATAAGCCGAATGTCTTTCGGTTTATAGACTTTCGGTTTATGGAATACATGTAATGCTATTGGTAATGTATTCTATAAACCGAAATAGAGTCCTCATTCATACGAATTGACCTATTCATATGAATGGGGACTCTATTTCGGTTTGTAGAATAGCAATAGCATTACATGCATTCCATAAACCGAAAGTCGTTCATTATGTCAGTTTATGGAATGTATGTAATGCTATTGGTATTCTATAAACCGACTCTATTTCGGTTCATAGAATGCCAATAGCATGAATGGACGAATGATTTTCGTTTATTAACCATTCGTTCATTCGGCTTTCGTTAGTTTAGCATTTTAGTTATTCGTTTTTCGGACGAATGGACGAAAATGCTATTTTGGGACGAAAATGCATTCGTCCGAAAACGAATGCACATGTCTATTAAATTATGACCATTAGATAAAGCTTGCCAGCCACGTCAAGGTATCTCACAATTAGGCAAGTTCCTAACACTAAACTGAAGTACCAAACTGATACTCCATTAACAAATGAATAACAGAATAAAGACTTACATTGTACAGACACTCAAACACAGAGAAACAAACCTGCAGCAGGACTGGCTGTGAAATGGAGAAAACAAACAGAGGAAAAGGGTGGAGCTCATTTATATAGAAGCAAACTAACAAGGAAGAAGGAAGCAGAGAAAGGTGGAATGGAACATAATGACAGACAGAACAGAAAAACAGAAATGGATTGAGAACAGAGACAAGGGAAACATGGAAACACAGAACAGGGTACAGGAGCAGGGCAGAACTGTAACACGGTTCAGAGAAGGGGACCCCTTAACTGGGTTTAGAGAGGGGGACCCCTTAACTGGGTTTAGAGAGGGGGACACCTTCACTTGGTTCAGAGAGGGGGGCTACTTAATGGTGTTCAGAGAGGGAACCCCTAATAAATGTTTAGAGAAGGAGACCCCCTTATGGGCTTCTGAACAGGCTGCCTCTAGACAAGTTTTCAAGACTGCACCTGTAACAGGGCTCAGGACATTGTTCAGGATAGTAAATTAACAGGACTTGTGGCATCCCCTTTAATAGAGCTCAGTACTCTGAGCACCCCTTAACAGGGCTTCAGATTCAGGGCTCCAGAATGGGCCAGAATTGACACAAGGAAGGGCAGGAGCAAGCATTAATAATAAACAGAAAACTAAGGACAGAAAGGAAACTGGAGAAACTGGATATATAGTGAACACAGAATGACCCTGTATGCAGGATGGAGCCTGACACTGGAAGAATGTACTTTCTTTGAAAAAAGAGCAATCTTTTCTTTCTGCCATAGCATGGTATATAGAGGGCATAGGTGGAGGCTTTTTTCTAGCACATATTTATTCCAATGTGCTAAATAATTCTGGAACAGTAGTGCACTGGCTCTAAAATTCAAGTGTTCAAGAAGAATAAAAAGGAAGAGAGGTAGTTACAGGTGCTGGTCTGTATTTCACATTGGTTATTTTGGTCACACAGCATGACAGACGTATTGTTGTACCCTTCAGAAAATATGAAAAATAATATACTAAAGGACAGAAGAATCTATGATTTTTTATTTTAGAAATGTTGGCAGCATGTCAAAGACATGTTGAAGATTTTAAAAAAAAAAAAAAAAAAAAACACAGGTTCTTAAACTAAATTTCCTATGGAAAAAATGTTTGATATATTTTTGTGGACAGTAAAAGGCGAATTGGTTTGAAATGTTTCAATCAGTAGACAATTTGTTTAAGTGTTGCAGCCCTGCCCTTTTGTGGTGTTTTTTTTCCCTTATGGAAAGGAACTAGAAAAGCTCTATTTTAAAACAAATTATGGATAATCTAATTTTAGAATATTGAATTATATCCAATGATCTGAGTTAATTCATCAGTGGTCATTAAATACCATTCTGCTATTTTAATTAATTTCTTATTTTTTGTAAATTTTATTGAACATGTAAATTTGTTTTTCTTAAAAAGAAACAGCTGACAAAACAAGTTTTAAACTTTGGGTTTCATGGTTTTTTACATAATTTAGTAAACAATGGATTTTTTTTTTCAGGAGGTCAAATGATTCTGTCCAAAAGACAGAGCCATTAGTTTGTGCACATGCTCTCTTGTAATGCTATCCTGTGTATCCACACTATTTGGCTGTCAACTTTAATAATGCATAAATTGGGTTTTATTTTTCTGTCACTGGGCTCTATACAGTGATGTGACATTACTTATTAAGTGGTTTTTAACCCTACATTTTCTATTACAGTCTATGGTATTCAGTGACCAGAGATAAATTAACACAGGTCATTATTTACATCCTAATCAAAATGACTCCACCATCATCAAATAAGCATCCATTTTACCATCATAGAGCAATCACAGAGATTATTTGTTATCATGCTGACTTCTCCCTCTTGCATGATTTATTCTATCATGCTAGATATAGCAGTATTACTAAATAGATTTAGATTCATAGAGTTTGATTTGGAATACAAATTTTCAGCTGTCTTACAAAAGAATACATATTGTAAAACTATGAGAACCTTCACAACTGCTATATTTTCTTTTTGTAAAAAAAAATCAATTTCTTTCAAATTACAGCCAGTTTTGGCCTCAAAAATGATTAAATGAACATTTTGTATGCCTGCTCTTTTAAAAGGGATTTCTGTACATCTCAACCTATTGCTGAAATGACAAATCATATTTTAACATTAGCATGCAAGCTAATAAGTTATACATTCTTTCATGTGTTACCGTGCAACAATTCATTATTTCCCTGAAAATGGAAAACAGGATTTGACCTCTTCATTTGCATAGCTATATTGAACACCACATTACTTTGTTTTTAATGGCATCTTTGTGCAAAACTTTAAAACCAATATCACAGTGTGAAGTGCTCAATAATTAAGGGCTTACTTTACAGTGTCAGCATAATTCATTTCTGACTGCAATCTTCTGAGGTAATAAATGCTGTTAACACAGTTGAGAGATTGTTCAGGAGTGAAATATTGAATGCTGAAAGGAATCTGGAAACAGAACACTGTTCAAATGCTTTCATTGGAAGCAGCAAGTGATACAGTCGCTTGGTAAATGAAGACATCCCATGAGTCTATTTCTCTAAATCGCTTGCACATTTATTATAAGGTGATGCCTGTGGATAATAAGGATATTAACAGATGTAAAAGGAATTGTAAAGTAACCTGAGTGTAGGCATTTACATACTTGTTTTGTTTCACTAATTACTATATCTATTGTAACTATACATGCACATTGTGTTTTATTGTGTGCTTGGCAAGATCATTTTTGTAAAAGAAAGGATTCTGCCTTCCTTCTGCAATGAGACCTTTGCTGTTCAATGTAAAAGTATTATTTAATGTTAAATTGCCAGATTAATAAGAGGAAAAATTAGCAAAAAGTGAGAGTAGCAGGATCATCTTGCATGATTTTAATTATATGCGCTTATATTGATTAAAGAAAAATCAGTTAATTCACTGTGTTAAGAGGGAAAGTCTATATAGTAAAGCATAGTTTACTATTTTAACATTTGCAGGTGGATATATGATATCATACCTTCTAACTCTCCTGTTTGGGAACCCATACGCCACAGTCCTGATTTTTACTCATTGGTGTTTCAGCACCGGACAATCAATACTGTGCACGCACATAGATTTCATTTTGACAGAGTGTGCTACCAGGCAAGTGCAATTGTGCTGGCACTCCATTTCCCATTTCAAAGCCCTCCCCCTCCAGCATCCCACTTTTCTAGGGGAACATGTTGGTTGCTATGTTTAAATAGTTAAAAGAATGGTAAAAGTATATATGCAATTCCATAATACTGGTATGCAGCAAGTTACTTTATGTGTTCAGTAATGATCAAACATACTAAAACTTCTTTTTTTTTTTGTTAATATATCATTTTTTTCTTACAATTTTCAATATAGATTACATATAAATACGATAAAACAATCAACAACATGCCTTCATAGATATGTAAATATATAGACATGTTTAGATAAAATTCTGAAGTACACATAAACATACTAATATGCTATCAAAAACACACTGCCTTTATCATTTACGTTAAATAGTTAAAAGAATGGTAAAAGTATATATGCAATTCCATAATACTGGTATGCAGCAAGTTACTTTATGTGTTCAGTAATGATCAAACATGCTAAAACTTCTTTTTTTTTTTGTTAATATATCATTTTTTTCTTACAATTTTCAATATAGATTACATATAAATACGATAAAACAATCAACAGCATGCCTTCATAGATATGTAAATATATAGACATGTTTAGATAAAATTCTGAAGTACACATAAACATACTAATATGCTATCAAAAACACACTGCCTTTATCATTTACGTTTTTTTGTTTTTTCATTAGGAACACCAATGTGGGACTGGAAATGGAGTAATGATGTTAATTTTCTTCCTGTGTTTGAAATTCAGGAAATCGTTCAAACCATATAGCCCATCTTTTATTAAATGTGTTAATTTCCATAATTCTGGCATTATTCGCAACCCCTCTCTCCATGATATTTTGATATTATATTTGGGTAAGTATTTGTTTCCATGATGGACAGGCCTGTTGATTCCAATTACTAGAGATTAATATCTTTGTCTCCATAGTTGTATGGATCAACAAATATCTTTCTTGAAATGATGTAAGGGGCGGATATGTGTGGAATAAATCTGTTTCATGCTAAAACTTCTTACACTGTAAAATATCCTTTGTAACTAGAAGTTTTTCATTCCACTATTTAATTTGTAGTAGTTTGGTTCCTTATCATTATATAGAGAGTAGATTATTGCCATTGCACCTTTGGCAAAAAAAAGGAAATGGAAGGCCATTATAAGAAATTCTGGCTCTAAATTCAAGCTAGTTATATCTCATCTATTGTTACTACCTGCATCCTTAGCTCTCTAATGCTGCATTATCTGTGCTATGTCCTGTTCCCTGGAAGGCTTAATCAAATAGACATGGCAGCAGGAACGTAGGTGGAACATAGTCAGTGACTTGAAAATCCCTTTCCTCAAGTACTATAGGATATTTGTCTATGTAAAGTCACCTGACTTATGTTACATAGCATATGACCTTTATAAATCAAAATAAATTGAATACTAACTGGTAATATTGTGAAAAGTATCATTTGTTCTAAATTTTATAGACTAATATCACAAAAAAGATTTATATATGATATTTTTCTTTAATGTCCTTTTTAAAATAAAAAACAGCACATTTTGATACATAGACTATGCCGGCGCAAGAAGCGCCCACTCAACCAAAATCTATGCATTCAGCGTAGATAATGCAGATAATTTGTTGGTAGTTTGCTTTATACATTGGCACACGCCAATTGCACCAATATTTTAAGCAATCTGCATGCCTCCCCCCCTTAAGTGTACTAATTACAGTATGTATATTTCAAATGTATGCTTTTATACCAACCCCCCCTACAATAATGTTAGTGCTTATTTAAATTAAACTGTGTATTTTTTTAAATGTTACTAGAAACTGGCTCAAGTGCACAGGCAGAGACATAAGCTGTAGGCATATTGACAATTGAAGTGGTTTTCCATGTTTTGATTGTCTTGAACAAGGGGCACAAATTGTCAGTAAAGTTTTTTTATATCACAAAGTGTGCTCCCTGAAAGTATAACAGTTATTCACACACTGAGAAAGACACATTTATGTGGTATTTGTATCTTAATTAAAAGCAGTATGATTATTATAATTTTATAATTTTCTTGTGTTTATTTGTTGATAAGGGCATTCATGGGCAAAACATGGACAAAGTTTTTTGCAAGGATGGTATAAAAACCGATTTGTAAGAACATTATTAATCATTATAATGCATCTACATATGTAAGTTAAGTATATACCGTTAACATAATTCACAATTTTCTGCCAAACAGGAATATTCACTTTTTTGCATTTGATACTAAATATTCGTCCATCTTTAGTTTCCATGGCACATTATATTTTAATCATGCATTAACATAATGAAGTTCTAAAATTAAGTAAAGGCACTTTGAGGATGTTAGACACATTTCCATTTTAATTATCTGATTCTCTGTAACATCTTAATGAAACTCTATTAACACTGAATAATTCACTTGGAAAGAGTAGATATTTACCTGATCAATGAAACTAAGATTACCTAGAACATACAATTTCCTTTTTGTAAAATGTCCTTGGCTCTTTTAGACAGTTTATTTAAAAGGTCGGTAACGTTTAATAGATATTGGTATTTTTATGTGTAAGCCTGTTAAAAGAAAATTAAATACATGTAAAAGTTATTGTGGGTCTTGTTTGTTCTCCCCTTTATTGCAATAGGAATCCATGCATTTTAGAGAAGAGTAATACGCAGAAAGGCAATGATAAACAAAATGTAAAAAATAATAATAATTGGAAATTGAAGCTTTATTCTAACTGGCTTCTTGTCAGAATTCATATCCTGTCACTTACCAGAAATTATGCAAATAAAAGGACAATTAAACTTTTATTTCGCTTGTGCTGTTAATATAAAAGTCAGTGTTCCTCATATAAGGATAAGCTGGCATGCACTTTTGACTTCATAACTGGCAGCTGCCATGATTCCATGAGAAGCAGGCAGCCCAGTCAGGTTGGCTACTGTCTATCTTGCTAGTGCAGAGAAAGACACTCATTTTCTAAGAGGATCAACAGACTTAAAATAGGCTTCTTCTGTTGGTGCCCTTTGAAAACGAGTTTCTCTCCCTGAGTTGGTGGAAACAGATACATGCTACATGCAGGCGAGCCCACATACGTTTTGGTTGACGTAGTCAGTGCCTGTCGGCCTCCACACTGGCTCTGCATCACAGCTGAGGCACAGCCAAAATGAAACCCATGTGTATCTGTAAAGATACACATTGCATTTACTTGGGGGAAGGAGGACACAACCCATATTTCTTCTAAGAATTTCTTGGAACAACAAAGGTAAAAATAGTCAAGTCCTATAACTTTAACTCATTTAAAATTTTCTTAATTTCCACTTTTATGAAAGCTGAACTTTCTTTTACTTTAAAGTCTTGTTCATGCCAAAATTAGGTGAGTGACATGTAAGATTAAATTTGGTAAAGGTCATATTGCCTCATCAGCACTAAATTAATTCTTAATATAGAAATGTTAAACCTGCTGCCTCACAATGTAATACTCTGTGCATTTTCTATTCCCTTTGTGTACATATTTCTCATCAATATATATCTTATTAAAAAGCACATGGCACAGTACACTTGAGAGCTACAAATAACATATTTCGCTCTGCACATTTAATAACTTTGATAACGCCAGACCACAGCACAAAATGTTAAAAGTGGATATCTGCAGGTTGGATGAAATCTGTACTAAATGAATGCTTTTGAAGTATAATCATGAAGCACTTCCAAGCTAAAATGGTCTATTAAACCCAAGTTACTGTTAACATTTGTAGATATGTTCCGTTAGATTGCAGTTTTAATGCAATTTTTTAAAAAATGAACTTATTTTTAGCTTTAAAATGTTTCTAATATTGATAATGTTGCTTTAATACCATTATTTTAATGGATGAAAAAAGGACTATTTTCAAAAAACAAAATTAAGATTCAAGAGATGAAACTAACTGCATGATATCCAACAGTGACTATGAAAAGCATTATAATTATGACTATCATTTTCGACAGAAATAACAATTCACCAACTCAGTTAATTACTTTTGCTCAGATTTTCTCTTTTATTTGTACTGAAAAGATTAACTCTATATGAGTGGACTAATTTCAAATTCTATAAAATAAACATTTTCAAATGAGAGGAGGAATATAAAGAATAAGGTTAAGTGGGAAAACATATTTCAATATCTCAGTCATAAGGCTGGCTTGGCATCCTGGGATATCTAGCTCTCAAACATCTGCAGGGCCAAGGTTAGCCGTCACTAATATTGCTGACATAACCTTCTATACATTTAAATACATAGCTATCAACTGTGCATGAATTTGCTGGGTAGGTCCCATTTGACAGGTCCTATCTTGGGTCTTTCTCTTCTTTAATAATGGACAAGTAGCATTGGATTTAAATTATTTAACAGACATACCCTGCCTAAATGTGGAGAAATGAACTCCAGTCACCTAGTATCTGTACCAGATAGCTCAATCTCAGGGTGTCATACATTGTCGAGTTACTTCACATGACATTGTGTAACCCTTCCAACTTTTAGGCTTCACCATTATCATGATTGAGAAACTAGTGCGAGCAAAAACATTTAGTAATCTAATAATAATTTTACATATAAAATACAATCACAATAAAAATGTACATATAATAGTAACATTAATACAAATATCTTTGAAATATGAAACAATTATTTGCCAAGTTGGTGGTAAATCTGATGCGTTTTGGCTCTCAGGATTTCTTCAGAGGTTAATGTAATAGGTACAATCAATAACCTTAGAAAAAAGGAGAAATTAATAATATGAGAAGTAAAGAAAGGAAGAGGGAAAGGGCACAGTTTTTTTTAAGTTGAAAGGGCTAATACATAGTTCAATATATATTCATAAATTATAGTATATTTAGTTATTCTAAGGTACATATGATGAATAGTGATACTCAGCTACTATACTGTATTGAGATGTAATACTTAATGTTTGAATGTAAACAATTGTCTCACAAAAGTTGCTATTAACAATCAAATGTTTGGTATAGCCACTCCCAAAAAACTGTTCATGTTTTGCCCTCCAATATCCCTTTAATGCTGGTATTTCTCTAGCGGGCATGATACAGTGTGTGCGATTCATAGTGGATTGAAACGCGTTGCTTATGGACAAGTCTCAGGAATTCTCCAAAAGTTTTGCTACCAGTGAATTTGTTTTTTCCATTAAAGGTGACACTGTGTATTTCTAGTTAAACATAGTTATCTTCCATCAAGTTTAAATAAATGTTAGATTCATCAAGGTTTGATATTTTTAATGGGACATGGCAGGGTTGTGCTCTAGCTCCATTACTTTACGTGATTCCTCTAGAACCATTAGCTCAGAGCATTAGAAACAACAGAAATATACAAGGTGCTACAATTTAATCAAAGGAATTTAAAATCTCACTTTTTGCAGATGACATCATACTCACATTTGAAAATCTGGGTAAATCTTTATAAGCCTTGATGAAGGAAATTGACCATTTTTCAGCTCTTATTATACATTAAATATTGGAAAATGTCAGGAATTGGTATGTGGTATAGATAATGAAGGGAGAGAGTAATTAAAAAGGAAATATGGGTTTTATTGGAAAACTGATTACATAGTCTATGTAAGGATAAAAATATTATATGAGCCAACAACAATTAATAATTATAACTATCTATCATTACTGAGGGAAACAGCTAATAAGCTACATGACTGGAAAACAATATATTTGTCATGGTTGGGTAGAATAATGCTATAAACTGTCCTTCCACCTTTGTATTTCTTACTGAGATCAACCCCATTAAGGGTGGAGTATAAAATACTGAAACAGTTCCAACAAAGATTTAAAAATTAATTTGGCAAGCAAAACAATCAAGAGTAGCATTTTCCAGATTGCAAAACCAAGGACGGTTGAGAGTTCCAGATGGCGTTAAAATTCATGACACCGTTATGCTGTCACACCTTGCAAAATGGACCAATTGAAACCAAGAAAAACATACTTGGATTTGTATGGCACAAAAAAGGTAAAAGCTTAACTGGGAATTTATTCTGGTGTGACTGTAATTACAAGGAGCCAATTAATCCAATAGTCAAAGATCTAAAATACATGTGGAAAATAATAAGAAAAAAATATCTGCCATTGTATAGGATAGAAAGACAACTTCTTGAAATAGCCAAGAGTTGTATCCATAATTTAAAAATATACATATGGAGAGAAGCAGGTATCATCTCAATTGATCAGATTATCACAATAATCAAAACAATAAGTTTTCAGACAGAATGGAGCAACATGAACTAGAACCGCGGGAACTGTATACATATTTAAGGCTAAAAAAAGATGTTGAAATGAAGATAACATTACAGCAACATAAAGAAAAATTGTAGATAGATGAATTTTTGGAGCTTTATGGTTGAAAAAGTGGGTTAAAAGATCTTTTCGTGCTATAGAAAATTCAACAAGCTGTCACCAATAATAAAAAAAATTGGGAAAAGGATTTTGAACTAAATATTGAGGAAAAGGACTGGATGTACAACAATATTATATAAAGATGGCATTTAACTCCAGTAAGGCTGAAAAAGATTTATCCAGACTGTAGTGAATTTTTTGGAGATGTCAAAATAAAAAGGAACAGTAATCCACCTATGGTGGGAGTGCGAACTAGTGTCCTTTCTGGAGACGGGCTACAGCTATGTTATCAGATGTATTGGGTACTAAAATAGCATGTGACCTCTTGACTGGGTCATCATGATGTGATGACGTAGGTAGGAGGAGCTAGCTGATCCCGTGGAACCCTGTGTAATGGTCGGAGAAGCGCTTTGCACGGAGGAGAGAGACTGAAGGAAGAAAAAAATATCCATCCAACGCAGCCTAATCTAGTGATGCCTGAAGATCCAAACGCCGAAAAACTATCAGAGCAAGGAAAGTCTGAGCCCAAACATGATAATACAAACCTCTGCAACTTTCGTGGACAGTTTTGAGTACACCAAGAGACCAAGGGAACATAAGCTACTAAAGTAAAAGCCCCATGGAACATGGGGGGACTGTGAGTCTCGTATAAGATATTCTCTGCCCTTTTTTTGACTGTTACTATCTGTATTTGATTGATAGCTCTATCTCTTATGTCATATCTCTTGGATGTCAAAAAGCATATGGAAGTCGTGACAATCCTACTTAGTGCCTGAGGTTTCGATTAAGATCACAAATAAAACTGTTCTTATTGAATTAACAGTCCGTATTTTAGCTAAAGACAAAAAGCCCAGATAAATTATCCCCTGATGTATGGTTAGACTTCATTCAAAATACCTAGCAAAAAACCTGCAAGACAGAACTGCTTAAAGGAAGAGTAACTTATCACTCAAACCCTCAAAGCTGACTCCTGAACAGCACTATTGTTCAGCACCTGACAAAGGAGTGAAACTCATGACAAAAGCCACCCACTGATCTGCAAGGGCTTCTGAATGCTTATTTCATTTTATCTGAGAAGTATGAACTTTAAGGTCTAAAAATGTATCGGAACATACGATATAGTGTGCCTCTTAAATGTCTTGCAAAAAAAACCTGGATATAATGATGAATTATTTCTGATAATTCCAGTTACAATACCGTAAAATAAACCTGATAAAAAGGAAATTTAATATATAGGATCTATGACAGAACCCTCCATCACTGGGGTTCTTGGAGAAAACTAATGTCTTGCCCTATAGATTATGGGCCCTGGCTTATGTGCTATGTTTAATATGGTTATTTATTCAGATTGTTTTGTATGTTCGTTTTATGTCCAGTGCATAATTCTGTGAGTAGACCACTCGGATTACAATATGTCCCTGGGAGTAAAGGACAATGGTTGATAGTTTACCCCCTATAGTGCAGACAGACAGTCTTCTGCATTGGTATAATTTTCCATCTTTACCTGATTCTAATATACTACTCATTCTACTATGTGCTCAGCCACTGTTCTGTGTTAATTATATTTACTGTTAAAACTAATTGTGATGTGTTCTTGTATGTTTGTGTCATGTCTGGTTCATTGCTGTTTAGTTCCTGTTTGATTATATGTTGATTTGTGGGTTGAGTTTTATGTTAACTGGATTATGTTTGAATCTAGACTCTGTTACTGTTCAATAAATGTGCATTCCTGTTTCAAAGTTACTGGCCCTGTCTGGTGATTTGGAAGCTCCATCTGCAACACTGGTTCTGCCTGGTGGCTTGGGGTGGCTGACACAAGGAAGCAGAGTTCTTATGGAGGTACCCACTCGAGGGAACGTCACAGGATCTTTTGGGCCACTTCTAAGCAGATTAATTGTTTCATTCTGATGAAGATGGGAAACCTACTGTAAAAGCTACACATTGACTTTAAAAAGAATCTGAACATATACCTAATCCTATCTGAAAAGCATGGACATTAAAGTGTAAACATATAAAACATTAGTTCTTAAAGTAATACATCTCACAGAATAAGTGGAATTGGGAGTGTTGCATAAGAATCCCTTTTCTCTGCTCTGATTTTCCACTTGATAATATATAAAATTGCATTAAAAACCATACTTACAAAGGTCGAGAACTGACTGACACATATATACGAAAACACCGATAAAGTCCACTAACTGTCTGAAGTGCTGACCAGATTATATGTGTGGCCTTTTTATCTAAAGAGATAGTCTATCATGTATCAGAGAACAGAAATATATCTGGTTACAGACTTGTAAAATGACTTGCACAAAGAAAAGCACTTTAACAAATAAACCTTTTGGGGGACTACTGAGCTGGCCAACCGTTTAATCCTGAGGAAGGGAAACCTACGGTAAAGACCTAATGCTCAACCCATAGGGAACTTGAATATTTACCTTTCCCAGCCTTTGCCACATAGGACTGTTTAAGGCTAACAGTATTTCTTCAGAATATAGGCGGCTTTGGGATCCTTTGTACAAACAATAGCCCGAATAGTGGCAAAATAAAAACGTGGGGATAAACACTTGTTTTTGCAGACTGCTGGAAAAGAGAAAAGGGAAGAAGGAAAAGGAGAAAGGGAAGAAATGGGAAGAGAAAAGGAGGGGGAAAAGGAAGAACATTTCACTATACAGTGGAACTCTCCCCACATCAAAAAAATGACTAGGGAATCTACCTCTGGAAACAATGTCTTACAATATAGAAAACCGCAGTCCTTATTAATGGATAAAAAAAGGAAATACATTTTAAAAAAAGATATGGAAGATAAGGTTTTAATGCCATTCCAAAAACTGCAAGAAAAATTTGGTTTGATATGAGATATGTATACCTACTTAAGAATAAGGAATGTCTTGATGAAAAGCAATGTTTCTGAAAATTCCAGAGTGACAGATCTCCTCTGTAAGATCCTATAGACAAGGACAGATAAGAATTTATTCTCAAAATGCCAACAATTGCTCAGAGAGATGGGTAAAAAGGCAGAGCCCTCAGCACTTAGAAAAATGGAAATAAGACCTGAATTTCAAAAGAAATGGGAAAAGTCAATCTGTATGGTTAATTCTGTGGTACATTGCCTCAACCTGTCTAAAACCCACTATAAAATAATGCACAGATGGCACTATGTTCAAGCAGATTAGAGAAAATCTACCCTGACTCCCCTTCTTTTTGCTCAAAATGTGGCAACCCCAACCAGACTATAAACATATTTGGTTGTCATGTGGGGCAGTGAGGGCATTGTGGACACCTGGACTGGCCGCAAATGCAACCTGTATGAATTGTATGTAACTTTAGTAATTTCAGATGCACCACTTAATATTTATGATTATTTATGCGGTTTGGGGTTATTGTGCTTCCCTTTTTATTTGTTGCTTTAAATAATTCAAGCCATAACTTCTGGGTTGAGATTTATCATAGTTGTCTCAGTTTGTGTGAATTAGGAAGGCCTTTGCTCCCTTGTATGTAATATATTTCTTTTTTCTTTTTTTTTGACACTCAGACTCCGAAACACACAACTTATTTTTCGCTCCATAAGACGCACTTTTTTCCTCCTCATAAGTAAGGGGAAATGTCTTGCGTCTTATGGAGTGAATGTAATACATTTTCAGTACTTTATAAAAAACAATATAGTGCGCCTTATGTGGTGGTAAAAGCAGCACCAAACCAAACTAGGGTTCCACTTCTAGTTAAACATACAAATAATACAACAAGTGAATCAGTGCACTATCCCAACACTTCACACACTTAGTTACCCTTTATATAGAGGCATGGTTTCCTCCACATGTTATATCGAAGGGAAAACAAAGTAAAA
Organism: Pelodytes ibericus; assembly: GCA_036172795.1. Taxonomy (NCBI): domain Eukaryota; kingdom Metazoa; phylum Chordata; class Amphibia; order Anura; family Pelodytidae; genus Pelodytes; species Pelodytes ibericus. Next base: position 69,785,042 of record CM069862.1, read on the forward strand.
ATACAAAATAGTGAAGTAAGTCATATACAAATAAAGTTGTAATGGTAAAAACAAAGTCAGACCACTCACATTTCCCTGAGGATAGCTCAGTAAAAAAGGCATCCAGGGGCCCCTATAGGGGTATGGCAAATGGCACTTTCCCTCAATAGATCTTCACTCCAATGCAATATGAAAGAAAGGTAAGGGGACCAGGCTTCAGTAAAAGACATTTAATAAAGTATAAAATCAAAAAGCAGAGATCTTACATTAAAAACAGTAATATTGCCTCCTCAACAATGAAACAATGCGTTTCACCTACTAGAGGCTTTTTCAAGTGACACAACGCGTTTCACCTACTAGAGGCTTTTTCAAGTGACACTTGAAAAAGCCTCTAATAGGTGAAACGCATTGTGAGGAGACCTGGCTGCTACAAGACACGGAGCAGTTTAAAGAGACTTTTACCTGCATTTGAAATCTACTGTTTTTAATGTAAGATCTCTGCTTTTTGATTTTATACTTTATTAAAACGTCTTTTATTGAAGCCTGGTCCCCTTCCCCTTACCTTTCTTTTCTTTACCTTTCCTATAGCTTAGGACCAGTGGAGGAGGGAGACCGAAAAGAAAAAAAAAAGAGAGAAAGAAAGAAAAGGAAAGAGGGAGAGAGAGAAAAAATATATTATTCGGACAGAGTGAAAGAAGGAAAAACAAGAAGAAAACAAGTACAGCGGAAATGCTGTATAAAGGCTCCATCTAAAATTCAAACAGTAATGGAGATAAAGGGCAACCTTGCCTAGTACCATTACTCATAGCAAAGCAGTCTGGAAGAATCCCTTTAACTTTAACCCTCCTAACAGAGGGAATTGCATATATTGATTCAACCAATTGGAGATAATTTGGACCAATACCTACTGCCTTAAGGACCTCTACCAAAAATACCCAGCTGACCCTATCGAAGGCCTTCTTGGCATCTACAGATAATATCATAGTCGGAGAGTTACTATTATTGGCAAGATATATTGCATTTAAAGTTTTAATTGTGTTATCTCTAGCTTCTCTCCCGCCGACAAACCCTGACTGATCAGTATGTATTAAATTTGGGATTACCAACTTCAGTCTGTAGCTACCACATTCATCGGGGTTCTTGCCTTCTTTCAGAATTAATGTGATATTCCCCTCTAGCATACTTCCACTCCAGTTAAAACCTTTTAAAATTGAATTAAACTGAAAAGCCATTTGGGCCAGGGCTCTTTCCTAACTCCAAATACACAATTATTTCACAACCTCCTCCTCAGTAATTCTTTTATCCAAACTCTCCCTTTCAGCAGCCGACAACCGAGGCCAGTAAGTTGTTACTGTAATTCACTTGCTAGATATTTACCTGGTTTATTAGCATACAAGAAAATCTTTTTCTTAACTAATATTTGAGGTTTTGCTATTCTGTCATTCATCAGTTGAATGTAGTGAGATTTACATGTTTCCAAATTAATAAGATATTCTGGGGTTTGGGTTTATCTATAAATCGATTCTAATCTTCCAAGTTCTTCCAAATTATCTTACATTTTTTTATTTCTTACCTTCTTATAGGATCTTAATCTAATCAACTGGCCCCAAATAACTGCATTGTGTGCTTCCCAAACTACTACCTTGTTCATCTCTAGTTGATTATTCTCTTTAAAATAATGTCTAATTTTAACTCTGATCTCTTATAAATCATGGACATCATTCAGCAAGCTATCATTTAATTTCCAATTAGATACAATAATTCAAGATATACTATGACATGAGCATGGTCACTCCAAGTTATGGCTCCAATTTCTACCTTTTTAACCTTATCTATATAAAAATGTGACATAAAAATGATATCTATCCTAGTAAATTTTTGATGTAAATGTGAGTAATATGTATAACCTTTACTCAGATTGTGGTAAATACTCCATATATCGCTCAGCTGCATCGAAACTAACTTCTTTTTAACCTTTGCTATTTGATAAAGCTATGCTTGATCTGCCATCTGAGGAGTCATAGCATGGTTTCATAACTAAGTTGAAGTCCTCTCCCAGGATAATCATACCTTGAGAAAATGAATTTACTCAAAATATTAGAGATACATTTATGTTGCTTTCTATTAGGGGAATAAACACATCCTAACGTAAGTACCTGAGGCTCAATTGAAACCTTTAAGAAAAGGGCACTTACCCTCCTCGTCTCTCCACTCATCTAATAATATGAACAGGATATCTTGCAAGATGAGGAGGGCTACCTCTGCTTTCTTATTAGTTGTTGAACAAGATAAATATGACACATACTTGTTTTTTTATAAACAAATCTTTGTCAGAGTCAAGTAAATGAGTTTCTTGTATAAAAGCAAGACTAATCCCAAATAATAATCCCATTTAATGTTAATATCCTCAATTAATTTGTTGTCATTCATAAAATATAATACCCCTAATGAAAGTATTTACAAAATAACTCCATCTGTTACATATGGGGGAGAAAACAAGGGAAGTGAGATCACCCCACACGAGAATGAAGAAAAAATACAACTGGATAATTTATCGCAGAGGATGCCCCCATCCCAGGACCCGGGTAGGCATATACCCAGAGGAGAGCACCCCGGAGAGAGAGGGAAGACAAAATAAAATAATAATTAAAAAACAACAACAAGAAACACATCAGACCAAAACAACAGAAGACACAATAGAATTGGTGAAAAATAGGGTTCCTTGCCGCAAACCTATATCTGTAAACCACAGTACTCCATACTGTAGTTACGATAACACCCATGGGAGCAGTGAGCCGTAACTAGCTACTCCAGGGGGAAAAAATGATGACACATTGAGGCGCTGCCAAATGTTCCATGATCTCAGCAGAACTTAAAAAATGGAGGGGGAAAAACCCCAAAACAATAACAAGAAAGACATCAAAACAACAAAAAAACACAATAGAATGGGTGAAAAATAGGGTTCCTTGCCATGAAACCATATCTGTAAAACGATACGATAACACTCATGGGAGCAGTGAGCTGTAACTAGCTGCTCCAGAAAAAAAAAAATTATGACACTGCGAGGTGCTGCCAAATGCTCCATGATCTCCACAGAACTGTAAAAATTGGAGGGAAATAAATAAATAAACCCACTCATTGATCTATTCTCCACTCCATACTATTTCCCTGATAGACTAATACTACACTCCCCCCATTGTTTTAGAGGGAGAGAGAGAGAGAGAGAAAAAAAACACAAACGCAAAAAAGGGGAGAGGGCAGAATCACAGCCCTGCCTAATCTTCAAAATCCCATCCAATATATCTTGTACATCTACTGAATCCTTTCCTCTCTCCTTCCCTTCTTTACAGTCTTTCTAAATTTCTCCCATACCCCCAGAAAAAAAGGGGAGAGTAGATCTATGTTTAAGCATTTCGTATCAATGCACAGATTCTGTATCTTCTCCAGTGTTACAGTTGGTATATTATTTGAGCACCGCTTCCTCTTCTGTGCCTCGATCTGCCATCGAACGTTCGGTTTATAGAATAGCAATAGGATTATATGTATTCCATAAGCCGAAAGTCTATAAACCGAACGTTCGGTTTATAGACTTTCAGCATTTGTAATGAATGTAATAGTACTATTGGCTTTCACTACACAGAGAAAATAAAATGAATGGAGACTCTGTCTCTGTGTAGTGAAAGGCAATAGTACTATTACATTCATTACAAATGCTGAAAGTCTATAAACCGAACGTTCGGTTTATAGACTTTCGGCTTATGGAATACATATAATCCTATTGCTATTCTATAAACCGAACGTTCGGTTTATAGAATAGCAATAGGATTACATGTATTCCATAAGCCGAAAGTCTATAAACCGAACGTTCGGGTTATCGACTTTTGGCTTATAGAAAACGTATAGTAGTATTGCCTTTCTATGAACCCATTCATAATGCTTATGAATGGGTTCATAGAAAGGCACTACTACTATACGTTTTCTATAAGCCGAAAGTCTAGAAACCGAAGGTCGTTCGGTTAATAGACTTTTGGTTTATAGAATACATAGAATTACATGTAATTCTATGTATTCTATAAACCGAAAATCTATAAACCGAACGACCTTTGGTTTATAGACTTTCGGCTTATAGAAAACGTGTAGTACTATTGCCTTTCTATGAACCGAACGAGAGCCCCATTCATAAGTATTCTATAAAGAGAACGAATAAAACGAAACCAAACGAAAATAATGAACGAATTTCATCTGAAACGAATGCAGTAATGAACGAAATTCGTTTTAGACTAAATAAATAACATTTTCGTCTGAATGGACGAAAACGAAACGAAAATTTTAGTTTTGCACATGTCTAGTAACGAGTTGATTCTTCTAGTACTGGTTCAAATGTTTTATCAAGTGCTATTGATAATTCCAGAAATGTCAGATTTTGAGGGCAGGTTTTTTAATATTTCCTGCCACGATACTGAGCATGGTTGATTCTGTGGATTCCGCATTTCTACATAAGCTGTAACTCCAGATATCCTTACTTTCCATACGGACTATATCTGGTATCTGGTCACATGCATCTTCTTGACCTTCTTTATGTTCCATAGGTTGGCCAAAAAAATCCTTTTATTTTATGAGGTTGTGCCTTTGGGATTATCCCTCGCGTGTGTTTCCCTATAATCAGGAGCGTTGATAGGTAAACAAATGATTGGGGGTCAGAGCCCAGATGAGCTCAATTGCACACACTCTCACACATACACACTCACACCATCTTTCTCTCTCACACACACCGTCTCTCTCTCTCTCTCTCACACACACACACACACACAGTCTTTCTCTCTCTCTCGGTGCACAGCAATTGTGATTGGAGACCTAATCCATCCTTAGGTCTGCTTCAGACTCTTTTTTGGACTCTTAGTGCGATCACCTTGGCACACACAAACAAAGCAGCAGGAGCCTTGTCCTGGAGCAGCTTCTGCTTCACGCGTCTGTCTATCACGCATCCATCTCACTCCATCTCACTCAGTCTCTCTGTCACACCCCCGTAGCTCCATGATCTGGAAGTGACCCGGAAGTAAAGCAGGCACTCCTCTCCTCCACATCCGCCTCCTTCCTCTCTGCCACAGCCCCTCCTCCCTCTCTGCCACAGCCCCTCCTCCCTCTACTCCACAGCCCCTCCTCCCTCTCCTCCACAGCAGGACTTAATATATTTCAAGAGATTAAAATGTGTTAAAAATATTTATTGTTAGGACCCACTAATGTTGGAGACAAAGTGGTGGGCTAAGCATGATATGGCCATGTAAAGTGACCAAATCTCAATTTTTCCATCTAAGTACAATATTACTAAGTACTGTATATCCAATGTAAGTACTATCTCCTAACTGACCTTTGCTAATACAATAAGCACTGGACATAAATACACCTATTTTATTGCAACACAACAACTATTTATCTACGTAAATAACTAAATAAAAGGCCTGATTATAAGATGATTCTATTAAAAAAAAAAAAAAATGAAAGCACTGTTTTTGCCACTCACTTGTGTTCACACTTACACTCTGCCACTCACTCATTAGTAAAGGATGTGCAGAACTGTGGCTAGTAAAGGATGTAAAAAAAAGGTTTTCTTGCCTTTCTTGATAACTTTATTTTCAAGGACACAGTATCTCCCTCTTCTCTATCTCTGAAAACCAATCCTAAGTGTGTCAGTAAGAGAGAGGAAGTATTTTGGCAACAAAATGTCTTTTGGTTTAGCACCCATGCAAGTATCAAAATGGTGGCTTAGGCCTTCCCGTTTTAACTGCTTGGAGGCCAACCCTCTAGGGCAGTGATAGCAAGCACGTTTGGGAAGAAGTGCCCAATTTTGCTCTGAAACTGATTTTCACACGTCAAAGTGCCAACACTGCATTCACACACACATATACACATACTTATACTCATACTCACACATGCTTATACTCACACACATTTATAGTCATACTCCCGCACACACACTTATACTCACACATACACGCATTTATACAGTTATACTCATCCTCACACACACACACTTATACTCATACAAACACACGTATACTCACACACACTCATACTCATACTCCCCCCAGCACACACACTTATACACACACACACACTCATACTCATACTCCCCCCAGCACACACACTTATACTCACACACACATATACTCATACACACCCACACTCATACTCAGACACACACACTCACACACTTATACTCATACTGACATACACACACTTTCCCACTCCAGATTCTCGGGAGAAGAAGCAGATGTCCAGCTGCACCTGTCTTTTAAGCAACAATGACTTGCAACAAACTCATTATACTTATAGCATGCAGAAAAGCAACAAAAACCCGGCAAGCAAAAAGTAATCTTATGTTTATTCTTTCATTCGTTCAAGTCAAATCAGGTCATAAAATCCATTTCCAGTAAAAAGTATGCAAAAGTTTGATAAAGCAAACAAGAATACTTAGCATATTTATTTTCAATACCTTCTTATTAATTGGCTCCTTGTTTGCACATAATAGCTGCTATACAAAAATCATTTGTGCACAAAACTATGTAGAAATATATTGCACATTTTAGTGTACAAAGTAGGAAGTCTCCTGCCTAGGGTTGCCAACCAGTCGATTTGGACTCACAGACGAGCAGGTCAGGCTAGGTTACTAGCATGACCAATTTGTTTTGGCAGCACTGGGCACAAAAAGAGTCCACAAAAGCAGGCTATAGTAAATGCATTTACATACATACATACATATATGTGTATGCACAAAGACATAAGGATCCATAAAATGTGGTTATTTTAAAAAAAATTACTTTTTTTTCTAATTTAGGTATTGTGGGTTGTTTTTTGCAAGTCTGTTATCAATTATCCACAGTACATTGTTAAATTCAGGGTTGTCCAACTTGCCACCTATGGGGCAAATGTGGCTCACTTGATAGCAAGGTGTGATCAAAGTGACTTAACTGCACATATTTCAGTAGAGATATTTTGTATCATTGCTAAATAAAAATATAAAATATGACTAACATGCTGTTCTTCACCATTTCTATAAATAAATAACAATATTGCGATCCATATACACTTCAGATAAAAACCTGAAGGCTTAGTGAGCATACCCTATTTAACCACATATACATGTGTTCACACATTAACCCACACTACTCATGTGCACATGAATTCCTATTTACATAGATACTTGAATCCTTCTAACAGCCCGGTACTGATTTCTAAAAACATAGTAAAAAAAGGGGGTTGAATATTAGACTGGTTTTCAGTTTAGAATGTTACCCAATAATTGTTCTTAATACATTGTTTCCTATGTTTATCTGTTACACATTTGCTTTATATAATCATAGCATTATTAGATCAGATGTCTACATTAACAAACAAATGACAATACATATGGTAATGAAGTATAGGTGCCTTGGAACTTACATTTAAACAAATGGAAACATATATAGAGACATATTAGTTTGCTAAAAAAAAAAATTACATTTTATTTTCAAGGTTTTAATAATTCCATATTTTCCTTCGGCTACAAAGTGAGGGAAAAGTATACTTGGGTAGTGATTTGAAATTTAAATATGAATGATGCTTAATTAAATTAGAATGTCATTTTGCATAACAAATGTTACTCATAGTGTCAAACAAAGAAGTATTCTTAAAAGTTTCTCAAGTGAACAATTTCCAAAATTCCAATTATTTAATACTATAAATTAATAATGCACATCAATTTATTATCATTTTAATTGTAATACATTTACCATCTTCCAACTTGTAAGGAGTTTAATGGTGTAAAAGAAAAATGGTAATTCAGACAAAAAGCACTTCAGTCAAATGTGAGCCAAATATGCAGAAATGGCCAAAGGATAGCTGGTCATTCATTGTAATACCATAGCAGCAGTAGGAAGGAGATGCGGTAAATGCACATAGGATCAGTAGCAATTTGGTCTTTTCAATAAAAGTAAATTGACAAGGGAACACCAAGAATCAGACATTAATAGGTGAGCTGGAAAGACAGGATAGATATTTTTTATTGTTAAAAGGACACATACCCTCACAAAAGTTACTTGCAGTGTACAGGCTTTTTCAGCATCAGATTTGATGATCAAATTAAATAAGAATCCCTTTTTAAAGATTATATCAAGCCTTTCCCCACTGTCAGTTCCAGGCACCAGCCCCAATACACAGTAGTGTATCTTCAAAAAGGCAAACAAGGTGTTAAAGCACACTTTTGGTGCTTCAAAAATTTTCGCTGCCTCCCCCACGTTCAGCAATCTTAGCTCCTTCCAATTAGGGGGTCTGTAATGAGGGTGATGGTGGCATGTAATGGGGGTGATTGGGCATTTAGTGTGTATGCAATGTGGGTGATGGTGCATGTAATGGGGTGATGGGGAATGTTGTGGGTGTGCAACGTGGGTGATGGGGCATGTCGTAGGTGAGCAATGTGGGTGGGGGGGTGCACAAATTTTGTCTGCCGAGGGCAGCACAAAACCAAGATACACCACTGCCAATACACCCACACTGGTCTTAAAGCAGTGAACCACATTGAGCATGTCCGTATAATTTTTTTCTACTTGAGTTTGCAGTTTAGCCTGTGGGGCTGATGCTGTATTCACTGCTTCCTTGTTATTGGCTCAGTCTGGAGGGTGTGTCAGTGTCTCTCAAAGGGAAAATAATGAGAAGCTGAAGAAGCCTGCACCAGTTAATCTCTCTGTACTCTGCAGCAGCCATCACAAACTGACTGCTCTATTCGTGAATTTTTTTTATACATAATTGCAGGAAATTTTATTTAAAAAATACATAATTGCAGGAAATTGATAAGACAATTTCAAATGTTGGGCCAAAGTAACCAATTTGGACTGAATGTCCTGTTTAACTGACTGGGGGAATCTTTTAAATTCTACTACTTTTGGACTTAACCCCTTTGTGACAGATGGTACCTATGATGGTTGTTGATGACCAAACTGTGCTTCATGATCGGGAGCCAGGAATATACAAGCAGAGATCCAATCAGGGTATCTACAGACCCTGTGGGTCCCTGCCAACATCCCATGATATTTTGTGATGTCACTTGTGACCTTGCAGAGGTGTGCTCATTACCTGGAAGTTCGGGCAGCAGAGTTGCTAAAAATGTGAGTTACCTGCAGGGATAGGCACCAACATTGCTTGTAGTGGACATTTACTGGGGTCTGTCTCTTTTTTTTTTTATTTTTTCAGTTTGTGGCTATTTTTAACTGGTTGCGAGTGGCAGATTTTAGGGCTGTTTTTATTTTATCTGCAGCTCCTAGTGTATTAATCATCCAAGCAGGAGGACTGTAGATTAAATGTCTTCATATTTTCGCCTGCTGATGGCAAGTGACATATAGGAGGAGGAGACTTGGGAGCCCACCCAGCCACTTCTATAAAATCAGAGTTATCCTTTAAACAATTAATCCTAAGCCTTGTTTGATTGACTGCATAGAACACATTGTCATTTTTATTCATGACCATTTATGCCAAAATGTGGACAGCTGTTCATAAGTGTTTAGTATGTAAGAGATCATAATCTACCTTGTTGATTCCAGCTAGACAAATGTTGTTGTTTACTCGTTACTAGTCTCATAATTTTGCTAATCAACTTCACATACTCTTTGAAACAATAAAGAATTTCTGACATCATGGGCAACATGGGGGTTAATAGATCTCACCATAATGTAACAGCTGTTCTAAGGTGCAATGCTTGCTAATATAACTAAACAGTCTGATTGCTTTAAACAATATATACCTTAGGTTGAAGTGTCTTGCCACATATCTCCAAATAATTCACTTGGACCACAGTATTAGTAAATTATAATTATATCACACATATTAAGAATCATTTCTTGTTAGCAATCATGAGAATATTTTTTCACCTTTTTATGAATTTGAAAACATATCTAGTTATTACATGTGAAGACATGAATAAATATTAACAGATTTATAAATTCAGTGAGAAATACGCCCCAAAAAAGTATCTGACCCTTTAATGAAGTCAAACCATCAAAGGTTCTTCATATGAATACACACAAAGAAAAAAGGAACATCACATTTCTGCTTAATTTTCAGTCACAAGTGCATGACACTTACCTAACCTTTCTCTTCCTTTGGTGTTGCACCATTGTTGGACAACCACAAATGTAACTAAAACCACCATTTCATTATTCTTTGTTTTCACTTCCACTTCACAATATCACAACGTTGAAAAATCATAGTGATTCAATAACTATTCAAAAGTACATGGATCAACTAACAGTGCTAAGGCCATACCTACCAATGCAGTCACATGTTCACACAGTGTTGCATAACCCTGTGATGTTAAGTTTCATTCTACTCCTTGGTCCCACGAGGTACCAGGTGGCTAGAGCTCACTCCTTATACATTACTGTGCAAAAGTTTTGGGCAGGTATGAAAAATGTTCTATAAAGTAAGAATGCTTTAAAAAAATAGATTTGTTAATAGTTTATAATTAATTGAAACAGAAACTGCTGCAAAGGAGGAATAAAACTAGGTGAGGAACAGCTAACAAAGTGAGGTTGCTGAAGACAGTTTAATGTCAAAAGTCTTACACCATTGCAAGACTCTGCACAGCAACAATACACAAAAGTAGTTATACTGGACTCCCAAGGTCACTCCCAGACAGACATTTCAAGGCAAACAAGTGTTTCCAGATATACTCTCCAAGCTCTTTTGAAGAAGTACAAACAAACAGGCAATGTTGAGGACTGTAGATGTAGCGGTTGGCCAATTTTGTACAGCAGATGATAGACACATCATGCTTTCTTCCCTTCGCAATCAGATGTCCAGTAAAGGCATAAGCAAAGAATTTGCAGAATACAGTGGGATTCTGGTACACCCATCTACTGTCCACAGAAGTCTGGTAAAAATTGGTCTCCATGGAAGACTTGCCGCCAAAAAGCCATACCTCTGACATAGAAACAAGGCCAAGTGACGTTATTTGGAACTACGTACACCTCTGTAAATCTTTGTAAATTTTGCAAATTAAGAAGCAATTTATATGCTATGTAAATATACTCTTCTGTACCAACTGTTTGCTTTGGGTTGCATTTATTCATAAGATATAAGTGAATACTGCGTGATTTGTATAATAGTGCATTGCTATATGCCTATTTGTGCTATTTGTTTGTCTCCTTCTTTGATATACATGGTTATGGGTTTTGAGGCAAGTGGGAATACAGGATAAACTAGAAATTCACTAGGACTGATCATATACCAGTTTTGATTTTATTCTCAACTAACACTAAATAATTTATTATATGATCCAAGGAAGATGTTGATTGATTGAATGTATTATTCTAATTGCTACCATTACAAAACAAAAGTTGTGAAATTGTGTTGCATTTTCTTCCTCTTTGTATTGATAAATTTGGTGTTATGCATAAAATCGGCATACAGGGGAAAAGCGAATAAAACGCTCTTGCCATGTGGGCCAATGTACAATGCTAACTTCTGAGCTATATGTATCGTTATTCTGGGATGTTTTTGCATAAATAACAGCTGCTACAAAGCAATAATCTCTGTCTAATCCAATCTGGTGAAGGATCTACTTCCCCTCACACAACAAACTCAGTATATGCATAGAAAGCATAATGGAATCACCATTATGCATAAGAGATGTCGACTGCAGCTTTTTGGTAGCTTCCCAACACTTTTGTATGTGGAACTTTCTATAAATAATGACATTATCCTCAAGATTTGTAATCTTTTTTGCAGTTATGTTTTAGAAAGAACCAACTCTAATAATGTTGCAGCAAGAACACACAAAATAAACCGTTTGTAGTCTGTGGATTTCACTGAATTCTAACAAATCAAAAAGCCCTAAAGGTGTATGGCTATATGGATTTTTCAATTTAGGTAATGGTCCCACCGTGACCCTTGTAACACTCAAAATTTAGAAAGCCTTTTGGCCATAGGAACAATGTAACAGAAAGCTAATAAAGAGATTGGTTCACTTGGTTTTAATTCCCCACCGATGAGTCTTAATTGTGTTTACTGTTCCAATTACTTTATCAAAGTGAAGTTTATCAAAGAAACTTATTTTAGAATACATTTTGTTAAATTGCTTCATTCATGGGAAGCTTGTATCTATAGCCTATTTGTGTTAGAAAAAATGCAGCTATTAATTCCACTTCTTCCTAGGAAAATGCAGAATACATATTTTTATGTATTATTATCACAGCTGACAATCTTGCTCTGACATAAAAAAAAAATAACAATGTCCATTTTAATGTTAGTACCATATAATTCACAATTTAATTGGTAGTTAATAAGTATAGATGTTTTATAATGCTTGTGTATTGGAAGCCGTGGGTATATATTTTTTTGTTGTTGTTGTAAAAATGTGGCATACATTACTCAGACAAAGTAGGTTTTTTTTTTGAAGATTATACTTTAAAAAAAAAAAAAAAAAGACAATTTAATTAATTTATTTTTTTCTTACACAAATTCAACTATGAAAAGGAACTTTTATAAAAAAAATGTTTATACAACTGCATGCTGCCTAACTGGTAGTTTGCCTCTGCCCGAGAACCCCCGCAAAACAGCCTGTCACAAGCTGGTCTCGTTCCCACCATGTACTGATACCCGGCTCACCAGGTAGACACTGGGCAGCTCTGAAGTTTAAACAGCTTTGAAAATAGTGGCTGATTCTTCTGACCAGGGCCCCTTGATAGTTTATCAATTAATATGTGACTAAAAGCCAGGGTCCGCATCCGCTGGATGTTACACATTATTTGATAAACTATCAAGGGAGGGGGGATCAGAATTTTTTTTTGCCCTGGGAAGTGCCCACTTTGCACATCAGTTAAAGCGAACCCTGCCTACACACACACTCACGCATAAATATACACAGTCACACTTACACACACGCACCCTTACACAGACAAACACTTAGTGATCATTTCACACACACACGTACATACACTTACAGAGACACCCTTATACACACTGTCACACACACACTTACAGACACACACTTAGTCATCATTATACACATACATACACTCCCAGAAACAACGTTATACACACACAGAAATACACACATAAATATACACACTCACAGACACCCTTATGAGCTCTCTCCCTGATCCATCCTCCTAGAGGTGTGGCTAGTGCTCCATGTGAGACAGTCACACTGGCAGTGGGGGCCCATGGGGCAGCTGCCTTGGGCCCCCAGGAATGAGTGGGCCCCGCGCAGATGCCCCGTTTGCCTGCACTTTTTTATTTTATTTTTATATTAAGATAAAGCGCCGAGGCCTGGCCCTTTATTTATGAAAGATAAATGTACAAGGACAATGTACAGCATCCGGTGCATAAAGAGGAAAGATCTGACCTTGCACCGGAATATATTGTGTGTGCTGACTTGCTAAAACTCTTTTTTTGTGGTATACTTCTGTCAGATAAATACAAAATCAGGATCATATATCTCCCAAAATGTTAAATGGTCAAAGAGGTACACTTTTATTTTTGTGGGCATTGCTGAAAGTGCGCTTATAAGTGCGGCATTACAGTGGCATTTCAGTGGCTTTATGGCCATTTTATAACTAACTATGTATGTAATTTGACAAGTCATTAAGAATAAGTTGTTGTTTTTTTACACACATTAATATAAAAACACATTTACTGCCGTTTAAACAGACTTTATTGTTTGTTTCATTGTTCTGAAGCCCTGTAATACACTTATCCACACCAAACATTCCGAGTTCCCAGAACAAAGGGACAATCAAAAAAAGGACAGGGGGTTTTAAGAGCAAAATAAGGACTATTCCTCCTAAATAAAGACACTTGGGAGGTAAGGGTTAATTATGTTACTCCCACATTCGGGAACTAATTGCCTTTAACAATCAGAGATACATCATTACAGACATTAAAAATAAAAAAAAATAAAGCCCCACATCTTTTCACCAGGCATTCAGTCAACAAACAAAAACTAATTTCCCAATAAAAAAAGTTCAGGACTTTTATAAAATAATTTGAACTAGGGCTGATGCTATTCTGAAGGCAAAATGTGGCCCTGCTGCTTATTATGTACTTGATATTTATATAAATTGTCTATTGAAAGGTACTGTATGCCTCTTTATGCTATTCATAGCAGACACACGGCAGCAAAAGCAATTTTGGATTGTTGTTTCACAGTATATTATTAAAAGCCAAGGTGTATGAATGGTGATGCATATCACTATAAATTAGGGTATTGTAATAACAAAAACAACTATTAAAAGCCAAGATATTCCTTATAAATGAAATACAGGATAACAATGCTAAATTCAATGCATGCACTATTCTGTTGCAGTTTGCTGGTTTATACACCAAACCACTATACATTAGTAATGTATGTTTATAAAATAAGCATGGTCTATGTACCCCCTTTGACTTTGTCTCAATTGACCTATTCGTATGAATGAGGACTCTATTTCGGTTCATAGAATAGCAATAGCATCACATGTATTCCATAAACCGAAATACATTCGTTTTATAGACTTTCGGTTTATGGAATACATGTAATGCTATTGGCTTTCTATGCAATCAACCATTAGTTTTTGGATTTATTTATGTCATCATTGTGAAAATCAATCACATTAACATAGAAACATAGAATGTGTCGGCAGATAAGAACCATTCGGTCCATCTAGTCTGCCCAATTTTTTTTTTTTTGAGTACTTTTATTAGTCCCCCGTTCCCGGTCTTATAGCTAGGATAGCCTTGTGTCTATCCCACGCATGCTTAAAATCCTTGACTGTGTTTACCTCTACCACTTCTGCTGGCAGGCTATTCCATACATCCACTACCCTCTCAGTAAAGTAATACTTCCTGATATTACTTTTAAATCGTTGCCCCTCTAATTTAAGACTATGTCCTCTAGTTGTGGTAGTTTTTCTTCTTTTAAATATACTCTCTTCCTTTACTGTGTTGATTCCCTTTATGTATTTAAATGTTTCTATCATATCCCCCCGTTACGTCTTTCCTCCAAGCTATACATGTTAAGATGCTTTAACCTTTCCTGGTAAGTTTTATCCTTCAACCCATGAACCAGTTTAGTAGCCCTTCTCTGAACTCTCTCCAACGTATCAATATCCTTCTGGAGATACGGTCTCCAGTACTGCGTACAATACTCCAAGTGAGGTCTCACCAATGCTCTGTACAATGGCATGAGCACTTCCCTCTTCCTACTGCTTATACCTCTCCCTATTGATCATATGTAATAAATGCAAAGTACATTAAATGACAATCAGTGCTGTATGAACACTGATTGTCAAAATCTTCCCCTTGACACATTTTTATCTTGTGTCAGAGAGAGAGGAGAGAAATATACTGTGTCTCAGAAAAAATATAAAATAAAAAAGGCACAAAAAATGTTTTTTTTTTTTTTTTTTAGCATTTTTACACTCTTTATTTAATTGTAAACATTACACAAATGGTTACATCTTAAAACAAATGGCTGCAAAAGAAAGCACTATCTTTCCTTAAAAACAATATATTATATGTGGGGATTCATTAAAATAGCAAGCTTACACTTTAATTTAAATGCACACATAGCTAAATTAGGAAAAAAGTAATTGTCCAGAACGGACATCAAATCAAAGAATACCATTGTCCTGAATGGGTTAAAGAATGATATTTTTGAAAAAAAAAGCACAAAGTAAAGAGAGAAGTAAGCAAAAGTAATATTTACAATGTTCTCACACAGAGGGAGATGTTACATATACTTTACAAAGTGCATGCTGATTATACTCCATTGCTTGTCAAAGTTATTATTATCTACAAAGAATCAGCTGTGCCCATTGGCCTTGAGCCAATAATGGGAAACATTATCTCACTGCTACTGACATGAGAAACCCTTATTTTCAGGAAAAAATTTAGATGCTCTCTTAGCATTAATGGTGGGGTCAGTTCATAGAGCAGTAAGAGGACACACACATTTATGAATGAGAGCTGAAATGGTCATTGGCATATTCAGTGAAGCACATTTGAATCTCTGTTCACTAGAATTATGTAAATGTCTAAACATATTTGTATCCTTTCACAGTGATTTTCATAGTCATCAAAACGGTGATAAGGCAGCTGGAGTACCATAATATGCATGCCATTGGGTGTGAATCACACACACAACATTGATTAGGTTATGTTCGCTACCTCAGGGGCATGTGATCCTCAAATTTCAATTATTTAAAAGAAAAAAGTTTCCCAGATCCACACAAAACCAAGGGGATATCCCCACATGCTTCCTTCTGTCCAGATGCTATTGTGGGGTAGTCAATGTTATACAAACAAACTTACTTACTTAGACAGCAGCACAATGGCCCAAAAATATAGATCATACAGAAATACCTAACCTGTCATTGCATTTCCAAGATTTGCCTTTGCTCCCCAATGTCTTGCAACAATAGTACAGGAGCTCACATGGTGTAATTAAAAACACCAGCTTTATTTTTCAGGCATATATATAAAAAAAAAAAAATCATAAATAAGTATACATTTATAAATCATTGATGAATCAGACATAACAACTGTCATTGCACCCCCATGTCTTACCATTTCTACCCCAAGACCTTCCATTTCACCCACAGGACTTCTTATTGCAACCCCAGGACCTGCCATTGCACATCCAGGACTCATCATTGTACCAACAGGACTCACCACTGCATTCCCATGACTTGCCATTGCACCCCAAGACTTGCAATTGTACCACTCAAATCCCACAACTACAAGGCAATCATATGCACATATACAACAATAAAAACAATTGAAAGAAAGCTATTATAATTATCTGCATTCTGTTGCCTTAGATATTTCTGTTCTCTGTTTTAGTGTTGTACACTTTTATATATATTTTTTTTTTCTAGGATTTAATGTGTAAAGTTTGGGTTTCCATTCACCCAGTCTTGGTATCAACATTTAAAAAACACAACCATTACTAGTAAATATAACTTACAGGTTTCATAAGGCATAATAAAAGCTTTCTTGGAGACCACAGTTTCCATACAGTAGGTTGAAATGTTGATGAAATCCTGTTATTTGTTATAGCATGTCTTGTTTTGTATATTAGTATTACAGACACATAATATGGATCACTAATGGACAAATGGACATGAATGTTGTGTTAGTATTGCTTTTGAATCACAAACACAGCAGGAGATTGGAAGCAGACAATTTACTCACAGACTGCACTGAGTATCTGTGTGATGTTGGTTCTTCTTATTGCAATGTGAAACTGGGGAAGCCAATTACACCAGGTGCTCATTAAAGTTGTTACTAGTTGAAGAAGAAACACATTTCCCACTGTACACTGCATAGCTAAGAAAAGAAATACATTATATTTCTCAAACTCAAAATTTGAAGCAACACTACCAGAAATTTCCTGCTTTTCATTTTCAACGCAGCCTGATTTGTAATGAAAGATTTTTAGATCAACATGGATTTTATATTTCAAAGACTTAACTTCCAAAATGCTGTTTTGATCACACATTACTCTGTGCAGAGAATTTAAAGACACACAAAAATGTTCATGATATTGTAGCTGCAGCCTATGTTAATTGTAACTTCAGATAACAGCTATGCCCAATTACTACACTAATCACATAATTATGCATTGAAAAACCTTGACCTAAACTCTCACAGCATTATTCACTTATCATGAGTTGAGTCAACACTGTCTGTTTTCAGGCCTCACTAAGCATTCCCAGAAAGCTCAGTGTCAGGTCAAATGTCATAAAAGTGCTTTAGACTTTTTATCCATGATTCACAAGTGGTATTTATACCATTTAGTGAATAAACATGTTACTGTTTTAAACTGCATGCATTTTTAAAGCATAAATAAATTGCTTTTTTTCTTGATGTATTCCTTGTATGACACTAAATAGCGCTAGTAAAAAGATACGAATCCATTGTGTGAAATCAGTAATTATTGTTTAGTGTTATTTTTTCACTGTTTAATCATCATTATTTGGGATTCCTGTACAGTGACTGTAACATTTAAGATGAAACAAATTTGTTGAGACATTCAACAAAGCATTACTACTGTGCTGACTACATAGTGTTATCAAGCAACTGTAAGAGCTACAACAAAGGACATAACTTTAAATACAATGGCTACCTAAGGTATCGGACAACAGTCTAAAATTCACCAGTTTAAAACTTAACAAAAGTGATGCATACAATGCAAAGCTGTATGTTTGTTTCTCATACTATATATTTAAATATAAAATGTAATTAGCAAAAATTCCAAAGCAAATGTGCCCTCACAACAAAATTCCAATGTTTTTAATGACAAAAATAAAGAACACTACATTCTTCACCTTTAAACAAAATATAAAACGCAAGAACAACATAGCGTAAAATGATATATTACATGCTGCAGAATGTGTTCCTTGCAGGAGTAATAGGTGACATAAATTATATAGTTTGAATCACCTAATACTGATGGCCATCATATTGTATAGCACAGGTAACACAAATAACTATAAACATAGTTTCCTGTTTTGATTGATGATAAACTGAAGGACACATTTCACATTTTCTGAATCAATATCTTGTATGAGAAAGGGATATTCTGTCTTCCAAGATTGTCAACAAGTTATAAAATAACACACAATTCAAAGAAACCCAGTGGTGATTGGTTTAGCTACCTTCTCTTTATTTCTACTCACTACTGTGTTTTGTTATCTTGTGCATCTTTGCAGTCAATTATTAGTACTATACAGTATGAATCAGAGAAACTTTAATACTGATATAAATGACTAAAATTTCAGTAGCAATAAAAACTGTCAAGACAAGTTCATATTTAAGACACTGTGGTTTATTCACTAAGCGGTGAACTGTAGTGAACTGAGATTGACTCTAATATGTTTGTAGTAATCACCTCACTTATTTATTACTAGACCTGAATAATCATGACTGTTGCATGGTGATCCAGCAAACCAGGGAACTTGAACACAGGTCTTGGACAATAGAAGCATAGTCTCAGATATATCTTGATTGGCGCTTAGCAACATCACACTTAATTTGTGCATCATGACTTCAGGCCATTAAATGGCATATATAGAGAAAAGACTCCCAATGATCTTAGCTGATACATAGATAAATTGGTTATTTATTGTCCACAAACAAAGCACAGTTCAGCCCCACTAACACAATGACTGTTGCTTACATTACATTGCCATTTATTTATATAGCACCAACAATTTACACAGCACTTTTACAGAGCATAAAAAGGGAGTTACAAACAAAATTAGACAAACATATTCGTACTAAAACATAGTTGAATCATTTTATTGGTGCCAATTTTTATCTTTTCATGTCCTAAATTTGTTTTTTATTTACATTTTCAATAACTCTGTTTATTTCTCCAAATGTTCAGATACTCATGTTAATTTCGCAAGACTTTGCAAAGAGTTAGTGAAGTGTATAATGTTGATTACAGTGTGCTGTACAAAAAAAACATGTAATTATTAATGCAGCCCATGTTGTTGCTCTGTAATGTTGCTAATGAGTTTTTTTATTTACTTAGTTTTTTTTTTTTTAACACATCACTGTAGCAATGTTATGAATAGATTCAGATACTATCTGGGAAACTGTGGATAAAGTTCCCAGCAAGTGTGAAAATAACGCACACAATCTAAAGGCTGAAACAATGGCAGAAACTCTAATTAGTAGACCAGAACGTTGTTCTATTTTGTAAACATTGTCTGCTTATTGAATTGCTGTTAACAGTTTTTTTTTTAATTAATACCATGATTTGTTTACTAAATGTTGACCCCTTCATGCCTAATGGTGCTTTTTATCCTTCTGGACAAATGGACCAAAAAGGTGACTTTGTGTTCCTGGCCCAGCTCACAGAGTGATTAAGAGCTCAGACACAGAGGTAGAGACTAGATCAGGGTCTTTACAGACTATGTGAGTCCCTGCCAAAACATTTTGAAACTTCACGTCACAGCCCAAATTGGTTAAATGTAACCAGAGCTTACTGTGAGTGTTGGTTACTTTTTTTTTTTTTTTGCACTCAGATCCTAAGACACTTTTGTCACGAAGTGAATTCTGACATTTTGCCTGACTGGGGTTCTTGGAGGGGCCTGAGGGCCAAACACCTCCCTGTAGATTATGGACCCTGTCTGTAATGTGTTTAAGCCTTCCATTGTTTAATTATGTCAGCCACCCAGTCTGACTATCTTGCTTCTGGCTCCAGATTAAAGTGGCTAGATACTGCTTTACTGGTGATGTGTTTACGTTTTCTATTGTTTAATCAAGTGTTATCTGATTGCAGTTTGGTGTATATGTGCTGTGTAAAACACAAATAAAAGAGTTGTTCAATCTTGCTGTACCTAACTGCTAGATGTCCTGTCTATTTGGGTACAAAGAGCAAGGGTCCAGGAAAGACTTGCTGGGCGAATGCTGAGCTGTAAGTGGGGGCTAAGGAGGTGATTTCCCACAACGGACAGAGGGTCTACTTCGTCCGGTAGACGGTCCGTTACAACTTTATTATTAATCAGATTGGTTAGACTGATCTTACGTGCGCTGAGATCATCCCTGTGCGTTGAATGTGTTGATAATTGATCATTTTCAAATCCAATACAATTTAGATTGAATCTTATTCATCTTTTTCCCTCCCCACCCTATCCGATCATTCTCCTTAAATCTATCTATAGGGTCTCGATCTTTCTTTATTGAGTATTATTAGGTATGTTTTTAGCGTATGTTTGGTGATTTTATTACTTATAGACTTTTATCACTTTATGGGGTAGTCTGTGGCAGAGAGTGCCAGGGATGGTCTCAAATACTCGTCTACAAGTCTCCAGATCCAGCGGGTTTAAGCTCCTTCTGGTTGAAGTGCAGGCGACACTAAATAAAGGGGGACAGTGTTGGTTACGTTTACCCTCCAAATTTAAAATGGCCTCACCAGATAGAGGGGATCTCACTGCAGTTCCCTGCAGTAGGATATGCAGAACAAAGCATTGTGGGGGACTACAATGAACTGTAGTACAAAGCACATTCAAAGCCATGCTAAGTGCATTATAGCCTTGTATTTTAGAATGGCATTGAGTGTTGTCATGCGCAAAAGGTACCTAATATAAAGCACATTATCCTATGCACATTGTGGGGGTTTATCCAAATAATCTGTCCCAGCTATAAAACATTTTACAGAGATTTAAGACTACAGAGAATTAGCATCAAATGAAGAAAATAAAATAAAAAATGTTGGTGTGGACATGTTCAAATACCATAAATCTATCTCTGTTGTTAGATTACCTATGTTGATTCTAGGGTTTAATTTGAAACACATTCAAAAGGTTATATTAGTATACACTGTTTTGTGTGCCCACTGAATAGACCGTGAGGTTAGATTGCATTCATATTTACAGTGTGTGTGTGTGTGTGTGGGGGGGGGGATTTACCCATAGTAACATGGTAATCCTAACCCTAGCCCTAAAAAGTGTATTTTTTTTTATTGCATGCAATGTATTATATTCATTCTAGAAACAGATACTGTTAAGATTCATCCACCAGATGAACAGATCAAAATCTGTGTTACCAATCAAAAAAAATCAAAAAGTTTTACCTCCTGTCACAATACTTTCCAAAATAGAAATATTCAATCACCAATGTAACTATGGGGATTGATCTGTGTTAAAGAGTACCCTTAAAATAACTTTTTGTAGACCCTTCACTGTACCAGGTACAAAACAAAGGTCGTTAAGAACTGTCCCTCATCTATGCAACACACAACTTGAAGAATGACACTAAAAATGTAATTGCTGTACTGATAAAAAAAAGACAAGAGACCTAAAAAAACCCCCAATAAAATGTATATATAGAAATTGAGTCATCTGTTTAAAATGTATGCAATCTTGGCTTCGGAAAAACAAATTGGAAAAATACATTTTGCAAATGGTCAATAGCTGATGAATCAAGATCTTTTATGAGCCATTTTTTCACTTAAGAGTTAGCAAAGAGACAGAGTTGCAAATTTTATTGGATCCATTTCCAAATTTATAGAGAAACAACTGAACATAAAATCAAGGGTGCCTCATACAGACAGCAATTCAGTCTCACATCAGACCATGTCGAGACTAGACATTTTGAAAATGCTTTTAGAAGCCAAATATAGATGCAATAAATCCCTACCATAAAGAATTTACTATGTAATTGTTAGTACTTCAGTCATGGGAAGGTAAAGTGTTGCCTGGCATTAGCACTGCTGCTGCAGTTAATGAATCCTATTTTTGTAGCTTGACTATATAACCTTATGTGACAGATGGAATATTGTACTTTCCATGTTACCTACAATGCAAATGTGTAACTGTAGATTGTGTGAGGATTAAGGAATCATATTTATAGAATGGATTCGGATTTAAAATCAGTGCAATTTCTATACAGTACATTGATTATTTAATCTTTTAAGGCTAGGGAGGTGGGATGTACTAAGCAGCTGTGCTAAATTCACCTTTGAATTCAACTACTTTTATAACTGTTGTCACTGTATTATCTACTCATACGTAGGACACAGTAATTTAGTTATATATATATATATATATATATATATATATAATGTGCTTAACTGTAAATTTTTATAAACAACAACAGCCTTTGCATTTTATTGTTTGTGGTTTGTTTGTTTTCATGACATTTGTTGTGATGTCACTGCACACAGACACTGAGTGCATGCACACACCTTAATGGTAAACTTTGTGCAGTGACGTATATTAACCAATATACATAGAGTACAAGCATTCTGGGTATTCTGGCTCACCCTGATTGAGGTAGGGAAGTGACATATGGAAATCTAAAAAGGTGGGGCGCGGGGCGAGGCCATGTTAACCTCTGAATATTTCCCAGGCTGATGACATGCTTTCCACTTCAGTGGTTCCATTATAAATGTGCAATGTGTTCTTGTTTCTAATTTCATTTGGGTTCTATGTGAAATTCTACTAAAAACGAGACAAATCTTAGTCATTATTACTTTGAGCACTAAAACCCAGTGATTTGGTATCAGTCAACTTGTTTGTATTAATTGACTATTCTAACACCCACAATTAATTTCTCAGACAATCTGACTTCCAATAATAAATGACAATGATTATTCAACACAATTGAATGGCCACAACTTTTAAAACAAAGCATAACTTCCTTTAAGCACAAAAGTGGGAGGGAGGGAAATCTTCTTAGCCCCCCACGTAGGCCTAGCAAGAAAAGTTACCACACCCAATATCAAACAATTACATTGATTCTCATGGATCTGTGCTGTGCGCCAACACTTCCATTGCCCTGCTAGCAATATCTGCTACTGAGAGAAAGCACTGACTGGAACATGTAAATAACTGGGATACATGAAAATATGGACACTGGCAATACTCCTTTTAGTATTCTTATACAGTTTTACACTGAACAAATATGGCACATTATGGAGTCATATAATATTACATAAAAAAAGGGGGTGGTAAACCTAACCAAAAGAGAAAGCAAAAAAGGAATATCAATCATTGCCTGAGGGGATGTTCTTAAGTAGATATTAATGTCATGGTATTCATCAATTTACATATGTAAAAGAAAAAGAACAAGAATCATAGCACAATACAGCTACAAATATAAGTAGTGATGTGCACAGTATATGTCTTTGCACTCACAAAACTTTCGGATAGACAAGGCTCATCTGTTGTAGGTAGTCACACCTTCTCCCTCTTTCTCCAGTGTATGACGTTGGTCAATCGGGAAAAGATACAAACGGGAGGTATGAATTATAAATGTATACAATTTTAATATAAAAGAAACAATAGTACCTTACATGTACTATGCTGGAACAACAGCTCCACAATGTTTTCCAGGGTATAAAAACAGCCTGACACATAAACTTAATAAAAACAAATAAAAGTCCAAAGTCAGCCAGAGGTGGCTAGTCCAGATGAGTACAGCACATGAACACGTTTCGCCTAAGTAAAAGGCTTCCTCCTGGCGTGTATCAGCTGTACTTATTTGGGTCTTTAAATACTTTTCGTCTGAAGACTTCCGGGTTTTCTAATCGATGACGTCATCGCGACGTTGTCGCATTGCGAGATTGCTGTTGGAGATCTCGCGGGAGTCAGCCATGTGGTTGGCATGGTTGGCTCAGTTGATAGTATGTTTACATATAGACGCAAAAGAAGAGGGGAAAGCAGGGGACAGACATTTACTTTCCATTTAAACCTCATATTTGTCAGTGATTATAAATTCATGCATGGAACAAACTACTTTAGCATCCCATATTATATAGGTGCAGTAGTGAAAGAAGAATAAAAAATTTTAAAACAAGAATTTGTAAAATAATTTATTATATATATATAAGAAATAGAAAAAAATATGAAAATGTATATTATAATTTAAAATATATAAAAATATATAAAAAATATATAGAAAAAAGAATACATATGTAGAAAGAGAGATACTCTAGAGTATTCTCAAAGAAACTTAAGATTCTATTCATATTTTAAAAGACAAATAGATTAAAAGGGCAGTTTTTGTAGGATTTCATGATGTGCACATTGTGACTCCATCATCAAATATATTTCAAATTTCAATATAGCCACCAGAAGAAGTATCATGTATAATTCTATAAACTTATGTGACAAGTGTCTCCATAACGATTAGTTCTGAGTATGTGCACACAATACAAATACAAAACGGGTACCGAAAATTAGCCATTGTTTTTTAACTTTCAGGCAAAGACATATTCTCAGGTCACTGGAAATAAAGTTCCTGCTTTTTTGTAGAAGGCATGCTTTGGACCAACCAGCAAAAATGAAATATTTTGGTATGTGTTTTTGTTTCAGACTAGATGATCTGACTGAGAAAGAAATTGAATTGGCAGATAAGGTACTCAGTGTTCTTTCTTGTTTTTATTAAAGCAATAATAACCAACTGAGATGACATTTCCTTTTTGTATCTGCACCATGGTGACAGTTATTTACTTGAAGACTGGTTTACATAGTCCATTGCAATATTATCAAAAATGAAAACGGGAAATAATTATGTTTTAGAGAAATTAAATTAGCATCTTGCTGAGAATATATACTGTTTATTTTTCAAAATTATTTTTTGAGTATGACAAAAGCTATAAAAAAGTTTTAATTCATCAGTTCTAAGTTTTTTTTTTTTACTATGTCCTTGGCCTCAAAGACACGCAAACTAAGAGAGAAAGGATTTAAAATAAAGTATACTGTGACCAATGTCCTTCTTTTCTTGGTACCATGGAATCAGAGTTTTACATACAGTCCTTCCTGTCACATGCTGTGTGAGGTAAAATCACTTGGTCTTTTTATGGTGGCTCCAAAAGTCAACAGGATACAGCACAGTATAACAAGATAAACAAAACAAAATCCTTACTTTTTCTGAGCACTGACTTAACAATATTGGAAACTTACTGGAAATATCCATCTTTCTGTTTAAGGTTATTTTAGCAGCTTCCTAATACCTCACAGGAAGCAAAATGAATTATACTCCTTGGCAGGGGAGCATGTAACAGCCCCTGCAGTTAATTACCTTTTGCAGGTGAGTTAAACCAGAATGCTGGAATTCCACCCAGCACAATTCCTTCATTTTGGCTTACTTCTTGGTTACATTGGCATTGAAAGCAGTCATGTCGTCACATGGTAAATACAGCTAAATATAGATAAACTTGGTTACGGGAAAATAATGGTTCCGTTTGCATGGTTTCATGCCTTGTCATTATACTGCCTCAAAATGTAATTAATTTAATTTGGTGTAGTCATACACAATCTAGGTCAACAGTGCTTTATTTACAAATTAAAATATATAATAAACGCTTTACTTTTGGTTTGATGAGCCTTGAGTACACTGGTTTACTACAATTGTTTTTAGGGATTGCACATTCACTACTTTTTTTCCACCATTGCACAGTTTTTTAATGTACTTTTTAACAGATGAAACTTATGATAACATTTTCTAAATGGAGTAGGTGAAATACTCTGTTTTTTGTGACTTCACTTCAAACAGCTGATATAAGGACCAATCAAGCCACCAACATGAAAAGTGGATAAGTACCTCTTTTTGTTCCTTCCTATATGTGTCTATGCCTAATATGAGAGTGATATCATTGGAACATTAACATTCGCTTGACATACATCTACATTGGGCTTGTGAAAGCATAGCAGCCAAATTAAATACTCCTGACTGAAATACAGCCTGCGCTCCTAGAAGCCAGTCTGTATGTATTTTTATTGATAATGAAGACTTTTCCTCACAACTTATCCACACATAATACTGGAAATGGGGAATTACGTTGTTAAACCAAATGTAGTTCATGTGAAATCAAATATACATATGTTAAACCTTGTGAGCACTTGACTTAATTCCAGTTGTTTGCACAATTCCTGAAATTAAATAATTTTTCGTTGATGAAGTGTGAGAGGTCTTATAGAGTTCTCTGGTCCAGAATTCTGAGTTTTGCTATATCTGCTAAACCTTCATTAATGGTACACTTATCAATTTGTATATACCAATGATATTTTATATGTTGACATACTTGTACATGCTGTATTGGTTGACTAAAGCTTATATGGTTCCATAGTGATATCACACCTGTCCGTACATGTTTAACAAGCTTTGCAGCACATGTGTTCTCCTATATTTATTTCAGTTTAATATTGAGCAAAATTAAAATGATAAATACATTTCAGGTTAGTCTATTTATCAGTCATTGGCATTTTGAGACCCAACTGTTTATAACATTGTACCTAGATAGATATTGATGACATACCATACAAGGCATAGCACTTAAAAAATTAGTGAAGAAAGTATATTTTTATACTAATGAATATGTTCACAATTTAACCCAATTTAACTGCATTCATGACAGGACTGTTTTGGTCATGGTTTACGGCAAAGGCCATAGATGTTTTAACATATCATAGATAGAGAGATAGATAGATAGATTATTTTTCTTGATAACCATTGTTTTTAATGTGTTTATTTAAATTGTTGCATTCTTAAAACTTAATGAGTTGTTCTTCTATTTTGAAAATAGATTCAAAAATAAATTAAGCATTTAGAAGACAAAATAATACTTTTTTTTCCTGCAACATACAATCTGTTAAAAAAGAGAACAATTGGCCAAAACACATTTCTGTCTAAAAGGGGGGGTCCATAAAAATCTCTTGAAAACACTAGAGGGTCGGCTTAACCCCTTCCCGTCCTTATGACGACTTAACTCGTCATAAGAGCCGCAGCGTTAGCGACCTTATGACGAGTTAACTCGTCATGCAGTCTAGCCGGCGGTGCGCTCCGTGGGCACCGCCAGCTAGTCTGCAACGGGTCCAGGACTAAGCCTCGCACCCGAGGCAAAGCTCCTGGACCCGATCGGTCAGTTTCCGGCCATGTGATCGCGGTGATTGCTCAATCACCGCGATAACATGCAAATTAGATGGCAAAGTCAGTGTGTTCACACAATGACTTTGCCTCTAATTCACTCTCTGTGCTTCACATTCTTATAGTGAAGCACAGAGAGTGACCTGTAAGTAAAAATAAATTAATTATACACACATAGGTTTAAAAAAAAAAAAAAAAATTAACCCTTTCATTGCTGATCACAGTTTTTAACTGTGATCAGTTTCCTTCCACTTTATGGCCCTCATTTAGTTTTTTTTTTAACAGATTTTTTTATTTTTACAATTTATAAAAAATTTTTGAATAAATAAAGGTAATTTTAATATATTTATTTAATAAAATTTAACCCCTGCATGCCTGTTGCATGATTTTTACTGATCTGACATCGCACTCTTCAGAGTTTTTTTCTGTCTTTTTTGTTATGGGGGGTTTGGGAACCAATATTTTTCTTTTTTATTAGTTAGTTAATTAGGGGGGATAAGTGGGTTAGTATTGCACTAGTTATGTAGCTTATTATTGGGAAAATAATGGGGAAAAACATTTTTTTCCTCAAAAGTTTCCTCTTTTATATGTATTTTTTAATACTAAAATGTAAATCATTTTTATGTATAGGGTATCAAAAGAAAGCTCTAACTGTCCTCTAAAAAACAACATATAACTTGTATGGGTACGTTAAATGAGAGAGAGGAAATTTATGTTTCAAAAACCGCGTATTAAAAATTGAAAAACGCTCTGGTCCTTGGCCCAGGAAAATCCCTGGTCCTTAAAGGGTTAATAAAGAGAGAATTGCAGGCAATTGAGAAGGGCATTTCCAACTTAAGGACAAAGTAGCTGAGTTGGAAAGTTCTCCAATTCAGCTGCATTTCTAGCTCGGTTACTTTGGCCTAGAAATTCCTGTCTCAGTTCCCTGCAATTCTCTCTTTATTGAGTTAAGACTTTTTAATTTACTGTATGCTTTCCCAGTTTCATCGAAGTACAAAGGCTGGTTTTCCTAAAAGTACTTGATGTACCATCATGGTCTTGGTAAATGAGATCATGATCTTATCAATTCTGTTTCTCTATGCAGTTATATAGACACTGTTTTGTGTTCTTTGTTACCTCTGTTAAAACATGAGAGGCCCAGGGATGTTGATAACCATAGTTCACAAGCGTTTGTTAACAGTTTTACAAATCCAAACTTAAGGGATTTTGAGCTCATAAAATAAAAGTGAAGCATCTTTAGCCAGTCATCATTTTCTCAGTAGGTGTCATTGTTTTCATTTTTTTTTTTTTGTAAGATGCATTTGAAAGAAGAAGTGTATACATGTTTGTTGTTTTTTTTATTGTTTTTTTTTAACGCTTTAAAGAAGTGGATATGTTTTAAGTCAGTTTCACTTCTTCACACTTGCTGAAAATACTATTAAAACAAGTGGTATTGCTCAACAAATGAAATGTGTTATGATTTAAAAAAATTAATTATGTATTGATGTGCACAAAAAGAGAACCATATTTCAACCTTATCCTTCTGGATGGAGAATAAGATTAGTTAGGCATCACATTGTATTTTCTTTTTCACACGTTTATTGTAGTACTAAGTATCTTAAAGTGGCCATGGGCAGGTTTGTTCCTCATAAACAAATGCAAGTGTATCGGTTTTTGGAACATCCTAATGCCATGTCTTTTGCACATACCAACTGATATGCTAAATAGTAGCCAACCACAGCAATAGTTTAATATTGACATATGT
Organism: Pelodytes ibericus; assembly: GCA_036172795.1. Lineage (NCBI taxonomy): Eukaryota > Metazoa > Chordata > Amphibia > Anura > Pelodytidae > Pelodytes > Pelodytes ibericus. Next base: position 69,814,158 of record CM069862.1, read on the forward strand.
TTTACATAGATTATACTGCTATAAGTAGGAATGCTGACTTTAATCATGTCTGGCCAATTGACTCTGGCAGTTTAGGTGCACTGTAATGGTGCAAGTGAGCAAAAAAATGGTGATGTCACAAGTAGATGTTATCTTATAGGGTAGGTCTGTTCTTGGTCTGAGATATGGAGTCCATTTTATTTATTACATCAGTTTGAACCTGCCAGGCTCCATTGACATTTTATGTTAACTCTGTCACTCTGTAGGTACATTGGCGCTTACTACACAGCCCAAACAAATAATAAATCACCAGAAATGAATTTAAAATCAATATCAGCGATAAATCATCACCGACATGGAAATAATAGATACATATAAAGAAAAGGTCATTTCTGGGGCTGAATATTAACATTTCACAGTTACTATGGTACATTTGCTCAATTATAAATATGGAGAAGTCTTTTAACATTTTTGATGACTTCTATAGAAACACTGCAGACTGTTACTGATAACAAGGCATAGGGATTTATTCATGAAAGAGGGAATTGAAGTAATTTGACAAGGGAATGGAACATGTAAGGCCAAAGTAGCTGATTTGTAAACATTCTCCAATGGAGCTACACTTCCAAATCTACTATGCTGGCCTTAATTTTACAATTCCTTTGTCAATACCCTGCAAACTGAATGGGAGAATATTTTTAATTCTGATACTTTGGCCTTAAGTTTGAAATTACATTCTCAATTCCCTGCCATTCTCTATTTCACGAACAAAGTCTATACTTTTAGAAGCACACAGCGTTTTTATAAACTTTAATAATGTACTATCTAAAATGTACTTTTCAATCAGTTCTTTTTACATTAATTTAAAATTGTACAGTTGAGAAAAGACATTTTGTATAATTCAGTATGAAACACTGAATCTATTGATTAGCTTATTGCTGAAATTAGTATCTCCACACTTTGAATATACCAGTCAAAGATGGCTATAATGATCCGTTTTTATGATTTAGAATTTAACTTTGTCAGAAAATCATTTAATACTTTTCATATTTAAATTACAATATGTGAATGAATATATTGAAAGCAAACTTATTTTAATATTCTTGATTCCTGTGTATAATATATATATATATATATATATATATATATATATATATATATATAATTATCTGAAATCAAAGCCCCAATAACACCCATGAGAATATGATAATAAACTGTGCTAACTGTCAAAAATGGACATTGTGTCAACTTTTAAGATTTTACATTTAGGTTGCTATGCGTCTGTTGCCTGAATGCTGAGCTACTGGAATGGGAGTACCTCATAAACTATTGCACAACAATTGCACCCTTTTGTCCACCAAGCAATATGCCCCAAAGTGCCAGCTTTGCCATCAAACAGTTTGTTAGGGCCAGCTGTGTCCCCAAATGTGTGCTATCTTAGCCCCCAAACAGCTTATGTGTGCCATTTTAATGCCACAAAACAGTTTGTATGTGCCATATTAGCTCATCTGTGACATATTAGCCCCCAAGCATCTTGTCTGTGACATCTTTGACTCTCCCCCAAATAGCTTTTCTGTGCAGTATTCACCCTCAAAAAGCTTGTGTGCCATGTTTGCTTCCAAAACCCCTTATATTTGCCATATTAGCCCTCAAACATTTTGTATTTGCCATATTAGCCCCCCATACAGCTTCTCTGTGTCATCCTTGCCCACAAACAGCTTGCATGTGCCATAATTAATCCTAAACGCGTCTATGACAGCTGATCGCGGCTGCTTCACTGCTGACAGTTCAGTTTGAACTCTGAACTGTCAGCAATGCTGGCGCTTCATCACAGCAATGTAAGCACTGACAGTTCAGCACTGAACGGTAAGCACTTACAAACATATATCCCCCTAATAAATTAACCATCCCTCTAAAAGTGACCCCAAACCCCCATACTAAACCCACCAACCCAAGCACTACCCCAAACCCTAATATTAATACTACCCTCGAACCCTAATACTAAAATTATCCCTCGAACGGTAATACTAATACTACCCCCATGAATGCTAATACCTAACCCCCCGAACCCAAATACTAACATTAAGCCCCCAAACCTGAATACTACTCTCCCCGAACCCTAATACTAATGCCCAGAACCCTAATACTAATATCTTACCCCTAATAATACTCACCTCCAGCGATCCCATGAAGAAAGGTCCGCCAATGACCTCTCGCATAATGAACTGACCATCACGCGAGAGGGGACAGTGAAGTGTCCGTTCATGCAGCTGCGATGGATTGTCCCATCCCCTCCCCAAACAGGTCTAGGACACTTCAGAGCCGCATCTTCTTCGCTGACAGTTCAGCGCGACAGTTAGAACGCTGAACTGTCAGCAATGAAGAATAATGCGGCCGTTTCATCGCGGCCGCGGCTATGTAAGAGCTGACAGTTCAGCACTGAACTGTCAGCTCTTACAAATGTAAAAGTAAAACGAAAATACCCCACCTAATAAATGATTCCCAAACCCCAATACTAAAATTAACCCCAATACTAAAATGAACCCCCGAATCCTAATACTAACCCCCGACCCCTAATACTAACCCCCTAAACCCTAATACTAACCCCCGACCCCTAATACTAACCCCCTAAACCCTAATACTAACCCCCGACCCCTAATACTAACCCCCAACTCCTAATACTAACCCCGACCCCTAATACTAAAATTAATCCCCTAAACCCTAATACTAACCGTAATACTAACACCGAACCCTAATACTAACCCCCTAAACCCTAATACTAACCCCGACCCCTAATACTAACCCCCTAAACCCTAATACTAACCCCCAACCCCTAATACTAACCCCTAGACCCTAATACTAACCCCCGACCCCTAATACTAAAATTAATCCCCTAAACCCTAATACTAACCCTAATACTAACACCCGAACCCTAATACTAACCCCCTAAACCCTAATACTAACCCCCGACCCCTAATACTAACCCCCTAAACCCTAATACTAACCCCCAAACCCTAATACTAAAATTAACCCCCGAACCCTAATGCTAAAATTAACCCCGAACCCTAATACTAAAATTAACCCCTTAAACCCTAATTCTAACCCCCTAAACCCTAATTCTAACCACCCTTACTAAAATAAACTAAAATAGCTAAAATACTTACCTTTAGCGATGAAATGTCCCGAAATGAAATTTCCAGCGACGAGCTGCCTTGCGGTGCAGATTCAGTGGTGAAGCGGCTGCGCGGAAGCAGCCGCGATGAAGTGTCCCATCCCCCCCCAAACAACTTGTATGTGCTGATCAGATGAACTCTTCACTCTCCATGCCACTAACTGAAGGTGTCACCCGCTGATTATGGTTTTTAAAGGGGCAGTTGCAGGGGGTAGTCTGGGCCTCCTGTTACTGTCCCTTGAGAAACCATAAACTGCGGGTGACACCTGGTCACGCCTGGTCGAAGTTGTATTACAAAATACATTTTTGTCATTGTTTTGCATTAACATTTATAGTACATAATCAGCATATTATGTATAATGGGACATACATTCTCAGTCCTGAATTGAGGTCATCAGTTAAGTAATTAAACTTAAGCATCAATGTAACTTCCTATATTTTCACCCCCCTCTGAGTTTGGACCAGTTAATACAGTCAGTCTGATGTCTCTGACTCTGTGTCCATTTTGGCCAAAATGTTCTCCCACTGGTGTATCTGTCCTTCTGTTATTGATGATGGATCTGTGTGACTATGCATTTTCTTCTGGAGGGATTGGCTTTTTTCTTGCACTTTTGGGTATACTATACTGATATTGGAGTACCAATAAGATTTGATGCACAGGAATTTCTGCTTTAATGAACTGTACACACAACCGTATTCTTTGTATTTGCAAGTACAGTTAGCACCAAGTATATTAGCATAAGAGAAACAAAGAGGTTTGTGTTCTATGATGTGGCAAAAGAATAATGAATCAGACTCTTGGCTGGTACATTACTTATTCTTACCTAATATCTATGGGCAATAACATCAGTTTATACTTTTTAGTATGTTTGGAGAGGTCTAAAACATTATTCTCAAATGAACATCTGAACAGCAAATTGCAACCAAACAAATAGGAGCCAACATATTCCATTAAGTGCAAGCAGATGGGATACAGAGCAAAACTTTGATGAAAAACTGTATAGTCAGCATAACAGGGTGCAACACTTGACTTTCCTCAGATCTCAGTACAAACAGTTGAGGATTAGTGGATTTTTTTTTGCAGAATTCCAGAGCTACTGATCAGGTAATACAGAGAAGCGGAAAATGCCAAGTCTATACTGACAATTTACTTTATTAATTTTCCTACAAAGCAATAGTGCAGCATCACACAATGGCTTGAATGTGTGTAACCTCATTTCACATTTCTGCTCTTTCCTAAAGCATGATGGCATGGCTTCTTACTATTCAGAACATGTTGTGCCAATCAGTTTTGATAGCTAGAGAAAGTAGTGAGGTTCACCAACAGGGACCTCACATTTTTTTTATATGCTAGTGGGAAAATGAGTCTTTGCTAATCCTCACCGGCTTTACAATATGTTTGACTAAATATCTGTGACCCACTCCAGTGTCATCTGAGATATCTGCCATTGTGAAAGGAAAGATACACCAGGCGTGGGGCGGGGATTTAGGTATAAATCCTATGAGTGTGTTTCCTATTTTTGGACATATATATATATATGTATATTTATATAAAGTTTTTTTTATGGTATTAGACTGCCATAATACATACTATTGATAATAATCATTACAGGATATTTATTTCTTGTTGTTATTTTATGTGTATTTTATGTTTTTAAGATTTTTATACTAATAAAATAAATGTATGCATTTTCAATATAAATTTTGTCTGTGTAGTTTTCTTTATATTGCTGTCTCCTCGCTGTTAGGTTATGTTTTCTCCTCTATTATTCCAGTATCCCGGTACCATTCCATGTCCACAGTGGACAATGATACGTTGTCAAGCAATGGGGCCATCCACACCATGGACATGAAATGGTGGTGTGATTCACGTGGAATGATGGTGGAAGGCTATGTATAACCTAACAGTTGTTGATGGTGAACATTAACCAGTGATGTCATGCCAGCTATAGGTTGGCATCACATCACAGGCATTGTTATACCACAAGAGCTCTTATGATGGTATATAAAATGATTTATGATAATGTGAGCATATATGTGTGTGGGACATTCCATAACTTTTATTTGGGTTACTAAATGGCATATGTGATATGTGTGTTATGCTTCATAAATCCATGTTTCATTTGTCGTTATCTCAAATGCCCAATTACATAAGCCACCAAGACACAAATATAAAATACATTAAAGCACAACATACATACATATATACACACATGCCAGTCATCAAGAAATCATTCATTAAATATAAAATGTTTCCCTTGTTTGTCATGCCAATATCAAACCCTTATATTTGTATCCCTCTTAATTGTATTAATCACTTCCAGGAATCAGTATGCTCCGATCTGGCCTGACAGAATAGGCCATTTTATGGAAAAAAAATCTACAATATCTTAAAATCTACAGTATACTTCCTGATTTTAAAAAAATAGTTGAAGTCCTTCAATCGACTGCTTAGACAGTGTAACGATTTAGGGATTCCGCTCCTCCACAGCCATATATTAAACTCCAATTTTCCTCAGCAAACAAAATAGTTTTTTGTAAAGAAGAGTAGACACAGCTACAGGCTTCAAGATCCAAAAGGTTTTCAATTTATTAAGTCACAACCCATAGAATATATTCAGTTTTACATCTTGATAACATAGATGAAACAATGGAACTTTAAAAGGATTAGATTAAACCTACAGTACAGAAGGATAAGGGATTTAAGGAGATTACATTTAACACTGAATACAGGGGGAAACTTAACATTTCAAACCAAAAAGAAGTATTTTTGCTCAGGTATTATAACTGGTCACTGCAACTACTCTGACAGTCCCAAAGTCACGGCGGTTTGTGACAGACAGCGGCTTAATTCGGGGCTATTCAAGCAGCTGAACTCCCACTGTTATTCATGTCCGTATGAAAATATGCAATATTTGGAATCACTTCAATGGACTCTATCTAGGGTGAATTTAAGTACTATTCTGATGACTGAAGTGATCCGATTCACATTAGTAAATTACAATCATCGGAATGGATTTCCCGAAATGAAAATATTGGCAGAATGTCGTACGAACCGAATTTGTCAAGAGACAAAATGTATTATGATGAACTAAAAATTTTAGCTGTGCCCCGAATGTAGTTAAGAGTAAGCTTCTACAAATTTCTTACCATATAGCACATTGTTCATCTAAGCATTAAATTCAGTATACAAATAAATTATTTCTTTAGAATCACCTTATAAATGTTTCTACGATAGATGTCTCAAAATGTCATGACTACAGTATTTCATGTTTGGTTACCAATGCGACCACAAAATGTACCACAGAAGTCAAAGTATTATTGAAAACGGGAAACTCAGAGCTTCCCTACTAGTTGCATGTTCCTTTTTTTCTCCTCAGGTGTCATATGGATAAAGATGTTCAAATGAACAGACTCTGTGTCATTATAAATAAGCTCTGATTTAAAGTGCGAAAAATACAATATCTCAAATCTTAGCCCTGAGATATTTATGTAGTTCAACCTCTTATCTCTTAGAAATTTAAATCCAACCAACTGTTATCTGCACACAATGCTTCTATAATTACAGACTGGCAGATCTCAAATACCTAGATCAAAATGCAATTAAATTCTTTTGTTAAGTACCTGTTACAAGTCCTGATATGTCATAGCGTATCATACTGATCTTGCCTCTGAGGCCTTGTTTAAATTTTATATGATGTAATGCGGCCATGTGAAAAATGTAATGTTAGTCAAGGTACTGTAGATTTTCTTTTTCCATGAAATAATAATTTTAACTCAAAAAATGGTTTATATTTTTCATAGACATAAGCAGCCCCAGCAATGTTTTTTATCAATTGTTCTATTTGAATTTAAACATATTCCAATTAATGCAAAATAATAGTATTAGAGTTGGCCATGAACGCCTCTGTATACCAAACTATTCTAGAGTCAAATGTGATACAATATGTCTGTCAGCTAAAGCTTGGGTCATGGATCAGGATATTGATTCCAAGCACAACAGCATGAGAAAACAATCAAGGTGTTGCAATGGCCCAGTCAAAGTCCAGACCTCAACCCAATTGAGATGCTGTGGCAGGACCTTAACAGAGATGTGCATAAGAAAATTCCAGCAAACCGCAATGAACCAAAGCATTGAGTGGGCCAAAATTCCTCCACAATTATGTGGGAAACTGATAAATACATGCAGAAAATTATTACTTCAAGTTATTGCTGGTAAATGTGGTTCTACAAGCTATTTAATGATTAGGTGTACTTTCACACATGACTCCATTTTGGCTTTATTTTTGTTAAATAAATCATGACAAGGTGTAATATGCCATTTGTTGTTGTTCCCCTGAGGTGATATTTACCTAATGTTAAGATCTGTGAAGGAGCAGGTGATATTATTAATGTCCTGCTATGTAAAACCATAGAATTCAAAGCAGATGCACTTTATTTTTCCCATGAATGCATATACATATATATATATATATATATATACATCCTTGGGCAAGACCTACTAACACTATATATGCTTACCTCAATAAATACAAGTGTGACACTAACCAAGACTGATATGGCAGCTCGGATGTTGCCCAGATTTACACAGTCCACGTCAGATGTTGAGGAACCAGGACAATCTGACGTTAAGTGGGCTACTGGAACAAACCATACATGGACTAAGCAAGAAAACATGGAAATGATGGAATGTTACTACAACAGCAGACCAAATTAGAGTGGATATATCAAACATTTAAGGAGACTATGGATGGACAGAAGGCCTACATACACTGACGGAGAAACAGCTAGTTACCCTATGTTTCAACATCATGAAGAGACGTGCTCCCACAAAATAGCAGTTTGAGAAAAATGATTTATATAAATATATAATACACAAATAAACAAGGTGCTTCAGAATAGTGAAGAAGATCACTCCAAATTATTTATGAAACATTCTTTCTTTTATGTTGAAATTAAAAATTCACATGGCCGGTACAAGACAGAGACCACTTACTGCCTCATGCGTCTCATGCTATGGAGCTTAATCATTTGCCTTTTGCTTTGGTCTAATATCTATGTGATCTATGTGTGTCTAATATCTATGTGACAATGGGGCTGCATTTTTTTTGTTTTGTCAGATGCATATTGATATACCATACATTTTTGCACTTTCCAAAAATTGCCATTTGAAAGATGTGATGGATGGGTATGAAACGATTTAAGATTTTGTCAGTAATACAATATGTCCCAACAATCTTTCTATTTCTGTCAAACAATACAATTTTTTTCTATAGAAGTTAACAAAAAGCTATGCATCAACAATAATGGAGTTTACTTTGCTGTATTTATAGTAATGATGAATTCATAATATTCAACATACATTAGCTTACGTTATTGGGTTTATTTTCAATATGTGATTCTAGAAAGTTAAAATTAAAATGTGGAGTTTGTAAGCACTAAAAATAAATAGGACCAAAAGAAGGACAGAATTCGAAGAACAGTGAGCCATATGTTGCATCATTTTCCTTGCAATTTTTTTTCTGAATATTTGAATTACAGTATTTGCATGAATATAAGACAAGTTTTTTCCAGAGCAAATGCCCCTCACCTTATATTCGAGGTCATTTATAATCCGACCTCAAATCGAAGTCTGACTATAAGACTATAGATATCTGCGCGATGTGTGCAGACATCCTCCACTGCTGCTCGGCACATCCGTCGGGAGGTCATGTGACCTTCCGGCAGTCAGTAATAGAAGTCCTGGCAGAAGAGGCGGGCAGAAGCGTAGGAGGTCCACGTGATGTGCGCTGAAGTATCAAGCAGCATTGGAGAAAGTCAGCCCACAAAGCGATGCGCGCAGACATCCACTGGACACCAGGGAGACAGTGCAGCATCTGGAAGGGGTAAGTCTGGGGGGAGTGTTAAGTCTGGTTGGGGGATGCAGCAGGAGCAAAGTCTGGTTGGGGGATGCAGCAAGGGCAAAGTCTGGGGGACAGATGGCTGTGTGTGGGGGATGCAGGATTGGCTACTTCTGAGGGGGCAGATGCGGTGTGGGGGGATGCATTGGCTACGTCTGTGGAGCAGATTGGCAAATAAAAGGAAATAAAGACAAGAAATGCATTTTTTTTCATAATTTTCTATTTATGAAAAAGCAGTTTACATGTGAATATTTACAAATAAAACTTTTTTCCTACAGGGTAGTCTTCTATTCAGGCTTTTAGTATTTTTTCATAAATCAATATTCAAAGTTTGGGGGGTCGTATTATAATCAGGGTTGTCTTATATCCAAGAAAATATGGTACGCCATGTCCTGTATGATTATTCAATCGCTACAGCTCTCTCTAAATAGAAAGTAAGTGGCCAGTACCATACAAAGTGCAATCTGATGGCTTCTTACAAGTAGTAGCATCATTACTATGTGCAACAATGTTTCAAAAACATTTTACACTTTATTCTTTTCTGGTTTTCAGCCAGCTTAATTTTGAATAAGAATTACCTAGAGGATAATTTGATGATATGGCATGGTGAAAATGTCTAGCACATATATATTTTGAGGGGCAATTTTATTATTTAATGTTGTCATTTTTGTATTCATTATTTATTTCAGAAGGACTTTGGCTGTTTTTGCCAACATCCTCCCAACATGAGTCTCTACTATTTTGGTGATCTAAACTTTTTGTGTGCCAATTTGAGAGCACTTCGATGCTACTGCTGAGTAGCCCACATTCAAACATCAAGAAAATAGGAGCTACCTGAGTATACCCTTAAATCTTTTTATAGCACATTATTTCAAAAGCAATAACATGAGATTCCATCAAAATGGCTAGCATTTGGCACCCTCGGTCACTGCTTTTGGGGGGCCTAAAAGCACTGAAAGAGGCTACCAAAATGGCATCTGGCTCCCTTAATGTAACTAATTATTAATTAATTAATTATAAATGGAACTAGGGACTGAGCAGGGCCAGGGCTTTTACTAGTGCCTCCGACCTAGCTTTATAGCCGTAGAGCCAGGGGGCTACCCCAACCCCAAACACTGACAAGTGACCCTGGCTTCCCTAACATAAATATGACTACCCTAAATGCCCCTTCTTTCTAGCAATTGGGTCCAGGGGCTGCCCAAATGGACTTCAGCCCTCCTAAAATAAATAGCATCATTTAAAATTCAAGCCTGTAGGAAATAAAATATATTTTGTGTACCATGAAGTGGGTTGTGAAAATAACCGCCCAATGTGGTGGCACAAAGAGTTCCCCTGTGGAAAAAAATATTTAAAAAAAAGTCCCATGAATATCTTTTTACAGGGAAAGAAGAAATTCAAACAAAAATATGCACCAAAAAATGTGAGGTAAAAATAATGTAAGATTAAATAAAAACAATGCCCACCGAGGATAGATGGAGACTGAAATCTCAGCCACTGGAAGGTAGTTTATTGGTAGACAGGTTTTTTTTTTTTTTTTAATTATCAATTTTTGGGAGCTACTAGGGGGGCAGAGCCAAGAGTAAATTAATGTGTATCGATAAAGATAAATGTCAGGTTTTCTTTGAGAACATGGACACTCTTTTTCTTAACACTAGTTGTCCTTTAAGAATCAATTTTGTAGCTTTTGTTGGAAAATCTCTTTCAATCAGCTGAGCTGATGCAAAGATATGTTATCCTTGTCTGAACACAGCTGTACTCTAATGCATCGTGATTCTGTGACCTAGCATTAGTGCTGTATGGTGAATAAAATAAATCATTGTTAACAACCATGTACTTAGCACAGACCCTTTTATTTTAATAAAAGTATGAGGATGTGCATCAGGTGTAAGGATATATTTTTAGCAACAGTTGAAATACAGAGGGAAGGCTAATATGTTTTGTTAAATGAAAAAATGTATCTAAGAGGGCATATGATAACATTATATAAATATGTGCATGGCCAGTATAAAGAGCTCACCAGTGACCATTTCATTAACAAATGTTCAGTGAACAAGAGGTGATCTCCTAAGACTGAAGGAGCAAAGATTTCATAGAAGAAAAAGGAAGGGATTCTTTACGGTAAGGACAATAAAGATATGGAACACACTGCCAAGAGAGGTGGTGCTACCAAATACAATAGATGCATTCAAAAAGGGTCTGGATATTTATGCCTTTTTTTAAGAAAAGAAGGACATTCTATTTTAATAATAGAATAAGCATTAATACCGTATTTGCTCGAATATAAGACAATATTCAGAGCAAATGCTGCTGCCGCCCGGCACGACCGCCGGGACTTCTATTATGAAGCCGGGTCCTTCCGGAAGGCATTCTCTAGCTGTCCCCGCTAGGCACCAGGGATATTTGGGCAGCCGGGAGGTGTCTGCACAATAGTGCAGACATCCTCCATGCTGCCCGACACTTCTGTCTATTATGACGGACCGGCTGTCTGTCATAATGGACGGAAGTGTCGAGCAGCATGGAGGATGTCTGCAGACAAGGGGAGGGAGGGGGCAGAGAGAGACAAGGGGAGGGAGAGGGGCAGAGAGAGACAAGGGGAGGGAGGGGGGCAGAGAGAGAGACAAGGGGAGGGAGGGGGGGGCAGAGAGAGACAAGGGGAGGGAGGGGGGGCAGAGAGAGACAAGGGGAGGGAGGGGGGGCAGAGAGAGACATGGGGAGGGAGGGGGGGCAGAGAGAGACAAGGTGAGTGGGGGAGAGAGAAAGAGAAAAGGAGGGAGGTGGAGAGAGAAAGAAAAGTTTTGGAGGAGGGAGAGACAACGTGGGAGGGAGGGGGAGAGAAATAACACTGGGGGAGAGAGAGATACAATGCTGGGGGGGAGAGAGAGAGACAAAGCTGGGGGGGAGAGAGAGAGACAAAGCTTGGGGGAGGGGAGAGAGAGGCAGGATTGGCACAGAAAAGGAAATAAAAAAAAGGAAATGCATTTTTTTTTATATCATAATTTTTATTAAATATTAAAAAGCAATTTACATGTGAATATATACAAGTTAAACTTTTTTCCTATAGGGTAGTTTTATATTCAGGCTTTTAGTTTTTTTTCCTAAAGGAATATCCAAAGTTTGGGGGTTCGTTTTATAATCAGGGTCATCTTATATTCGAGCAAATACAGTAATTGAGCTTCTTGAACCAAGAAGAAATCTGATTGCTTTTTGGAGTCAAGAAGGATTTTTTCCCCCTAGGTTGCACAATTTGAAATAGTGTACTGAGGGTTTTTTGCTTTCTTTTGGATCAAAAGGAGGAATGATAGGTAGAAGGGTTGAACTGGATGGACTTAAGTCTTTTTCAACCTAAATTACTATGTTACTATGTTGTTTTACAGTAACCATATAGCTAAAATAAAAAAACAAGTATCAGGAGACTTTAAAATCTAACTGTTTTTAAGGATACTATGTTTAGCCTTATAAATCAAAATATAATTTTTTTTTTTAATTGGTCACATTGCTTGTTTATACTCATGATGTGCAAAAACAGTCATAAGTCCTTAAGTGGTTAAAGGATGATACACCCATAATCATACAGTCTTTTTTCAAAACGTAATCACACAAAAAAGATAAAAATCTGCATTTAAACCTGGTGGTTGTAGGGTACCCATTTTACAACCCACAGGTTTAAATGCAGATTTTGATCTCTTTAATTTTATATAAAACCAAGTGCAAGTTTGCAGCCCATTTTTTAATGTATAATTTGTATACACTTTTTTATCTATATATATGGAGGATTTTTTATATTTCCATTTTTGTATGTAGAAACATAGAAACATAGAATGTGTCGGCAGATAAGAACCATTCGGTCCATCTAGTCTGCCCAATTTTTTTATTTTTTTTTGAGTACTTTTATTAGTCCCCCGTTCCCGGTCTTATAGCTAGGATAGCCTTGTGTCTATCCCACGCATGCTTAAAATCCTTGACTGTGTTTACCTCTACCACTTCTGCTGGCAGGCTATTCCATACATCCACTACCCTCTCAGTAAAGTAATACTTCCTGATATTACTTTTAAATCGTTGCCCCTCTAATTTAAGACTATGTCCTCTAGTTGTGGTAGTTTTTCTTCTTTTAAATATACTCTCTTCCTTTACTGTGTTGATTCCCTTTATGTATTTAAATGTTTCTATCATATCCCCCCTGTTACGTCTTTCCTCCAAGCTATACATGTTAAGATGCTTTAACCTTTCCTGGTAAGTTTTATCCTTCAACCCATGAACCAGTTTAGTAGCCCTTCTCTGAACTCTCTCCAAAGTATCAATATCCTTCTGGAGATACGGTCTCCAGTACTGCGTACAATACTCCAAGTGAGGTCTCACCAGTGCTCTGTACAATGGCATGAGCACTTCCCTCTTCCTACTGCTAATACCTCTCCCTATGCAACCAAGCATTCTGCTAGCATTTCCTGCTGCTCTATTGCATTGCCTACCTACCTTCAAGTCCTCTGAAATTATTACTCCTAAATCCCTTTCCTCAGATGTTGAGGTTAGGACTGTACCAAATAGTCTATATTCTGCTTTTGGGTTTTTACGCCCAAGGTGCATAATCTTGCACTTGTCCACATTAAATGCCAGTTGCCACTGCTCTGACCATTTTTCTAGTTTAGCTAAATCATTTGCCATTTGGCTTATCCCTCCATGAATATCAACCCTGCTGCAAATCTTTGTATCATCAGCAAAAAGACATACTTTACCAACAAGACCTTCTGCAATATCGCTAATAAAAATATTAAAGAGAATGGGTCCAAGAACAGATCCCTGAGGTACCCCACTAGTAACAAGACCTTGCATCGAATATACCCCATTGACTACAACCCTCTGTTGCCTGTCACTCAGCCATTGTCTAATCCATTCAACAATATTGAAATCCAAACTCAAAGATTTCAGTTTATTGATAAGCCTTCTATGTGCGACAGTGTCAAAAGCCTTACTGAAATCTAGGTAAGCAATGTCTACTGCACCACCCTGATCTATTATTTTAGTTACCCAATCAAAAAAATCAATAAGATTAGTTTGGCATGATCTCCCTGAAGTAAACCCATGCTGTCTCTGATCTTGAAATCCAAGCGACTTTAGATGTTCAACAATCCTATTCTTTAACAAGGTTTCCATTATTTTCCCCACTACTGAAGTAAGACTTACTGGTCTATAGTTGCCCGCCTCCTCCTTACTACCTTTCTTGTGAATGGGCACAACATTAGCTAATTTCCAATCTTCTGGAACTACTCCCGTTAACAATGATTGGTTAAATAAATCTGTTAACGGTTTTGCTAGTACACCACTAAGTTCTTTTAATAACTTTGGATGTATCCCATCAGGTCCCATCGACTTATTTGTCTTTACTTTAGACAGCTGAAGTAAAACCTCTTCCTCTGTAAACTTACATGCATCAAAAGACTCATTAGTCTTTTTCCCTAAATGAGGTCCCTTACCCTCATTTTCATTTGTAAAAACTGAACAAAAATATTCATTAAAGCAGTCTGCTAAGCCTTTATCCTCTTCTACGTAGCATCCTTCTTTTGTTTTTAATCTAACTAATCCTTGTTTTACTTTCCTTTTCTCATGTATGTATCTAAAAAATGTTTTATCCCCCTTTTTCACTGACTGGGCTATAGTCTCTGTATATTTATTATATTTTATATGTATATTTATTATATTTTTCTTATAATTTTTCTTAATAAAAGCAAATGTTTTTAATTAAAAATCCTTGAATTTTAATGGATTTCTTTTTTCTATAAACATGCACATGGTTTTATTATAATCATGTGAATGAAAATTGTCTATAAATTGTATTGTAACCTTTTTCTGTTTTTTACTTCAACACATACTTTGAATGAATGCTCGTTTTTAACCAAAACGAAAAACCGAAATGATCTTAAACCGAGTGGACATTGAATCTTATAACATATACCTCGAATGAACATTTGTTTCATCCAAAACCGAAATGAGCTTGAACCAAATGGACATTGAGCCCTATGTTAGGGACTGTAAACCGAAATGTACATATACGAAAATTGAGAAGACATTGAATCCTATGCTAAAGACTATAAACCCAAATACACACATACGAATTGAATACGAGTGTGACTACAGAGACTATTTCGGATATAGAAAGGATACCATAGAGTCTTGCAATGGATAGACATATCAGACTACAAAACATGCTTTGAACTACAAAAAGTCGCACCAGAAGTGACGTGGCGGAGAAACGACATGCACAGACGTTTTTGTTCACTGACCTAATTGTATTTTGGGTATATAAAGACTGGTCTCACACCTCACAAACACTGCCCAGCTTTGAGGAAGCCAACTTTAAGGTTGAAACGCGACAGCCAGTTTGATTTTGGGTCTGAGAGCTTCACCTGCAGGTCAGGACTTCTTCTGGATTTCATTCTTTTATGTGTAAGATATTGTATGCATCTTAGTAAACTTGCTTTCTGCTTATACTAATATCTTCTTATTGCTTGGAGGCTACTAGGCAAAAGATCAAGAAAGAAGATATAAGAACAGCACTTTATTTTATGACCACAATTTGGAGCGTGAGTCATATCTCTGAAGCGTACACTATATTTTATACTATTCAGCAATAATTTGCTTGTTATATTTGGATATGTATCATATCACTTTGCACCTTGTGTAGCACTTTAGCGCACTGTCACCTTTTATTGTGTGATTTTGTTTGTGTTGTATTAGGCACTGACAGGGGAGGGCTGGCAGCCTTAGGCCTGGGGGGCAAATCCAGTCAAGTGGCCCATTGCACCATCGAATCGCCTCCCCATCCGCGGCCATCTTTTGCTTGTTTTATAACGAATATTGCCAGGATTTTCCCCCACAATATGCCAGGATTTGCCATTTAATATGCTAGAATTTTCCCTTACAAAATGCCAGGATTATGCCCCTCAGTATGCCAGGATTTTCCCCTAAATATGCCAGGATTATGCCCCTCAATATGCCAGGATTATGCCCCTCAATATGCCAGGATTTAGACACCCAATATCCCAAAATATGGACACCCCGCTACCCACGTTGCACACCTACGACATGGCCCATAACCCACGTTGCACACCAGGACATGCCCCATCACCACATTTACATGCCTCCATCACCCCATTACATACACATTTCCAATATTATTTGCCATTAATATTCCCCAGCCAATTTGTCCCATAATATGCCAGTCTTATTCTGCCATTTAATATTCCCCAGACGATTTGTCCAATAATATGCCAGTGTTATTCTGCCATTTAATATGCCCCAGTAAATGTGCCCAATAATATTCCAGTGTTATTAGCCATGTAATATTCCCCAACCAATGTGCCCAATAATATGCCAGTGTTATTTGCCATGTAATATTCCCCAGCCAATTTGCCCAATAATATGCCAGTATTATTAGCCATGTAATATTCCCCAGCCAATTTGCCCAATAATATGCCAGTGTTATTTGCCATGTAATATTCCCCAGCCAATTTGCCCAATAATATGCCAGTCTTATTTGCCATGTAATATTCCCCAGCCAATTTGCCCAATAATATGCCAGTGTTATTTGCCATGTAATATTCCCCAGCCAATTTGCCCAATAATATGCCAGTGTTATTTGCCATGTAATATTCCCCAGCCAATTTGCCCAATAATATGCCAGTGTTATTTGCCATGTAATATTCCCCAGTCAATTTGCCCAATAATATGCCAGTGTTATTTGCCATGTAATATTCCCCAGCCAATTTGCCCAATAATATGCCAGTGTTATTAGCCATGTAATATTCCCCAGCCAATTTGCCCAATAATATGCCAGTGTTATTTGCCATGTAATATTCCCCAGCCAATTTGCCCAATAATATGCCAGTCTTATTTGCCATGTAATATTCCCCAGCCAATTTGCCCAATAATATGCCAGTGTTATTTGCCATGTAATATTCCCCAGCCAATTTGCCCAATAATATGCCAGTGTTATTTGCCATGTAATATTCCCCAGCCAATTTGCGGTTGTGCCGACAGGTCACGTGATTGGCGTGCGTCTGACGTCAGAGCGCCGATCACGTGACTGTCGGCACTTCCGTGTCGGCACACTGCACGGGGAGCCGAACAGACAGCACGGAGGTTTCTCTGTGCTGCCTGTTCGGCTCCCCGTGCAGCTTTGCAGGCAGAGCGGAGGTGAGAGGGGATCTTCCGATCCCTTCTCACCTCCGTCTCTGCCTGCAAGCGCGTTTTTTATTTTTAATTTAACACTGGCCCAGCGGCCGTGTTTTACAAACATTAGGGCGGCCTGGGGGGCAATTGCCTCCCTGCCCCCCGGCCCAGCCCGCCCCTGGGCACTGAGGTGTAGTTGCCAGACAGTTTGCAGCTTGTGCAAATTAAGATAGGCGCCACTAAACCTCAACACCTTTTCACATTCTTTTTCAAAACGTGGTTCAAACTGGAGTTATCGACAAGAAAAGGTCTACATTTATCAATCAGTAAAAATTAGCTCGTATTTTATAAAGTGTTTTGCACTTACATGAGCATATATTCTGTTTGTTTTGTGGTCTGTAATTTATACCAATATTATTTACCTGACCTATTTCTTACATAAAGCAATTTAGGGCTATGTCTATGTTATTTGGGACCTAAACCTGAACCAGCATTATTGGGACTACTATTGTCCACTTTAGAGTTAAGTGTGTCACCAACAGTTGTTTGTAAAACAATAATAAATACCCTTTGTTGATAAACGCTGCCTCTCTTAGCCCTCCTCACACTGGTTTACAGCAAATAGTGCAGTCAGTTCTACACAGATGATATTGCTCTATATTTTTGCTTTGTATTGCTACTAACAGAGTAAAGAATTATATCTTATATTATATTCTTATTTATCTACATTTTTTTATTCATTGATGCTTACTCACAATGGACGTTTGTGAGTGGATAAAAAAAGCACTTAAACACATTATTTCTCCAGACATATTGCACTACAATATGTTCTTTTTTATTTCCCTATGTGATATCCTGTGCCCTCCGATTTTCTATGTGTGGCAGTCGGAACAATGGAAGATGGAATTAATTAATATCTCAAGGGTCACACTGACCCATGTTTTAGTTTACTCACCCCAACACTTTCAGCAGAAAGTAAATATTTTGTTGTGGTAACTGGGAATAACAGTAGCTTGCTACTGCCAGTTATGTCCAAGGACTTTCTACTCAAATTTAGTGGATTGCAAATCTGTAAAATATTTGGCATATTAATGTGGTCCTCAGCTTGCTGTTTTCTATAAAAGTTATTAATACTGATGAAATATAATTTAAGGGAAGTATACAAGCTTTCCTTTTGCTGTATGCACCACTAAATATTAATTACTTGCTATAGAAAAAACAGCTACAAAATTATTACACAACTTTAATTTTAAAACACATAACTTGATTTTTTTCAGTGTACTGTATCATCGCTGCTTGTGTGAGAAAAAAGGTTCAGAAAAAATAGGAAATTCTTCTTAAAGTAAAGGAAGCTCAGTATACCATGATCACTGTAGATTTGCTATGATTTTATCATCTCTGGACTGAGTTCATAAAAAAAATATTATTCCATAGCAATGAGTCTCCTAGCCACAAAATATTTATGATCAAGACTTTTTTTTTTAGAAATGCATGTGAACATTTTTAGTATTCTTTATGGACAATTTCCAAACAAGCACTTATAAATGACACTACTATTAAGTAATTGGAGACATAAGTTACAACTTTAGTAATGTGTAAATGCCAATCATATTTGTTCAGACTCACTAATTTAAATGGAACAAAATGTGATTAAAATAGCAATTGCTGATGCAATGGCAGTCACAGCAGACATGGGTGTAGTTAGACCAATTTTGCATAATACAAACCCTGAATTGAAGTCTGAGTTCAGATGGAATATTGGATTTTGTGAAAAAAGTGGCCAGACATAAATGACTACCTAATATAGAACGCTTCTATAGCTGAATTTCCAAAATTTCTGAAATTCTGCTTCTGAATATTCCTGAATTTGGCACCGAATCAGCAGTTTGCACCTTTCAGTAATCATGGGAAATTTTCAGATCAGGACATTTTTGGCTAAGTAAACCATAGATTTTCACCTACCCAAAATGCGTGATAACCCTAAACACACTCCTTTTAGGGAAACATGGGCCTAATTTGCCCATTCCCACTGATTTAACTAAAGCTACAACTATACCCCTCCACTTTTGTACCCTGGCAAATGTACAATTACATAACAGCTATAAGTGTCAAAGCTGACATCACATCACCGGATATTCATAATCAGCAGCAATTGTGATATGTGTAGCAAAGAATCATTTTACTTCCAAAATGTAGATGCCAACATTGATATACAATGTAACATACACCACTGTGGAAATTAAAGGGTACCATTACCTGTGGTTGTGTGTCAGATGTGGATATACCTGGAAAAAATAGACAGACATGGAGAGGTACATTTGAATTAATATTTTTAATTCATGCAAATCTTTATGATCTGGCCTGGTAACATTTTTTAGTTTGTTTAATTAATTAATTTACTGTGTTATTTACTCATCATCATCTTCTGATGAAGAAGAGGATGATGTGCTAGGCACCCATCTAGCAATATCATGTCATCATCCTCCTTACCAGACTGACTTCCAATTACCTGTGCTGATGTAGGGGGGTTGCCAAACTTAGCAAACTTTAGGACCAATTTAGCATGCTTATACCTCAACAGTTGGTTACGGTATGCAGCTCTAGACTGACACTCCTGCTGGCACATTAACTCCCACATCTAACCAGCTAAGGAACTGAGCCTACCTCTCCATCATCTTGGAATGGAACTGATCATGATTATTCACCATCAAGGTGAGTTGCTGGTTCATCTGGACGATGTCCAGTTGGATCCCAACAACCACACCATGGATAGCAGCCTTGAATGCTATGATTGGAAGAGGGGTAGGAGGTTGTGGATGAGCTCCTGATGTGCAGTCAAAGGAGAGATCTACCACCAGGAGAAGGACACTTTCCTCTTCCCCCTCAATAGACGATACTGCAGGAAAAGAAGTAAGATGAATAGAGCAATGCACTAAGGATTGCATGCAATTCCCTCTTTTATGAATGAACCCCTTTCCATTGGACATGTTTCTACTGTTCGTGACATGCAAATACATGCACACAGATTAGTGTGTTTGACTTACCGGAGGCAGGTGAAGAGAAGGCTGCCACCAAGCCCCTCAGAGCCGCCCAACCTGGTGAAGGTCAAGGAGGAGCTGCCAGTTGTTGTGTGGCCTGTGCAGGCATTGGGGCTCCATCATCTGATGTTGCTGGTGGTTGAGGATACACAGCTGAAGATTCTAGGAGCAAAGTGAGAGAACAGTGTTAATACATATGAATTTACATACATAACAGATCAATGTATGTTCAATACTTACGGCCATATATTTCTGGGTACAGTGTAATCTCAACTCCCATTATGAATTCAGTGCCCATGGCCTACAGTAGCTCCTCATCAAAGACAATTAGAGTAATCAATAGAGCAAAAATACAGATTTATGAAAATCAATTCATAACCAAGAAATATGTAATCAGAAAGAATATATTTATTAACTTGCTGAGTAGAGACAACGGTACAGTCACATGAGCAGGACTAGGGTTGCCCCCCAGCCGGTATTTTAGTCTATAGAGGCACCAGCAAGGACAGTTTTTTTTGTAGAAAAGGTGGCAACCCTAAGCAGGACAAACCCCTACAAGACTTTCTTGGGAGAAATGAACCCAGGACAACAAACTGAATAACATTAGCAAAAAATGTGCAAGGACACTTAGGATGATGTTTTTCTTCCAAGGAAAAAAGTCCTGAATGATAACCATCTAAAAAAAATAGATAGGTAGATAGTTCCCAAAGATAAATGGAATGAATTATGCCTATACGACATTAGAAACTGGACCCTGTTGCTCTTTAAGTGAATGCAGTGATAGGATAGAATCTCGACCTTAGTGGACAATACCATTATCTATACCGTGGACATTTGTATACATGTACACCATAAAGCAGATAACATACATTTTGAATGAGTCATTTAAGGGGAAATTAATTTGTATCTCTGTTCAGTAAGTATTACTACACATCATGGGAATATTTCAGATATTCTAAACAGAACACAGCATGGTGATTGATTAGGGGATGTTAGCGAGCAGCTATTACCTTGCAAACAATGGCCCACTGGTGAGAAAAAACACTGTTTCTATGGTAACCCATGCAATATTATTTCTTTAATCCAGATTCCAAGTTGAATGTAATATTAAATTCAACACCTGATTTTCATTCAGCTTTAACCCCTTCATTTCCACTATATTCTGAATTGCATTGTTCAGTTATAAAATCAATAATAATAAAAAACTGTTCCATTTCTTTCTTATTATGCTGCATACTTCTGCTTAGCACATTTACAATAATTCTGTAGTTATAAGTAACATCAATCATTTTACTATGTTGTGGCTGTGACTGTATTTACAACAAACGTGATCGTTATATTTTATATGTACCTTTTTGTGTTTCAAACAATTTGACATCATACTGCAGTCTTTTATTGAGCATTGGACTTTTTATTTTGTTTTGAAATACTTGTACACATTTTTTATCTGTTGTGTTTGTAGCCATAAAAGAACAGTTCTTAGTATAGGCCATAAAGGTAATTTTCATTAAAAAAAGGATTTCATAATTTCTATTTGAGAGAAAGTTATATTTATATATACATATGTGCTTTTTTTTACACTTCTTTTGTTTGTTTTTTAAATCAGACATATTTGGTATGTTTCTAGATAGATTAGTATATTTATAAAGCCAGTGAGGTAGCTCAGTGGGTTATCATCTGTAGAATCTGTTCAACCCTTAGGATCACATGTTCAACTACTGGCAGGGTTGAATCACCCCTTCATTATTCTGATGTAGATACAATGAGTATAATTAATTTGAGTACTAGTAACATCCCTTGGGCAAAAAGTAATATCCCAGGATGCATTTGAAAACCAGATAATATCGGAATTCTTATCTATTAAGACTAGGGATGGAATGATATATGGGCTATAAATGTGTGTTGTGTGCTTGAGACTACAACATATCCCATATGCATCTAATTACACATTAAATAGCATACAGATATGTATTTAGATAAATTAACCAAAGGCCTATGCATTTGTCTAGCTACAATAAATAACCTTATCGAGGAAAGTAAAATATACACCCTTAATTAGAAAAACACAACAAAGAATTGTGGAGCACTTATTTAAACATAACACCTCTGTGTTAATAATGTGTTTATTAATAAATACTTATATTTCATTTCACCTTTCCAACCTTTGGCCAGTTAATTCTGTTTTTTTTAACCCAAGTGGAAAGCAGCCACAAAGAAGAAAACAAAAGAAAACAAATTCATGACATAAAACTGCATGATATAATTGTGTGCAATTTATCTATTAAATACACACTCAAATTTAGAGGAGCAGAGTGTTACGACTGTGTATGCACTTTCTGTGTGTGGACTTCCTACACCTCTTGTGTATACAACCACGCCTTTCACTGGTCCCAATCAGACAAACAGTACAGAGGGAGAAAAAGAGGTCCAGTGATAGGGAACAATTGTAACTGAATTAATATTTATCTTAAATTAAAAATATATACTCTTAAAGGGGATGAACACTACATGTTGATCGGTAAAGGAGACTTCTCCACGCTCAGTCCAAGTGTTGTCATCACAATGTGTTTTCCTCTGCCCAGAGCTTCATCAGGTAACTATATATATACATTTGGTGTTATCGCTCTCACACGCTCTCAAACTGGTCACGGGAAGTTCAACATGGCACCTCATGGCAAAGAACTCTCTGAGAATTGTTGCTCCACATAAAGATGGCCTAGGCTATAATAAGATTGAGCTGCAGCACCATGGGCAAGTCCATACAGCAGTTTCACAGGACAGGTTCCACTCAGAATAGGACTCCACTATGGGTGGATAGTTGGTGGAGAGTCCACTAGGCGATCATAGGGTGCCAGCTTTGTGGAGGCGCCTGCTGCCAAGGCAGCCATGAGATGATTTTTTTTTCTTGATTGCACATGTAGCAATGCTTATTGGTGGGAGGGGGGCAAACAGGTGAAAAAAAAATGACACCAGGAATTGGGAGGAGGAAAAAAGGGACTCCAGGTATTGGGAAGGAGGGAGGAAAAAATAAAAAAGTTACACCATGCACTGGGATGGTGGAATGGAAGAAAAGAGACATCAGACATTGGGAGGGAAAAAGAAGAGACACCAGGCATGGGGTGAGGAGAGACACCAGGCATGGGGTGAGGAGAGACACCAGACATGGGTGGGGCTGAGTGAGATAGAGAGCTCCCAGACATGTGATGCAGGACTGAGATAGACACCAAACATGGGAGGAGAGGAGAGAGAGAGATAAACATGGGGGATAGGTATAAAAGAGGAGAAGATAATAGGGGAGAGGATAAAGACAAGAAGTGGAAACACACAGATGAATGGCATGGGGGCGAGCGAGACAGACAGGGATGGTGTAGAGGGAGAGCAAGACAGACAGGGATGGATGGAGAGGGGGTGCCAAAGATAGGATCACATTGTGTGACTGTGTGTGAATGTTTGGCTGCTTGTGACATTGCATGTGTTATTGTGTATCTACGTGTGGCTGCATCTGACATTGCAAGTGTGTGCACATGTGCCTGCATGTATGTTATACTGTGTTACTGTGTGTATAAATGCCTGAGGGTAGGATCAGCAAGAGGCAGCAAAAGATACGTTCACCTAGGGAGGCAAAAAGTCATGCACAGGCCCTGGGTGGAGTAGACACACTCCAGCCATAAACCTATCTTGTTCTGAACTATCTAAGATAGATCCTGTGTCCTTATTATAAAATTCTAACACACCTCCATGCATTCCAACACATTCACATTTGATATCTCATTAATTAAAGTTGTATAAATCAAACAAAGGCCTGCAAATTTCCATAGTGTAACTGAATGTGCCTTTACTGGTTAAACATGTTAAAATATGGCTGGATGGAGAATTAAATTTCATTTCATAGAAACAATGATAATTTGTTTTCTGAAAAGAAGGAGAAATGGATGAAGCACCATAAAAAATAAAATGTGGAAATAAACTGGCATAGAAACATAGAAACATAGAATGTGTTGGCAGATAAGAACCATTCGGTCCATCTAGTCTGCCCAATTTATTTTGAGTACTTTTATTAGTCCCCCGTTCCCGGTCTTATAGCTAGGATAGCCTTGTGTCTATCCCACGCATGCTTAAAATCCTTGACTGTGTTTACCTCTACCACTTCTGCTGGCAGGTTATTCCATACATCCACTACCCTCTCAGTAAAGTAATACTTCCTGATATTACTTTTAAATCGTTGCCCCTCTAATTTAAGACTATGTCCTCTAGTTGTGGTAGTTTTTCTTCTTTTAAATATACTCTCTTCCTTTACTGTGTTGATTCCCTTTATGTATTTAAATGTTTCTATCATATCCCCCCTGTTACGTCTTTCCTCCAAGCTATACATGTTAAGATGCTTTAACCTTTCCTGGTAAGTTTTATCCTTCAACCCATGAACCAGTTTAGTAGCCCTTCTCTGAACTTTCTCCAAAGTATCAATATCCTTCTGGAGATACGGTCTCCAGTACTGCGTACAATACTCCAAGTGAGGTCTCACCAGTGCTCTGTACAATGGCATGAGCACTTCCCTCTTCCTACTGCTAATACCTCTCCCTATGCAACCAAACATTCTGCTAGCATTTCCTGCTGCTCTATTGCATTGCCTACCTACCTTCAAGTCCTCTGAAATTATTACTCCTAAATCCCTTTCCTCAGATGTTGAGGTTAGGACTGTACCAAATAGTCTATATTCTGCTTTTGGTTTTTACGCCCAAGGTGCATAATCTTGCACTCGTCCACATTAAATGTCCACATTAAATGTCAGTTGCCACTGCTCTGACCATTTTTCTAGTTTAGCTAAATCATTTGCCATTTGGCTTATCCCTCCATGAATATCAAGCCTGCTGCAAATCTTTGTATCATCAGCAAAAAGACATGCTTTGCCAACAAGACCTTCTGCAATATCGCTAATAAAAATATTAAAGAGAATGGGTCCAAGTACAGATCCCTGAGGTACCCCACTAGTAACAAGACCTTGCATCGAATATACCCCATTGACTACAACCCTCTGTTGCCTGTCACTCAGCCATTGTCAAATCCATTCAACAATATTGAAATCCAAATTCAAAGATTTCAGTTTATTAATAAGCCTTCTATGTGCGACAGTGTCAAAAGCCTTACGGAAATCTAGGTAAGCAATGTCTACTGCACCACCCTGATCTATTATTTTAGTCACCCAATCAAAAAAATCAATAAGATTAGTTTGGCATGATTCGTGCAGACATCCCCCAGCTGCCCGATTCTCCCTGGTGGCTAGCGAGGCAGCGGAGGATGTCTGCGCGATGAGCGAGACCTCTCCTGCTGCCGCCCGGCATGACCGCCGGGACTTCTATGATGAAGCTGGGTACTTCCGGCTTCCTCATAAAAGTCCTGGCTGTCGTCCAAAGGGAGGGTGAGAGAGATAGACAACACTAAGGGGGGGAGAGCGACAAATCTGGGGGCAAGGGAAAGAGAGAGGCAGCATTGTCACATAAAAGGAAATAAAAACAAGATTTTTTTTATATCATAATTTTTTATTAAAAAAGCAATTTACATGTGAATATATACTAGACATGTGCATTCGTTTTCGGACGAATGCATTTTCGTCCGAAAATTGCATTTTCGTCCATTCGCCCGAAAAACGAAGAACGAAAATGCTAAGCTAACTAAAGCCGAATGAACGAATGGTTAATAAAGGAAAATCATTCGTTCATTCGTCCATTCGTAGTACTATTGCATTCTATAAGCCGAAATAGAGTCGGTTTATAGAATACAATAGCATTTAACTATACGGAGACAGAGTCTCCATTCATAAATTTATGAATGGAGACAAACGTATAGTTAAAAGCCGACAGCCTATAAACCGAACGTTCGGTTTATAGGCTGTGGGCATTTAACTATACGGAGACAGAGTCTCCATTCATAAAATTATGAATGGAGACTTTGTCTCCGTATAGTTAAAAGCCGGCATTTAACTATACGGAGACAGAGTCTCCATTCATAAAATTATGAATGGAGACTTTGTCTCCGTATAGTTAAAAGCCGGCATTTAACTATACGGAGACAGAGTCTCCATTCATAATACAGCAGGAGGATCACAAATCCCATCAAGATGAGGCAGCCCTCACCAGGATGCTTGCCCCCTTATGTCCCTACGCCCCGTGTTACTTACCACCTTAAGAACACAACAACGGACGCGCGCATTCCCAAACGTCTGGATAGGCGTGCGCATGCGCTGTGTATCGCTGTGGTCGATGATCTGGTAAGAAGGGGTGTGCAGGGGGTGTGAGGGGGCGGGAGGTGGGTTTCGCAGCTGGCGCATGCGCGGTGGTCACAAAGTTACAGCTGAGTTATCAGCTGTAACTTTATGCGCATGCGCAGTGAGCAAATTCTCCTGCGATTGCGCAGGAGAATTTGCTCCAGAAATTTGTCAGAACACCGGCATTTAACTATACGGAGACAGAGTCTCCATTCATAAAATTATGAATGGAGACTTTGTATCCATATAGTTAAAAGCCGACAGCCTATAAACCGAACATTCGGTTTATAGGCTGTGGGCATTTAACTATACGGAGACAGAGTCTCCATTCATAAAATTATAAATGGAGACTTTGTCTCCGTATAGTTAAAAGCCGGCATTTAACTATACGGAGACAGAGTCTCCATTCATAAAATTATGAATGGAGACTTTGTCTCCATGTAGTAAAATGCCCACAGCCTATAAACCGAACGTTCGGTTTATAGGCTGTCGGCTTATGGAATACATGTATTCCTATTGCTTTTCTATAAACCGAACGTTCGGTTTATAGAATAGCCATAGGATTACATGTATTATATAAGCCGAAAGTCTATAAACCGATCGTTCGGTTTATAGGCTTTCGGCATTTTACTACACGGAGACAAAGTCTCCATTCATAATTTTATGAATGGAGACTCTGTCTCTGTATAGTTAAATGCCGACAGCCTATAAACCGAACGACTTTCGTTCGGTTTATAGGCTGTCGGCATTTTACTACACGGAGACAAAGTCTCCATTCATAATTTTATGAATGGAGACTCTGTCTCTTATTAGTTAAATGCCGACAGCCTATAAACCGAACGACTTTCGGTTTATAGACTTTCGGCTTATGTAATACATGTAAACCTATGGCTATTCTATAAACCGAAAGTCGTTCGGTTTATAGAATAGCAATAGGATTACATGTATTCCATAAGCCGAAAGTCTATAAACCGAAAGTCGTTCGGTTTATAGACTTTCGGCTTATAGAATACAAGTAATACTATTGCCTTTCTATGAACCGAACGAGAGCCCCATTCATAAGAATTTCTTATGAATGGGGCTCTCGTTCGGTTTATAGAAAGCCAATAGTATTACATTGTATTCTATACAACGAACGAATAAAACAAAACAAAACGAAAATAATGAACGAATTTCGTCTGAAACGAATGCACTAATGAACGAAATTCGTTTTAGACGAAATAAATAACATTTTTGTCCGAATGGACGAAAACAAAACGAAAATTTTAGTTTTGCACATGTCTAATACACAGCACTTACCCTATAAATATTGTCTGCCCCTGGTGTTCTTGCTAGCACACAAATTAACTCCTGCAGATAATCTTGGGAAAGGTGGATTCAATGGTCTCTTGCCATTGTGTGTCTCCCGCTTGTTCACATCTTCTCCTGTTGATGTCTTTATTTTTCTCCTGTTGATGTATTTACTCTTCTCTTCCTATTAGCAATGCTAATAATGTAACTACCCCTAACTGAATAATTTCCATACCACCCACAGATATAACTAATTCTAAAACTACACCCTTATACCCAATGACCCCTTTCACCCAATGAACCATTTCACTTCCAAAGTGTAAATGCCAACATTTATGTACAATGCAACATTCATAGTGTTGAAATAAAAGGTTACCATTAATTGTGTAAGTGTGTCAGGAGGGGATCTACCTGATAAGCAAGACAGACCCAAAGAGATTTGTTTAATTCAGTTTGTTTATTTGTTTTTTCAAAATCATTTGAACGTTAAAAAAAACCAAAAACATATCCAGGGCCCAGAGAAGGGCAGTAAAAGGGGGAGTGAGTATTTCAGAGGAGGAGTGCAAGTGGATTATAGGAATGCTAAGGAACCAAAGGTTCCATGACTATTTCCAAGAGGTAAAAGTGTGTTTTACTCATCATAATCATCCATCTAGCAATGTTCTCCTCACCAGACTCATGCATATGGAGGGATGTTAGATGTAGTAGTTGCCTCTGGAACAGTGGCACCCTCTAACGTAGCATAGGTAAGCATCAGGTTTTATCCTTCCAGGAATTTTGCTCTATGTTCACTAAAACCAAAGATGGAAACCACAGTGAGAAAACAGCAGGAGTTAGTTATCATAATATGGCGTAACAGAAGAATTGGAAGGAACAGAGAAAGGAAATAAAAACAATAAATGCATGTTTCCAGGCATGTAATGGGGTGATGGAAGCATGTAATGGGGTGATAAAGGCATTTGATTGAGGGATGTAAAGGGTAGATGGAGAGAAGGAATAGGGTGATGGGGAATCTAATGGGATGATGGGGCCATGTAATGGGGTGATGGAGGCATGTAATTGGGTGATGGAGGCATTTGATGGAGGCATGTAATGGAGGTGATGGATTCATGTAATGAGGATGATCGAGGGATGTAAAGGGGAGATGGAGAGAAGGAATAGGGGAATGGGGCATGTAATGCGATTATGGGGGCATGTAATGAGGGTGGTGGAGGGATATAATGGGGTGATGGAGGGATATAATGGTGTGTTGGGGGCATGTAATGGGGGTGATGGGGGCATGTAATGGGGTGATTGGGCATTTACTGGGTGTGCAACGTGGGTTATGGAGCATGTCGTGGGTGTGTAGCTGGGGTAGGGGGTAACCGTATTTTGTCTGCTTAGGGCAACCCAAAACCAAGATACACCACTGCTACCACATACAACAGGAATCTACAATTGTAAATACACAGTACATATATAACATCCCAGGCTTTGGATAGGAAATTATCAGGATAAAGCCAATTATAAGTACATTTATCGAGAAAATTACAGAAAAGGAAATATTACTGTTTTTCTTTTTGTTGCCTACACAGAAACATGGTTTGTTTTAATAGTCTGACAGTTATATATGCTGTGTATTGTCAACTGTTAACTAATCTTTTTTTTTTTTCAGTTCTTTCGGCCCCACTGGCAGTAGCAAATAATCTGTGGTGATTTCAATAAGACTAGCGGCTAAAGTGTTAATTACCTGAAAATATCATCTGGGTCCATCTGTGCATTTGTACATATTCTTTCCAAAAAGTATTTGGGGTTTGTATTGTTGTATTCTTTTATTTATTCTTATATTTATTTTTAGGTGATGGTATAATTCATTCACATCTTAAGTCTTTATTTTTATGTTGAGCTCTGTGTAACACTTACACTATTAGATTTATACTAGTGAGAAAAAAAAGTGATTTGAGGAGATACCTTAAAATTATCCCAGTGGGAACTATGTTGGAACCATAAAATGAGAACAAATATACCTTAAAATGTAAATATTCAGTTTGGCTTTTTTATGAAATGTATTTATTTGACTGTATATAAATGAAAAATAAAGGACTTCACAACACCTCTTACATTTCCAGTGACTTTATTTCATGTTCCCAATAGTCGTCTGCCAACGTTTCAACTCACAGTGTCATCTTTGGTAAGGTGGGGTGTCTTTGATAAGGTTTTGTGAAGTTCTTTACTTGTCGTTTACATTTGTGAGGAGTGGGATAGAACCTCTAATAACAAACCATGCCATGTCATTGGGGTGTTCCAGCCCATACTTTATTAGTGTATATAATGATTACTTTTAAATTTAAATATAGTTATCATATAATGATAACTTTTAAAGTTACTTTTAAATGTATTGTATATACTGTACAATTTGTGTTAATTAAAATGTGAAACAGGAAAAATTTAGGAAACTCTTTCCATAATATTATTCCTGAATTTTTTTTAGCTAGTTTAAATTTAATAGTAACTCTATAAGTAGTTTTTCTAAATGATAATATGTCAAGAGTAGAACCAGCCCTCAAAATGCTAGAAATATTAAGAAATCAATAAGCTAAACACAGATGACTGTGATGTCTGTGATGTTGGAACATTTGGAAATACAACAGAAAGGACATAACTTGTTAAAGACACAGTTGAGTAAACAGGAGCTGCAGGAAAAGTACTCTTATGTTATTGATTGTTGTGTTGAAACCATTTCTTTTCTTGGACTGATACACAGTTTAAACATGCCAGTTAAAACCCTAATATCAAGTGTTATAAATTTGACCACGTATATCAAAGTAGAGGGCTGTCCAAATTGCAGCCCTATTGACGTTTTTTTTTCGTTTTTTTGCCAGTTAAGACTTTACTCTGCATGTATCTACTATTTCATTTTTGGATCTACGTTTTGTTCTTTTGATACTACCTTACTTGTTGTGGTATTGTTTTGATGCAGGTCCCTGGATTTATTTAAGCAGGAGGCTCTCTTGTGGATTTTTTTCTTTAGTACTTATCTCTTGTACTCCCTTATATATATCCACTTTTTCTATTTTTTTGTGTGCTTATTGTTATTTTTTGTGGTCGGCCGTGTACTGGACATATACTACTTGCCTTTTCTATACCCTTTTGAGCCCTTGACCATTTCATTTTTGGATATACTCTGTACTTATATATTTTTTGTTTTTTGGCTTTGTATATATTTTTTTGTGCTTATTTTTTTTGTGCTTTCTTTCTACTTTTCCTGCAGTTCCTGTATTTTTTCTATTTTTACTTTTACATTTTTGTACTTTTGTACCTTTATTTTTTTCTCTTTTTTGCATATTTCTCTGCTGTGCATGTCCATAGCCTACATTGCATTCCTGCATATATTTGCTCTTTTGTTTTTCTCCTATTTTTTTGCTCATTATTTATTTTCATTATTTTTTTCATATATTACGTATTTTGTTACACCTCTTTTTCTCCTTACCATATTACCTAGATGTGTCGTTTCTATCCCATTCATTAATAAATATATTATTATTCATACTTCAGTGTGCATGTCTGCTTACTTGTTTCAATATTCTATCATATTGGAATAAGAAGGGGCATACTGCATCCCTATGTATTGTGCTGGACATCCGCAATCCCCAGCAGCAAGACAGATGATGTGAATTCTACTCCAAGTACACTGGACAATCAGCAGGTATTTGTCATAAGCTAATCTCAATGTACCAAACATTGAAACTATTGCCTCTACATAGTGTGATACTATACAGGGAGCATTTTTGTGGCATTGTTGTAATTGTTATCGAGCAATGCAGCAACCCATGGAATGTTCATTAGAAGTGTCTTGCTTCCTCTTCAGAACAGTTCATGCCAGACCTTCTGACAAGAAAGATTATAAGATAGTTGGTTACCATAAACAAGGTGGTACAGTCAGATTCCATGTTGTCAAGAATGCTTTTGTTGGATTAAACACTTAGACGTTAAGTGATCAAAGTACACTAGAAAACGTTCCACTCAGGAAAGTATTTTTTTTAATGATATAATTAAAGAGAACAATGGCATACATAGATGGTTTACATAGACACACATACTAAACAGAAAAATGCATAAGTCAATATACAACTTTAAACAAATTGGGGAAATAATGACTTGATTTAAAATAGGCAGGGATCAGTTGACTTCCTGTGATAAATGATTAGTCTAACGAGAAGCTTACAGAGATGTGGGTAACTGTGTCATACCTCTCAACAATTCCCCCTGGCTGGGGAGGCAGCTCAATTAGACAAGTATGGCTGTGCTGTCATCCACACTGACAGAACTTACCACATTATTGCTGACTCTATCAGTTGTTTTAACAGCTCTACATACCTTCTCCGGTATCCCAAAAACTGAACAGTGTGATCAGGAGTGTAGAATGGCAGTCCTTATTCTCACTGAGCTCACCTCTATCCGGAATAACTAATAGGTAGACATTTATAGAGAATAGATCATTTAAAATATCAGTTAATTTTGGAGTATCTTTTAGACATGTTTTTAAAGACAGTATCTTTTATTAAATGGTTCAACCATTGAACTATGAGTTCTAATAAAACCTACTTTGCCAATATAATTGGCCTTCAATGTTGTTGGGTCTTTTGTTTATGTTTACAGTATTGGAATACTTGAATATTTCTGCCACAAGCAAAACAAGCACCCTTGATACAAAGATTTCCATGGGGTCACACTTTAATGCTTCTAAGTAGTCTCATCTCGCAGCTGCTGTAGCATATCCTCCCTGTAAAATGTATATTCCATTATGGCTATGTCACCGCCTTTGCAGATGGACAAATCATGATGGTCTTATCATCCTGAAGAGTAGAGATAGTATGTTGTTTGGCTATAGATATTTTTTTCCTGGTCTCCTTATTCATGATTTGTTAATTGAAGACCCGTTGTGTATGCTTCTTTAAGTTACATATAAAACTCCTCATTGTCAGTTGTGAACTGGGGGTCTCAAAGGTGCTCTCACATTTAAATTTTGTAATTTCTTCTTAAGGTGACAAATCCTTGAAATAATTTTTTAATCTGTGACTGTGCAGATATGTGTTGTCCAACTGTCCATTGTAATTCCTTTGGACCAGTGGAGGTGCCCCTTCTGTCCCCTTCTTGTTGTATTCCTCTTGTGCCTCTTGTGGTCTGTCGATTGCAGACATTTTTTTCCTCTCCTGTGGCCCCTGAAATCAGTTCCTGATTTTTTTCTTGATCTTAATTTTCCAATTTAGTTTGACTCTTCATGGGTTGTGGCCAGCATGGCATAAAATGAAGACAGTATATCAATACTAAACACAGCATAAAGTCTATTGTTGACTAATGGCAGAAGTCCACATAAAGACAATTGGCAAAAAATCCAGACGCCGGCCCAATCTTCTAACGGTGGACACAACCCCTGAAAAGTCATCCACTGAAGCTGACTACTCAAAGGAAGGTCTGTTTTAGAAGCAAATCCCGATATTTTGGGAAGTCTCATAGATACTTCCAAGCAGCCATGTATCTGTGGTCTGAAAGCTCTAATTGGTGTGTGGAATCTGTGATGGTGAATAGATGATCATCTCCCCCCGCTATCGACTATGTGTGAGTCAATTTACACACACCAGTGGCAGAGAGAGACATTTATCTGGGATAAATTTGGTCCAGATCGGGTGAAGTAGCTGTATTCTGGTGACATCTTCACTTTTTTTTATTTGTATTTAAATTGTTTGTTTTTCCATTTAAATGTTTTTTCTTTAATCATTTGTTTGGAGTTTTGTTTAATAATACTTTTGTATGTTATTTGTTTTTTTTAATTAACATGACGACTAGGGTAGGAAGGGGGGTGGTGAGTTTCACAGGGGAGGAGAATATCTGGGTCATAGGAATAGTGTAAGAACAAGGGTTTGATGGCTCCTATCAATCTGCTATGGTCAGATTTACACAACAAGTGATGAGGAGGAGGATGAGCTAAGCAACGTTCTAGGTCTGCCTGTATCCTTGTCATCCTCCCGATCCTGACTTTCAGTTTTCTGTGCAGATGGAGGAAAGTTAGGTGAGGAAACTGTTACTGAAGCGCAATTTTACTCTATAAATTATCATGCTTCAGGGCCAGTTTATCTTACTTATTTCTTAAAACGTTCTCACATTCCTGCTGTTTGTAATCCGCTCTAGATGCGCAATTCTCACATTTAGCCGGCTATGTAAATGTTATGCCTGCTCCCTTATGTCTGCATGAAAATGATCTTGTTTTTGTACCATCATGGTCAGGTGTTTGTTGATCATCAACACATCTATCTGAGTACCATCTACCAGGCCATGGACATCAGACCCGAATGTTGTCATCAAAGGAAGCACAGGAGGTCCTGGATAAGATGGATAAGCTGATAATTTGCCTGGCTCACCATCCCCACAGGGATCCACAACCAGATTAAGATGCTCTCCTTGTCCCCAGCTGTGGCAGGACAAAAAGATGTTTAGGACAATGCAAGGCAGATTGCAGTTATCCCAATATTTGTACATCAACATTTTTACATTTTCATGATACTGAACTAATGAAAATTTTTATTTTAAGTTTTCCTTTATTAATTTAATCAAGATTTAGTAAAGATATTAAGTAATGTTTAGCTTTATATTACATAACAAAAGGGGAGGCCAAACTTATTGCTCAATAATCATATTTGAACCTATTATGTGGTCCACATTCCTATCACTGTATCGTGCAAGTACACAGATGTATATTTTTAGGTGTGTGAACATTTAAATACGGGTAGCTAACTACATTTGCCTTAGATCAACATCAAACATGAATTGTGTGTGACAATAGTGTGGTAAACATGGGTATTTAGCTTGGGTAGTGAATCCCAGGGCCAGGACCCTGCAGATGGTCTGGGAGGTGGTGAAGGTACTACCTTAGGGGTTAAAAAAAAGTGAATTAATGTTCAGTTCAGACAGATGGTACCAGAACATTTCACAGTGATAATTTTTCAGTGTAATTGTTTTTTTTACTTACTAGAGAAGGGTGATGCCAAGGCTAGCAGAGCCGAATGACCTGGCGAAAACTGAGATGAAGTTGCCTGATGTTCTTTGCCATGTTCAGGCCATGGGCTTTGTCCTCTGAGTTTCTTGGTGGTTAAGGGACTACGATGCCAGACACTATAAGTAAAGTGAGAGAACAGAGTAAATAAATAGCAACTGAACTACAAAAACACATCACTGGTTGTTAATTATTATGACCCCATGTGTCTATGTCTATGGCCCCTTTAACCACTGGGATGGTTTTGAATACCTGTAGAAGCTTCTCCTAGAAGTCCAACAGCCTGCTCTGGAGGGCCACCGTTATTGTGCCTGGTGCAATTAATCCTATCAATCATCATCTCTTTATATTATTCCAGTTGCACAGAAACATCTCCACAACTATCTATACATCTATGTATATATCTATTTATACATGTAATTATACTCCTGACAGCCATTTTGACCCCCAAAACGTTTTTTAAATGTGGTGCTGGCAACTAATAATGCTCTAAAATGGTGGTAAAAGCATGTGCTCACTATTTATATAAACATTCCAGGAAACTGAGTGGCATGTCAGTTGATTACAACAATAATTTATATCTATATCTTGAACCTGGGCTAATTTTTTTGATGGAGGGTTCGATACATTTTGTTTCTAATTCATATCAAACTTGTCAGTTTTCGTGTATTTTTTCAATATCTGAAAGCGCATATAGGATTTAATAGGATATTCTACAAATACATTTCAACGGATTGAATTCATCCGATTTGTGGATCGATTTTTTCGCCCCCTTATTATTTGCCAGTTTTGGTTGAATTCTGAGGCATTTAAGTAATGCCTGATTCCAGGCCCCACTCGTCTGATATGAAATATGCAAGGGTCTCTGCTAGTGTATACAAAGACCCTAATTTTTACATTTGATCAGCAGAGCGGATATCATTATGGTTCCTTCTGGTGATCCAATGTAAAAACCAGACTCTCTCTGCATTAGCAGAGAGAGATCATCACCAACCAGACCTTCTTCCGATGAGCTGTTGAAAGTACATGCCAATTTTACCTATTGGGAGGTTGTGCCTGGAACCCTTTCCAAACCCATTCCTCATTTAAGATGATATTGGGGGTACACCCTTTCCATTTTCTCCATAGGGTTTGGTGGTGGGGAGGAAGGGGCGAAACATAAAATTAGTGGAGACAGAGAGAAGAAGGGTTTATGAAAACTGTAACTTTTGTGAACCGCATCTCCAATATTGTTTTAGTCAGTACCTCCCTTTAAATCAGTTTATTTTTCCTTCCAGCATGTTCATAGAAATCTACTTATAACTTCTTTATATAAACGTATTCATTAGTTCCGGATTGTGTTACTGACAATTATTTATTATATTCCAATTAAATGGAATCAACTACTTTTATCTTCACTATTATCCAAAATGAGTCATACCACCAGCACCTAACTATGTTCTGTCCATATGGACCAAATTACACCTTGATGTGCTTTAATCTATTTCTTAAATGACAATGCCATACCCAAATTTAAAAAAAAATAACATATAGTCTAGAATTGAACCAAATCTACCTTATGTACCTTCTAATGCCTTACTTTAAGTGCTTGGCAGTGGAATCCCAAAGGGGATGTGGGGGGTCCCAGGTGACATGTTCACAGGGAATAGTATTGCTAAACTGGATGCGGCTGACAAAATAAAATAAAAAGTTCAAGAAAAAAAAGAACATTTGAAAAAAACTTTGCCACCGATATGACAGTACGTCAAATCTGGTGGCTGTATTTCTCTCCTCATGCAGAAGGGAAGTCTGCATGGAGGAGTTGGCCAGGACAGGGAGCAGCCAGGAGGAGAGTACTGGAGAAGGGACGAGTGGGCATGTAATGGGCAGACTGACACTGGTATATTAACTGGTTATGGCATTTGGCTGTGGCATATTAATGGGCAAATACCACTGGCATATTAATGTACAATTTGGCCAATGGCATATTAATGGGCAAATTGGCTGTGGCATAGTAATGGGTGAATTGGCTGTGGCATATGAATGGGCAAATGGCTGTGGCATATTAATGGGCAAATAACACGGGCATCTTAATGGGCAAATTGGTTGTGGCATTAATGAACAAATGGCTGTGGCATATTAATGGGCAAATTGGTTGTGGCATATTAATGGGCAAATAACACGGGCATCTTAATGGGCAAATTGGTTGTGGCATTAATGAACAAATGGCTGTGGCATATTAATGGGCAATTTGGCTGTGTCATATCAATGGGCAAATATGGATGTGGCCTATTAATAGGCAAATTGGTGTGGCATATTAATGGACACACTAAGACTGGCATATTAATGGACAAATTGGCTGTGGAATATTAATGGGCATATAGCAGTGGCATTATAATAGACAATTTGGACTGACATATTGGGAAAATTGGCTGTGGCATATTAGTGGATGATCTAACAGTGGTAGTAATGGGCAAATTGGGCTGGGCATGGTAATGGGCAAATTGGCTGTGGCATGTTAATGGGCAAATAACACTGGCATATAAATAGACAGATTGGCTGTAGCATATTAATGGACAAATAACACTGGCATATTAATGGTCTAATAGCAATGGCAAATTAAGGGGGCAATTGGATGTGACATACTAATGGACACACTAACAATAGCTTATTAATGGAGAAACTAACACTGGCATATTAATGGGCAAATGGTGGAATATTTTAATAGACAAACTGGCTTTTGCATATGTTAATGACAACGTGACTGTGGCATGTTAATTGGCACCTGACAGTATTTAATTGGCAAAGGGCATGTCCTGTGGGGCAAAATAATATATACATAAATAATAAATAAATAATAATAAATACTATGGGGGAAAGTTACACTGTTGCTTGTCCTGCAAGGGCAGTTCTGTGGGGCAAAGTGACACTGTAGTATATTCTGTTGAGCAAATTGACAGTGTGGCATGCCAAATCATGTGGGTGCAATTTGAGTGCAAGCCAAGTGCTTTGGGTGCAATACTGATGCAAGGCAAGTGCTGTGGATACTGTATGGTGCTGTGTTAAGTCCTTTAGGTGCAATGTGGGTGCAGAAGAAAGGGCCTAAAAACAAGAATTGAAGTTGAATATAATAGAGAGATCTGTATGTTTAGATATGTTTGTGATATGTGTGTGTGTATAAATATGCCTGTGTGGTATAATTAATAGGGGTCCCGTATGTGTCATAATTATGGTGCTCTTGTGTGTGGAATATTTGTGGGGCTCCTGTGTGTGGCATAATAAATGGGGCTCCTGTGTGTGGCATAATTAATTGGGCTCCTGTGTGTGGCATAATTAATTGGGCTCCTGTGTGTGGCAAAATTAATGGGGCTCCTGAGTGAGGCATAATTAATGGGGCTCCTGTATGGTACATCATTTTTGGGGCTCCTGTATGTGGGATATTTAATTGGCCATCTGACTGGCATTACTAAGGAATCTGTTTGACATGGTATTGGAGGAAATCCAGAGGTGTGACACCATGAGTTATTGTACCAGGACACCCACTATAGTGACGCCTCTGGTGCTTGGTAATATTATATCTACCCATCTCCTTTATAATTCCTTAGTATATACATATTATTCTGATGCAACTAGTTGAAAGTACATGGCAGTTTATCCATTTACTAAGGATAACTACGTTTTCCCTAGTGCTTTTATATTAGAAGCACATGTGAAAGAAGTTTAGTTAAAATACTCATATTTCTTAATGTAACAGAGCCATAAATAAATACAAAACAGCAATTAGAGACATTAATTCACAAAAATTTGAGCAAGTCGAAGTTGCAGCCCAGATGGACATTTTCTGCAATACTAGCTGACATACTGAAAATTACAAGGTAGAAGACTGAAGGCAAGTATGTAATTTAAATAATATATATCATTAACACAATTTATTACTAACTAATCATGTCATTCACAAAAATGTTATTTTGAACACATCTGCTTAAAATGTCTAATGTGTTGTTATTACAGGGGTTAAAAAAATCAAGTAAATGTGTTATGGTCAAAAGATCACGCTATAAATCTATATTGGTATGTCATTACCCAGATTTAATAGAAGTGATAGGCATTTATTAATTCCACTCTTTGTTTTTAAAATAAAAGATTTCTGATATGAAATGAAATGATTATAGTTATACTTCAATAGTTTTATCATTTTGAATGATGAAGTTGTATATGAAACATGCCCCATCTGTTTTGGCTTGCTGGTTACAATACCATTTTATCTAAAGCCCACTGTTGCGGGAACCCATGAGTTACAGTGAAAGTTATCAGCTGTGCAGACACACTTTTAATAACCTCTGCAAAGCTTTGAACAGCAGGACTTTTTGTATAGTAAGCGCAGGCCTGTAAACAACTGAATTCTTTTGTTGTATAATTAATGATTTAAGGTTTAGTGTCATTTTTACTCTTTATTCTCTGAAGCCTCTAATTAAGATAGTGAGAAGCATTGTCCTCTATTCATTACACTGCACAATGGATAAATGTAGTCTTCTACCTGAGTATTGAAAAAAAAGGGGTGCATTCATTTTCACTCAAAAAGATGCTGACCTTCAGTTATCCATCACATGCTCCTGTGGTGAATAGCCTTTTTAAAAACAATCTATATTATGTATTAAATATAGTACATGATGATAAACATATAAATCCCATAAACCACTTAGAATCCCCAATACAAGTTAGGGAATTGGCATATATATTATGTATTGGTATATATATTTACAAACATTCACACATTTTATTTAACACATCACCATAACAGTTCTTGTGGTATAACAATACCAGTGATCTTATGCCAGCTATAGCTTGGCATCAAATCACCAGTTTTAGTTCCACAGGTTGTCAATGCGCCATTGTCCACTTTAGATATGAAAGGGGACCTATGTGAGTGCGCTAGGCACTGGAGTGTATCAAAATAACAGTGAAATGATTGCCATGTGGCCCACTATCACCACATGGTACAATCTTGGTTTTGTGCTGCCCTAGGCAGACAAAATTCGGGCTCCCCCCTACCCATGTTATACATCACCCCCATTACATGCCGCCATCACCCCCATTACATGCCTCCATCACCACCATTATATGCCTCCACCCCCCCATAACATGCCTCCATCACCTCCATTACATGCCCCAATCCCCCTGGCACCACAGGACATTTCCAGGTCCCTGGTGGCTAGTGGCAATCAGCATGGTGTCATACCATGCTGCCTGTAAGGCATCCCATGCAGTGAGTGCAGATAAGTCACGTGTCTGACATCAAAGTGCCCAGTCATGTGACCTGTCAGCACTTCCCCATCAAAGCCAGGGAAGATGTCAACACAGGCAGCATGGAGGTTTGTCTGTGCTGCCTGTTTGGCTCCCTGTGCTGACATTTTCTGATCTCCCCAGCTACTGTCTCTGCCGGCAAGTGAGTTTATTTTTTCTTAAAGAGTCAGCATTTTTTTTCTTTGTGCCAGACGCCAGAGGTAGACAAGGCAAGTGCTGCCCTAGGCACTTGCCTTGTTTGCCCTTCCATCTAAATACAGCGCTGATACCACCATTACAATTCAACCCCACGGTTGACATGCCAGCTTTGTCCATACATCATTTGTAAGTGCAATGGTCACCACTGCAATTTGACTAGCCATCCAATTTCATCTTAGATTGGGACTTCATAAATATAGCTCTTAGTTTTTTTTTCTGCAAAACAAAAGCATGCAGTCCATTTATTTATTATGCTAATATGAGCATTTTATTTTTCATCAACAATAATATATCTTTTATTGAAGTCATATTAATTAATTTACCTGTAACGTACACTACGCCAAGCTAATGTACAGGATGATTTGTCAATGTAAATGTATTGGGCATTATTAAACATTTTGATTACTGCAGATATTTCCATTGCTATATTTTCTTTTGAGAAAGCAAGACAATGCATTTCCACACAGCCAGCAAAATGTCAATACAGTTTATGCCCTTTTGTTAATCACACACAGATTAAATTAACAAACCTGCAAATTGCAAGAACTAGTTCATGAGTAAAAGGTAAGGTATACCTCCCACAGTTTTACTGTTATTAAGGTCTGGTTAATCACACTTTCATTTATTTTAATCTTGAAGTAAAATCTAGGTCAGCCAAAGATGAACTGTCTACATTACAACACAACAGAGCAAGAAAATGTAACAGTCATCAGGATAATGTGATTTTCTGGCACTTGCTATGATATGCTCTTTTCCTGATGTTAAAATAAGATTAGCCATAATTTAGTGGCAACTCGTGTAAACCTTTATTGCTGATTTAAGACTATTTTGCACTGAACAGCTTTCCAGTTCTATCTATGAGCCCCATCTGCTATATAGTAACAAAAGCGATGCAATTTATATATTTATTATAGTATAAAGTTGCATCTTTTTGTCTACCAAAATACAAGTATTGTTGTGAGGAACGTATCTAAGGGCGGACAATACTATGATATCCTATTATGCAGGATTGTGCTCACAAAAGGCCAGCTTACAATTAGTTTTGGTAACACAACTTTTCATGAACAAATCAAACTAGTCCTGCACCCAAAATGATCGCACTTCTTTATCATTAGGCATCACGCATCCCCAGATGTAAATATTAGTCAGCAAAAAGCCCAGGCCTGAGGATGTCCCTCAAAATATGGCAAGATGCAAAAGAATGGACAGTGTTAAAACATTCTGCTATGGTTAATTGTACACACCATGGAGAAGCAAGAGGAGACTTTTCTGGACTGGACTAGTTCATAAGTAGATACGAATGGGCGTTGACCTCCAAATTCGAATTTTAATGAAATAATAGTCCCACTTTAGTTTTGTGTTGAAATTAAGCCAAATTGCAGAATGGACAAATTCCACAGATCAGATCAGAGTCATAAGACAGTCATTATTCATTTAGGATCAGTTTTATTCTGCATAGCATAATTTTATGCAAAATGAAAACTAATTTGATATGAATAGTCAATGTCTGATTACTCTGCTCCGTGGAATTCGATAGTTAGGTCAATTCGGCTTAATTTGACCATCTCGACTCTATCCCTACTCTATTTCGGCTCATGTAATGCTATTCGCATTACATACAATAACTTAAGCCGAAATTGAGACAAAATTTGAATTAGACAAATCAGAGTGGCTGTCGGCATCCAAATGAATGAATGGACGGACAAATGAATTTCATTCATTTAGCATTCATTCATTCGGCTTTCGTTAGTTTTAAGTTTACGTCATTTTGTTATGCAGATGAATGAACGAAAATGCTATTTTAATCCGAAAATGCATTCATCCAAAAATGAATGCACATGTCTAGTGATTTGTCCTTTGGTGATGTAATAATCCCTTCCAATACCAGGGGAGCCTGGGGCACGCATGCTTCCATGACACATAGCTCCATCAGGGAGGGGTAGTCCTATACCAAATGAGGGTCCATAGTCCACAGGGATGTGTTTGGCTCTAAGGGCCCTCCAAGGGCCCCAGTCACAGTGGATCTCATAAAGTGGTTATTAGATATAATAATTTGAAGGACTATATTTTTGGTTCTATGTTATAAGTGTGTAATAATTTTTGTAAATATTTGACTGGTTTATTAATGTAACAGAGTTTGGAATGTAATAGTAATTGGGGAATAAGTTTACACAATTTAATATGTGTTTGATTGTGGAACACAAGGTATTTTTGTTCTTCTCTTCTAAATTATGAAAACGTAAATAAGATATAATATGTGTGGCACTTTTACAGATAGGTTGCTTAGTATTGTATTATTGTGACACTTTTTTATTTGTGCTGATTACTTTCTATATTGTACTGGGAAGGATTTACAGTGGGTTTACGATTGATTGCCCCTTAAATAAAACAAAAGCAATAGGAGGTAATTCTTTGATACCGCCATCTCAACTGCCATTATTTTGAGATGGAAAACATTTCCATGATAGGAGAAGTACTATGTATTTACCGAAACATGAACCTTTGTATGGGAAGGAGTAGCTTCCAAGCTTGTTAGTTAGTCTTTTATCTGTTTTAAGTGCCGCAGACAGTCTTGAGAGATACGCTGATGGGAAATAGATAAGAACATATATGAATAATGGTTAGATTTGCCACTCTTAACATGGAAGAATTAAACTCCTCTCAAAAGATTGAAAAAATTAATTGATGCATGCTTGTCCGCTAAACCCATTGGAGAAAGATAGACAAAGTAAATGTCACATCACGTAAATATCCAACTATTTTAATAGCTTTGCTTCAAAAGAAAATATAAACAGGGAGTAGCGATTATGATATTTAATTGTGTTGATATTATTATTAAATATAATGGGGAAGATCATGAAATTCGTTTTATTTTGTGGTTGGGGAATTTGATCATTCCCAAATGACACTAGTAAACGTTTATGCACCAAATAAGGTAACTGTGAAATGTTTATCGAACTTACTCAGGTAAGACAGATTAGTAAATTTTTTTTAAAAAGGCCTATTATTGTTTATGGGGGTTTTCATTTGAATCTTGTACAAAATAAAAAAAAAATGCTCTTAGGAAAAATTAAATATAGGAACCTATTTGAACAAGCCAGTAGATTTCAAAATCAATTGGACCAATTTTCTCTCTTGGATCTTTGGCAGATCTTCCATGCATCGGAAGTAGATGTTACCTGTTTTTCTAAAATTTACTCTGCATGCTCTTGTATTGATTTAATATTGGGGAAATTTGCCTTCACATATCTGGTTAAGAACATTTGGTTAAAAAAAATGACTTGGTCTGACCATGGTTGCGTAATGATGGATCTGGAAGAGATGTCCCCCGAGGCCCAGATTAGACTGGCGTTCAAATCCCAAACTGCTAAAATGCAAGGAATGATGATGATACATTCCTATTTTAATGAAAATCAATCTCCAGACATGCTGCCTTTAATGATATGGTGTGGATTTAAATTAGTTTTGCAAGGAAAATGGCGGGCTTCTACATGGATCTATATCAGCAATCTAAACTAAATAAGAATGCTCCAACTGTTGAATGTAGTGAGAGAATTGTGATAATAAAAAACAAGATAGATTAACAACTAATAGACAAGGCCAATAAGACTCTCTAAGCAAATACATCTTTGTGGTATATCAAAGGATATATTGCTGAAAAACATTTTTAAGAAAATACAAAAAGATAGGAATATAGCAAGACTTAACTGCAAGGGTGAATTCTGCTTGGCTCTGGTAAAATTGGTCAAGATTTTGGGGACTATTTTTGAAAACTATATAATCTCCAACAGGCAGATATGGACATGGAACTGAAAGCATATTTTAAAAATACAAATTTCCAAAACCGCAAGCAGCACAGTTAGAGGAAATTAATACATTTAAAATGCTTTGGGCCCTGATAGCTACGACTTTTCCTTCTATAAAAT
The DNA here is from genome assembly GCA_036172795.1 of Pelodytes ibericus. Taxonomy (NCBI): domain Eukaryota; kingdom Metazoa; phylum Chordata; class Amphibia; order Anura; family Pelodytidae; genus Pelodytes; species Pelodytes ibericus. The sequence goes on from CM069862.1 coordinate 69,858,399, forward strand.
TTTACATAAAGAAAGGGCAACCTTTTTTTGGACAGTCTGTTCTCAGACCTTTAACTTAAAATATTTATGTATCATTGTGTTTATACCAGTTAAAGTTTCTAAAATACAAATGGTTCTAATCGGTAAAGGTGAAGTATAGCAAATTAACAAAGGAATTGAAATAACGAAAACAAAATACTCTACCTTTCGCACATTGCTTAATGTATAGACCCCCCAATTTTGCCTATCATGGCAAATATTATAAAATAAAGATGGTTAAAATACCAGGGATCCCATTACCATGGTATTCTGAATATCCGACCTATCAGTGGCACAAATACAAAACTACTATAGCTAATAACGGTCATTGCAAAAAATTCTTGTTTAATTTAATTCATATTGCCAGATCCCTCTCCTCTGCCTTTGTGTGAGACCAAGTTGTGCCATGTTTTCTTCCATGGATTGGCTAAGCACCACACTTAAAAAAGAGATATATAAACAATTGTAACCTACATTCAACATTTTACATTGTTAGATAGTAGTTACATAGTTACATAGTAGTTTAGGTTGCAAAACAACTTCAACCCTTTTCCTATTCCTTGTTTACTGCAGTTTTTTTTAATTAAATTTGATGCTGCAAAGCAAGCAAAAAACATTTGAATACACCATATGGATTTCTGAACAAATAGGAAAGCCCCCCTATTCCAAAGGTAAATGGTTTCTTCCAGGTAATACTATTAGTGACTAGGCCCAAGACTACAAACATCTTTAGATAGATGAACACTCTATGTGAGGCAAAGGATGTGAATAAATAAGGTACCAAAATTTTGAGTCGTTATGTTTTTGGGTTATCTAGAATCATGGGAATAACACTTTGAATATAACAGATGGACCTTACAAAATACTACAAACCACACAAAGACAAGAAATCTCTTTTGAGTAAAACCATATTTATTTGTTTAACATGTTATGGTACTAAACTTGCGACATTGGAAATGTTTGAACCCCACAATACAAAGGTTGCATGGGTATCATATGTCTTCCATATATTAAGATTTAACATAACTAAAATAGTTTTTGGACGAATGCATTATGGATGAAAATGGTTTTCATCCATTCATACATGAATAACGAATGCCAAAAATGAAAAACACACGAAAGATGAATGAACAAATGCTAAATTAACGTAATTTATTTGTACATTTGGCATTTGCACAAACCGCGCAGCCATTCTGATCTGTCGAATTCGGCAAGTCGTTCAATTTGCCATATGTTTGGCTTAAGTTCTTTTATGTATTGGAATGCATTGATGATAGCACTATATCTTCAACAACTTAAGGCGACATTGAGACGAAATTGAGGCAAAATTGAGAGGAATTGCCGAATGGACGAATTCCACAGTTATCAAACAACCAGTATTCATTTCAGATTAGTTTTGATTCCACGTAGCATAATGATATGCACAATAAAAAATAATTTGAAATTAATACTGGCTGTCTGATGACTCTGATCTGTGGAATTCATCCATTCATCAATTTGCCGTAATTTCGCCTCAATTTCCCTTTAAATTCCCTTCAAATTCAACAGAGTCATCAGACAGACAGTTTTTATTCGCTATGTAGAATAAAAACCAACCTGAAATGAATACAGCTGTCTCATTACTCTGATCTGTGGAATTCGTCCATTTAGCAATGTGCCTTAATTTTGCTTCAATTTTGATTAAATTTCACCTTAAGTTAGCAATGCATTCCAATAGATACAAGAACTTGAGCCGAAATTGAGGCGCATTACTGAATCATTCTTCAGGATGGAAATAATGAAACGAAAAAAAACAAAAACAAATTCCTTCTGAAATGACTGCATCAATGAATGAAATTCTGTTCAGATAACATTTTTACAAAATATCCGAAAGAACAATAACGAAATTCAAATGTTGTCAACGCCCAACTCTACTAAGCACAGTAGATAACTTAGATGCCAACGTGATTTTAGCTTTCATATTTGGATGCATACCTCCCAACATTTCAAATGGTTAAAGAGGGACACTTTTATTTTGTGGCAGTGAGCTGAAGGTGGGGCTGTGGGTAGGGCATTACCAGAATATTTTCAGTGATTCTATGGCCAATTAAGAGCTATTTATGTAACTCAATATAATTTCAAAAAAAATATTAATTTTATTTACAAAAATTAATATAAAATGACTGATGTAATATTTGATGTAATTTAGAAAAAAAATTATATAAAAATTACTGCAGTTTAAACACAATTTAATGTTTTATTACTCTGGAGCTCTGTGGTACAATTATAAAAACTTACATTTTTTTTTCCCCCAGGAAAGAGGTACATCTTCAGATGGCCTACATGCTGGCCAAAGGGGCTGTCAGGGTAGTATGGGAAATGTAGTCCTTGAACAGCTACAGGGTCACAGTTTGACTCATCTGGTTTAGCATGTATAGTGTGAATTTACTTGTCATCCTCATATTTATTGAGGTTTACTTTAAGCCACATTTGTTTCTCTGTTAAATGTGAGGCACTAGCATCTATTATTCACTCTTTCAGTAGTGACACCAAGGTACTATGATCAGGTTCTGGGTTGTTTTATTTTTTTACATTTTTTATGACATCCATATACCAATGATCTGCAATCAAGTAACACTGTTCCCTTTTTTGTGAGTCTTCTTTTTAAGTAAACTTCCTCTTTTATCCTTTATGTGTTTGGTCTGATAACCAATTCACTTGCATTGGGCTTTGTGTACTAGACAAAAAACAATTGTAGGATGGATAAATTACAGTGTTAGTTGTTGTACAAATGAATTATAAATGGTTAGTTCACTAAATGGCCTTTCATCTTTTCTCCTTTAAAATATGTAACATGTCTTACACACACAGAATATTCTTACAGTATGCTGTACATTTTTACATGTATAAACAGACAGGAAGGTAAACACAGTGCTGAATGTAATATTAAAGGACCACAAATGTTGGTTTATACTTAAATAATTATAAAAAAAATATGCTAACTAAAAAGTATCACTATATTGTGTTATATGCCACCAATTCCAGCTGACATCTCCATTACTGAGTAAAGTTATTTATAGATGCCTGCTGCCTGGTTGGTTAAATACTTCTATCAAGATCAATTCGGCAAAGTGCAACTCAATTGTTCAGACATGACTGAAAATAGCTTACAATGAACCCAGGATAGGAATATTCATTACACATGTAAAGGTTGGAGTTAAAAAGCTAATGTGCCGGAATGACCATTCAAAGAACATAATGTTAACTTAGTCAACTGTTACATAATAGGAATTTGAAAAGGTTGAAAATTCTATTTTAATTGTGTCACAGTATTCAGGACTTGAAATTGTCCTCCTGCAAAGTATGCAGAGAACTTGGAATTTACATTTCCTTGTTGAAAATGAACCCTTGTGCACTGACTGCAAGTAATAAAATCAAAGCCCGTGGCTTGTGAACTTATTAGTGACAAAGATATGATTTTTATCATACATGAGATGGTACCTACTCTTATGCATCAAGCAACAAATGTCAGCTCACTTGTGCCCTTACAGAGTAAACATACTCTACAGCTTATATTGATTTAATACCAAAATCAGAAATATCAGACAAAACTCTGTAAAAGGAAGTTTTAAATATTTCAGCAATTTGTGATCGATAATACATTTATGGGTTGCACCATTTATTTACTTTTAACATATACTCAAAAAAAAATATATATACATATAATTTATAAGATAAATAGCAAATAAATTAAAGTGGAAAAGAAACAAAAGTAAAGTGTTTAATAATAAGTAGTCAATGGGACCAATGACTGTTTAACATCATCATCTGCTCCTTCTCTATTGTTTTAGCAAAATTATTCAGTGGAGTCAAAGTCTGTACACAACCAGTAATGGTGAGTAGAGAACAAAGTAGACTAATAAAATAAATACTACAGAATTAAAGATAGGTTAAGTGCATTCAGGTAGGAAAAGTGTAAGACATACACTATATGGACAAAAGTACTGGAGCACCAACGGGGACTTTTATGATATTGCTTTCTAAATTCATTCATATGTAGATAGTGCCCTCTTTGCGGCTATAACCCATTCCACTCTTTTGGGAAGGATTTCCACAAGATTTTCGAATGTCTATGGGACTTATTGCGAATTCATCCAGTAGAGAATTGTGAGGTCAGACACTGATGTTGGACGAGAAGGCCTGGCTCACAATATGCATTCCAAATCATCCCAAAGGTGTTCAAGTTCTTCCACACCAATCCCATCCAACCATGTCTTTGTGGACTGTGCTTTGTACACTGGGGCACAGTCATGTTCAAATAGAAAAATACCTAAGTTGAAAGCATTGCATTAGCCAAAATGTCTTGGTATTAAGATTTCCCTTCACTGGAACTAAGGGGCCTTGACCAACCCTTAAATTAAAGCCCCATACAAGTAATGTTCCTCCACCACCAAACTTTACAATTGTCACAATGCAGTCAGACAGATAATCGATTGGGCTCTTGGCAGTGTACTCAGCGATGTGAGGCTTGCATGCAGCTGCTTGGCCATGGAAATCCATACAGTTCGTATGCTGATATGGAGGTGCTTGAACCAGACAACCTGAGTATAGGTAAGGATATCATGCTCTTACAATAGAGACATTCTTTAAATAATTATGTATCAAGTTCCTTTAGATTTTTCAATGGGTATCTTAAAAAACATATTTGTGTGTTTTTATCATTATGCATGTTTTTTTTTTGTTTTTTTTTTTTAAATGTAAAATGGGAAAAAGGAAACACCTTCTTGTTAAAATAATTTGTAGATACACATGTCTTCTGTATGATTGTTCTGCATGTTGAATTTGTTTTATAAGTTCCAGAGGGATTTATACTTCAAGTAGCCAGTGGTGAAACATTTAGCAACACATTGTAATTAGTAATGGCCAAAGACACATCAAACATGAATGTAGAAAACAACAGATTGTAGAAGCTTTCCTGATATATTAAAAAGACACATGAATCACTACTGAGTTAACATTGTGAGAAACAATTGTGAACCTATATCTGCACAGAATAGAAATCAGTAACACTTACATATAGGTCACAGAATTAACAAGCATAGATTTATTTGACTTGTAAAAGAGCTCCTTTACAGAGAAGTGGACATATTCATAAGGTTGCAGTATAGAACTGACATTTAGACATGCACTCACAACATATATAAACCCTAGGAGTCCATTACGAAATAACCGGTTAAATGGATTCGCTTCATACCGCTTGTTGGTTAAGTTTGTATAAATGAAATCTTAAGATATAAATATATTTCCCATTATTTGGGACTGGTGACAAACAAAAGTGATATAATAATCATAATATCAAAAACCAAAGCAGATCTAATGAATGTTACACTGAAGACATTTTTATTGAGAATTTTAAGATTTGTCTTATTTTCAAGAATGTCCTGGGCACCAGAACAGTATTTCACAAAATTTCACATTTAGGGCAATATATACATACATATTTATACAAGGAGGCTGGGGAAGAACATCCAGGTTAAACATTCATACATAGAGCTAAATAGAAAAAAAAAAACAACAATCAACATGTACAATATATATATATATATATATATATCATTATATCTGAAAGACTATTCCATAAATAGCCTTTTCTCTAAAAAGAGAAGCCTTCCTTTTTGAAGTGAGTAACAGCTAGCAATGTCTTTTTCTAGATCAGAGATTGAAGGACATGCTGGGAGTAAGAGTGAGCATGTCTCAGATATAGAGAATTACTATAGGGCAGTACATTCAGCGAGGATAGTGTATAGTGGGAGAGCAACACGAGGGGATGCTTTCTCCGCCCCCTCATGTCACACTGAATGATCTCAGTGCCATGTGTCACATAACACAGTTGGATCTATTCAAGATGTTTGTAAGAATTTACCAAGGTCAGTTTATAGAATGATTTGGTCTTGATGTTTATTTGAAGCTTGTTTAACTTAATTAGTTTAGGTTTTGTTGCAAATAACATGGACACCGTTTTTTCATATTGAGGAATAGTTTGTTTCTAGCGATACACAACGTTAGACAATTGATCCTGTTGCAGTACTGGCCTGCCCATATAAATGATGGTGTCATCAGCATTTGTACATACATTTGCCATATTGCAGATAGGTAGAGTAATTCATAAATAGAGTTGAGCGAACCCGAACCACAAAGTTCGGGTTCGTACCGAACATTAGGATTTTTGGACCCTGGACCTGAACACGGACATTGCACTGTATGTCCGGGTTGGAGTTCGGCGATTCATATCGCCTTAACAAATTTAAAATTACTAGTGACTGGACAGCTATTGCTGCCAAGTCACTAGTAAAATAAGCCCCCCCTGGTCCCCTCCCATTGCGCACAGGTGTGTACCCTAATAATGTTAGGGGGGACCTAATGTCCCCCCCGGTCCCCACCCATTGCCGGTGGGTGGGGACCCTATAATAATAATGAGGGTGGGACCTAATGTCCCCCCCCAGTCCCCCCCCCCATTGCCGGCAGGTGGGAACCCTATAATAATAATGAGGGGGGGACGTAATGTCCCCCCCCGGTCCCCACCCATTGCTGGCGGGTGGGAACCCTATAATAATAATGAGGGGGGACCTAGTGTCCCCCCCCCCGAGGTACCCACCCATTGCCGGTTGGTGGGGAACCTAAAATAATAATGAGGGGGGGGACCTAGTGTCCCCCCCACAGTCCTCATCCATGAGTGGTGGGTGGGGACCCTAAAATAATAAAGAGGGGGACCTAGTGTCCCCCATGGTCAACACCCATTGCCGATGGGTGGGGACCCTATAATAATAATGAGGGGGGGACCTAGTGTGAAAACCAACCAATCAGATTGCTAGCCATTTTAAACAGAGTGGGAAAATTCCAAAGAACTTTCCCACACTATGTAAAATGACACAGAGCACTCTGATTGGTTGGATTTCAAACTAACCAATCAGAGTGCTATGACTGGTAAATGGAGAGACTTGGCTGTCAGTCTCTTCATTTACCTGTCAGAGCACTTTGATTGGTTGGCTTAAACCAACCAATCAGAGTGCTCTGAGCTTAATTGCAGAGCGGGGCAAGGATTTATAAGCCTTCCCCCACCCTGCAGAGCTCAGTCTGCACAGGGCCCTCCATGGACGAAGATGGATTATTTTGTCACCCACCAGTGGATTTTTTTGCTCTCGTTTTTTTTTTTTAACAGTTGCGACATCAAATGGTAAGAATGAAATTGTTATTTTTTTTGCAGGTTAGTTTATTGCCCACCCCCCTCACTATTATTAGGGTGAGGGGGGGTAGGTAGGCATATTTTTATTGGGGGATAAGTGACTAGGGGCTGGGCACCCCTAGTCACTTTTTTTGTGGTCCTCACCCGCCACTCATGGGTGGGGACCAGGGGGGGACACTAGGTCCCCCCCTCATTATTATTTTAGGGTCCCCACCCGCCGCTCATGGGTGGGGACCGGGGGGGCATACTAGGTCCCCCCCTCATTATTAATTTAGGGTCCCCACATTAGGTCCCCTTCTCATCATTATTATAGGGTCCCCACCTGCCGGCAATGGGTGGGGACTGGGGGGACATTAGGTCCCCCCTAACATTAATAGGTTCGGGGTCAAGTTCGACCCCAAACCCGGACTTTTTTTCGGAGTTCGGCCGAACCTGCTGAACCCGAACATCCAGCTCAACTCTATTCATAAATAGCAAGAACAACAAGGGCAGGGGGATGAATCTTTGAGGCACTCCACACTTACTAGAAAGGAGGAAATGTCATCATGGGACATATATTGAATTGATATCAGATATGTAGGAATGAATCATCATGATCAACAATATGAAAGGTCTTTGCAAAGTCCAGGAAAATCTTTAGTAAACTCATCTTGCTCCATGTCACTGTATATCATTGCACACTTTTAATTTGCAGTAACCATGGAGTGATTGGAATGAAAGCCAGATTAAAGCAAGGCTAGTAAGTTGGACCACTGAAAATACTTGCACAGTTGCTTATGGCACATTTTTCCAAGACTTTAGGAAGGCTATGTAGCTGCATAATAGACCTGTTTACATCACCATTTTTTCGTATTGGAAAGTCTGTTTTACAGACTTTGTGAACATAATCAGAAGACTTAAGATACTTTGCTTAAGTAGTCAAGGTAATGAATGATTATTGGTACGTTGAGTCTTAGTAGAAATGATGGCAGTATGTCAGACCCACATTATGATTTCCTCTTTTGTTGTTTGATAGCAGCAAGAATTCAAAGCCTGAAAGGTCTTTGGCCTAGTGTGATATTGAGAAGCATCAGTAAAAAGGTATTTTTATGTGGGTTTAACCAGTAGAAAATCTGTCAACTTCAAAAAAGAAACATTCACTTGATGTAAGTAACTTTTATGCATCTTTATGTTCAAGGCTGCTGTAACCAGTATTGTAATGTAAGGTAATAAAAAACATTATTTTAAAACTACCCAGGCATTGTTTATTTCATTAAAATAAAACTGAGTACATAGTGCAGGCATACACACTGCAGAAGAGAAAGAGCACAATACATATTTAAAATAAGGACATATTTGTAAAATGCTAACTCTTAATGTACCCATGTGTTAATAAGAGAATAGACTTGATTATACAAAATGCAATATGTCTTAGGTTAAAAGAAAGAAAAGAACAAATGTAGACATCTACCTGTTTTTTTTATTTCAACTGCACATTCCAAACACATGTCTTTGGCAGTAATCCAGAACAGACTCAAACAAACAAAACAAATCTATTTGTTCAAAAATCCAACTGAGCTAAAGAAAGGCCAAATTAAGCAGTCATTTTCCAAGAAAACCTGTTAGCGATCAGTTTTTTAGAACAATTATGCTATTACCAAAAAGAGCATATGTATGTTTTTTTATTTTGTTATAAATATACAAAATTACAATATGATCTCAAAAGCACAAACCACGACAACAATTACAATAATATACACTGATCAGTCATGCCATTATGACCACCTGTCTAATAAAGTGTAGGTACCCTTTTGCTGCCAAAACAGCCCTGACCCATTGAGGCTCCACTAGACCTCTGAAGGTGTGCTGTGGTATCTGACACCAAGACTTTAGAAGCAGATCCTTTAAGTCCTGTAAGTTGTGAGGTGGGGCCTCCATGGATTTTACTTGCTTGTCCAGCATATCCCGCAGATGCGCAATTGGATTGACATCTGGGGAATATGAAGGCCAAGTCAAAACTCAGTGTTGTGTTCCTCAACCCGTTCCCTAACCATTTTAGCTTTGTGCATTAACCTGCTAAAAGAGGCCAATGCCATCAGGGAGTTTCCATGAAAGGGTGTACATGGTCTGCAACAATGCTTAGATAGGTAAGTAACATCCACATGAATAGCAGGACCCAAGGTTTCCTAGCAAAACATTGCCCAAAGCGTTCGTATAATATTAACAACTTATAAATCTACTAAAATTTACAACACATAGTACAACATTTACGTTACATACAATACGAAGGAATAAAATGCATGTTGAACCGAGGGGAGCAAGGACTGTAAGGGAAATATCTCACACCCAAAATAACTATTATATAAATATTTGTGATAAAATCAGTAATTTGCCCAGGCATGCCAAATATCTTCAAACTTTGATCTCATAGTTCTACTAAAGAAATATTATTTCTCCATAAAATACTGCTCATTAATTTGAGATATAATTTCTTCCCATGTTAATTCCCTCTCCACCCTCCAATTCATTCAGTCAGTGATTTAATGAATAGCATTAAGTGAATGAGTAATTGTTTTTTATCCCAGGAAATTTTCCGGAGTTCAAAGTGGAGAAGTGCAAATACATTTTTGCAAGTCTGAGACTAGTAGGACATTTTTCAACCAGCTAGTAAGCAGCTTCTTGAATGACCACCATACATGTAGCATACCGCCATCACCACATCTCCAGCACATTTGAATTCTATCTATCTTATGCAGCTTATGTGGAGTCATGTACCATCTATTTCATATCTTATAATGTAGTTCCTGCAGATGGGAGCAGTGGGATGTTTTACAGATTTGTATCCATGTATTACTGCAAGATTCAGCCTCGTATTTAAGTTCTTCATTGTTTTCTCATGAGGATGATGAATTAAGATGAACCAAGGGTGACAAAGATTCTAGAGCTCAAGAAAGTAATTTCCAAATATTTTGTTTCTCAGTTGTATCAAATATATTAATTGCTTAAAAAATTTCGACTTGCTTAAGATACATGCTTATTTCAAATAATGGACAGTTCTTACATTAGTTCTCTGCTAAAAATCTATTGGAGATTTAGTCAACTAAAACTAGACTAAAACTGAAACAATTCAGATGACTAAAATATGACTAAACTAAAATGGCATTTAGTTAAAAGACTATGACTAAAGATAAATAAAAATTGCCATAAAAATTAACACTAGTACTGTGATAGGCTACCACCTTTGCGATGTCAGTTCGTGAAATGTAATCCCTGCTAGATATGCAACGGTCACCCTGTATTATTTGAAAGTGGAAGCGTTGAGCAACAGCAGCAACTTATCCGCGAAACAGAAGACAAAATTATGTCACAGAGTGGGGTCACCGAGTGCTAAGGCTCATGGTGCATAAAATTCACCAATGCTCTGCTGATTTTACAGCTGGAGAGCTCCAAACTTCCATGGACATTACTATCAGCACAAAAACTGTGCAGCAGGAGCTTCATGGAATGGGTTTCTATGGCCGAGCCTCACATTACCCAGTACAATGTACAACTTTTTTTAAGACAGACTCCATATATTACTGAACTACTTTAAAAAAGAAGTGGGTGTCTTATTTTCCATATTTTTTTCTTTTACCAATCCAGGATTTACAGAGCTATTATAATTAAAGGCCCATTGCTTTCAATCAAAAATAAAAAGATTTCCACTCTTTTGTTACTCTAAGCCAACTATTTTTGTAATAGTAACCACAGTATCTCTCATCTATACCACCTACTATCTGTATCTTAACCTCTTCCAGCATGTAGGACCTTCTATGCCGAAATACTTTTTAGTGCCTAGACTCAGAGGATTTTAGGATGGCATAGAATGTCCTGTATGAAACAGCTCATCGCGGCCCCCATGATGAGTGGTGAGCAGATCCCACTCCAGAGACTTACAGCACGGTCCCCTCTGTCAGGTGAGGCCACTCTGAGTGGCTACATCTTACTGAAAAAAACCTGCATGACGGCATAGACTGTCCTGCATGTAACAGCTCATCGCAGATATCTGTGATGAGCTGTGCTGAGGATCCCGCTGCAGGTACTTGCCCTAAAAAGGTAAGTAGTTGTGTGGACTGTGATAAGGAGTTTCACAAACATTGTCAACATGGCTGGTGAATGCTGTTTCACAATCCCTGTGGTCAACCTGGACAGTTGATGATGGTGTCTAGGTGATGTGTGCCCTTCTGCAACATGGCAGACCAAAGTCCAAGTATAAAGTATTTTCTTAAAAACATGAGCATCAAAAGTTTCATGACCAATTCTTGGTAGAAATATTGTGATTTTACCATGTGGATATAAGTATTTAACCACTAAACTGTAAATACACATTTTTTTACTTACAAACATTCAATAGTTTTACATTATATTTTCTATTCAGTCCCTGTCACTGAGTTATCGAGCTGCACAATAATTGAAAATTGTGTCAATGTTTTTTACTAATGTTTTAACTAGTAAACTATGTATTAAGCATGCACTGTAACACTTTCAAATGATTTTTGAGCCTGAACATTTCTTTGCACAATATTCTGTAGGTTTTTTTTTCAAACTCATTAAATGTGCAGTATGTTTACATTTTAATTATTTAATCACCCTGTCTGTGTATATTGCTTTTGATGAGTTGTTTGGCTGTAAAAAAAACACTTATTGCGCCATTTAAATCAATTTTGTGCACATTCTGAATTGACTCTACCAAAAGTAATATAATTATTTGTCTTCATTTAGAAGGTTTTAGCTTTCACTTACAGTAGGACTTTGAAAAGCTATTTTGAAACTCTACTTTAAAATACATTTAGTTACAACCAACCGCAATACAATCATTTCTCTTAATTAAACAGTCAACATTATACAATCTATAATAAAGTTAACACTCTAGCAAAGACCTTGATGTGGGGAGCAATCAGCCATAGGCGCTGATTTTTCTCAGAAATACTTGTTTCTTCTAACAATCATGATGTGGTTAATACAAGTATGATACCTGTGTTTGCAGGTGACATCACTCAAGAATGTGGCAGATAAGAATCATTAGGCCCTTGTATACTGCCCAGTTTTCTAAATACTTGTATTAGTATCTGGCCGTATCTAAGATTGTGCCTATTTCACACATTCTTAAACTCCTTCACTTTGAGTACCTCTACCACTTATGCTGAAAGGCTATTCCTTACACCCACTATCCGCTATTAAAGTAATACTTCCTGATATGCTCTCTGAAGCAACTTTGTATTTTCTATTGATCTGTTTTCACTCTAATTACACACACTCTCTCTGGTCACTCCCCAGTTGATTTCAATCTCCCCCCACACTCCTCCATGTGTTTTATTGCTTTTAATTCCTCTTCCTCACTCTTTCTCTCCCAGACTCTACCTGGAACCACATCCATTCTCATCATCCTCTACTTCAAAACCTGATTGTTTAATGCCCTCCCTTCCCCACAACCCACCCACTCCCCAGCTTGATTTCTTTTATAGGTCTAGTTCACCAGATGATGTGACTTGACCTTTATTCAACCACCTGTCCTTCTTCCCCCTTCTGCACATAATTACTAGCAATATTTTAAGGACCTCACACACATTACTCTCCTGCAGTCTCCAAACCAGTGGCTGCAGTTTGCAGATTTACAATGCACCCAACTAGTCACCTATTAAGTAACATCTGGTGTCACTCAGTTCTCACAAGCTTGCAAGCAGGGCCCTCTACCTCCATGTTTTAGTGCAAATATGTTTTTGTCTGTTTGTAACTCCCTCTTTATTCTCTGTACCAAGTGCTTTGGAAATTCCTTCCAACTTATTAATAATGTATGTATTTTTTATCTACTGTTAAATGTGTAACTCTGTGTAACTCCATTCTGGACTGGGTCCCCAGGACATACTTGAAAACGAAAGAAATCTCAATGTATTCCAGGTAAAACACTTTCTAAATAAATAAATAAAATATTACTTTTAAATCTTTGCCCGTCTAATGTAAGACTATGTCTTCTTTTAAATATACTCTCCTCCTTAACTGTGTTGATTCTCTTTATGTATTTAAATGTTTCCATCATATCTCCCTGTTACATCTTTGGTAAGTTTTATCCTTCAACCCATGAACCAATTTAGTGGCCCTTCTCTGAACTCTCTTCAAAGTATCAATATCCTTCTGGAGATACAGTCTCCAGTACTGCATACAATAGTCCAACTGAGGTCTCACCCGTGCTCTGTACAATGGAATGAGCACTTTCCTCTTTCTACTGCTAATGCCGCTCCCTATGGTGCCAAGCATTCTGCTAGCATATCCTACTGCTCTATTACATTGCCTAGCTACCTTCAAGTCCCTTGAAATGTTTACTCCTAAATCCCTTTCCTCAGATGTTGATATTAGGACTGTATCAAATATTTTATATTCTGCCTTTGGGTTTTTACGCCCAAGGTGCATAATATTGAACTTATCCCCATTAAATGTCTGTTGCCACAGCTCTTACCATGTTTCCAGTTTAGCTAAATCATGCAGCAAGGTCAACAAGACCTTCAAACTACCTTCAGACATCAGATTAAGTATGATTTGTCTTATATTTAGGTTGCACTTCAAGTCATCATCAGATTTAATATTTATGGATCCTAGTGTTCGTTATATTCCATCCCAACACAGTAAAGTTAGTAAACTGGCTAAACATACTACTGCCATTATTAGTTCAATTTCTAGTGACAAAACAAAGGAAAAAGGGTTTTGTGTATATATAGAATAACAATAATAATATAAGTAAAGTAGCTACAAATATTAGTGCCATTATTAATTTCAATTCTAGTAACTTATTAAAAAAAAAGAGAATTGGACCTTAGTTTATTCTTTTAGAGAATGGAGGTTCTCTAATCATTATTGTACCTTCCAGAATTCCTCATAATGAGGGAGAAGGGTGTAAGAGAGAAAAAGGAGTTTCCCTTCTCTTTGGTTCCTGGCTGTTCACCACTTGGTTATGAGGCTAGGTTCCCATTGTTTTTCTGGAAAATGGTTGCAAATATATTCTGCAGCCCCAGAAAATCACACATCTTCTATAACTGAGTTATACTGGCAAACTAGAGGAAAGTCCTATCTAATATAAATCTACATTTCAAGTGTGAAAAGCCTTACAAGCCAGGCGAAACGTGTTGTGTGGATGATTAGGACCTTGTGGACTTTTTTTGGGACATATTTGATGTGATTTTGCACTATCTGCACCTTCAAACTGGACCTTGCCTATTTTAATGTAAGATTTTATGTTATTTTTTACGTAATAAATGTACCCATCTTAAGAGTTCTTTGTTCTCTCATACTGCTGGAAGTCTCCCTGTGACTGTGGTGAACCTTTGACCCTACGTGGGGCTCCTGCAGTGTACCTTTCACTGAGCAGAATTCTGCTCAGGAAGATGTGAGTTTTTCCATATTCACTATTCAAATACTTGATTTTTTGAAATACTACACTATATTATTTTTGTTTGTTTTTTCCCTTTATATCTATACGAGAGGATTACCCTAGATTTAGGATAATCCCTGCTATTGCACGGAGAGGATTACCGCAGATTTAAGGGTAATCTCTGTATTTAGTGTTTGGTTGTAGCACACATTTTCACTCGTTTGTATGCCACTCTGAACTGTCAGCGGTGAAATGGCCATGCTGAACTGTCCTAGACCCTTGATTCCACCCCCCCCCTCCAGTCTGCCACCCTAGAACTAGTCGGCCTATGCATAAATAAAGCACTGCTTATCATATAGTGAGTCCTCCTATTGTGTCAACAGTGAATTAACACATCAGTTGTATGAATGGAAGGCCTGTGATCGAAGTAAAAATAATTATGTAGCTGCAGATTTGGACAGAATAATCTCATTTAACCTATAGAAATGACTCTTCTTTGCCTTTGTAGCAGGAACATGGCAGTAACTTTTCATGTTCAATCAAATGGATGCCAGCTGGCAGGTTTATGTGAATAATTCCCTTTTGAAAAAACATTCCCACTGTTATATGAGGCATACGTATTTAAATACTGAGCAAATAACTTCTGACATTGCTTTCTGTTGTATGAACAAGCCTAAGGAAAATATTTTTTCTCTGTTGTTTTTTTCATTAAAGGAAATAATGGGAAAAAAAGAACTCTGAAATATCGAAATACATAGAATAAAACATAAACCCTCCGTAGTTAGATCTTTCCAGTCTTTGTTTCTGTATTTACTTTAATTGAGTCCAGGAAATGTACTTTGTCCAACTGAAGTGGGGATAGTTGGAAATGTGTGCAACTGAAATGCTTTCATAAGTGTTCCTGTTAAAAAGTAATCTTTTCTATATGTTAATACTCATGTAACACTGGGAGTGTACAAAACACTTCATAATAAATAAGACCTTTCCTAAAATGTGCCCTATCAGTTCGCTTTGGTCTTTAAAAACAGTCCAACAAAAGTATTTAAAGGAATTTCGCCACTGAGGAAAATCCTTTGAGCTGTTACACATAGAATGACTTATTTTCTGAAGTGCCAAGTAATAGCATTTTGCTTTTACCTGGCATCACTTTAAAGAAATAAACTGGCATTTCTCACTCCTGGTATTCCCACTCCAAAAGCAAAAAGTCATAATAAACTATACAAGTTTTACATCTATCCTGCCAGATGTACACGCACAGCAGGAACAGTGAAACAAACCATGTGCAGTCTCTTACTCCACAGGACTACAACACCATGAGCAAAAATCAGAAAGAGCCAGGCATCCATACTTATCACAGCATTACTGATAGCTTATTTGAAAACGGAGGATGTCATGCTTGATGTTAGATTAGTAGTAATTAGAAGTGTGTTATTAAAATTTAAATTAATAACAATATGGATGTTAATGATGTCAGCAAGTAGGAACTAATACATATACAGTAGACATATTGCTATCATGACAATACATGTCTTTCTTTTAAAAAATTAATATTCAGCCAAAAACTTAACTCAGAACTTAGTGTACTAGTCAACCATTGTTAAATTTTGAGTTGAAAATATATCTGTTTATTAATCCAAATGACATCAGCACAGCATAAATAGGGAGAGAGGGACCCGTAAGTTAAGGAAGACATTTCATTTTCGGTGAGAGGTGCTGCCCACTTCCTGTTTGCTACACATGTTTCTATTGACTGGAATACTGACGGCAGCTCAACACCTTTAATTGGCTGTTCACATAATTGTGCTGGGGCTCAGTGTTTGTTTATTATTTATTTAATCATAGTATAAAAAAAGGAGCCTCTGTTCTCCCAGCCTGTAGATTGCCTGATTGGACACTACTGGAAAGCCCCTTTCGGCACAACAGTTCCAATGCAACTCCACCCCACCTATGTTTTAACCTTAGTTATAAAACTATATTTACAAGCACCTTATACATCACAGCGCTACAACTTTCAGCCTTATCCTGAACTGCTGGTTTCTTTACTGTAGCTTCTACTGGGACCGCCTTCTAACCTGTTACCAAACCTTTGCCTGTTTTTTACCTAGTTTTCGTGCTTGCTGAACTGGTACTGTTCTTGGCTGAGGGACCTGTCCTATTTTCTGCTTTGCATTTGTTGTCTTTTCAGTTGAACTTTCTGATTGTTCAGGCTATATAAAGTATTATTAAGGGTTGCTATGCCGCCAGTATTTTACCGGTAGCCCTGCAAAGATTTGGCTTAACCCCTCAGTATGCCAGGATTATGCCCCTCAATATGCCAGGATTATGCCCCTCAATATGCCAGGATTTAGACACCCAATATGCCCGGATTTTCCCCTCAATATGCCAAGATGATGCCCCCTCAATATGCCAGGATTTTCCCCTAAATATGCCAGGATTATGCCCCTCAATATGCCAGGATTATGCCCCTAAATATGCCAGGATTTAGACACCCAATATCCCAAAATTTGGGCACCCCCCCCTTCCCACGTTGAACACCTACGACATGACCCATAACCCACTTTGCACACCAGGACATGCCCCATCACCACATTTACATGCCTCCATCACCCCATTACATACACATTTCCAATATTATCTGCCATTAATATTCCCCAGACGATTTGTCCAATAATATGCCAGTGTTATTCTGCCATTTAATATGCCCCAGTAAATTTGCCCAATAATATTCCAGTGTTATTTGCCATGTAATATTCCCCAGCCAATTTGCCCAATAATATGCCAGTGTTATTTGCCATGTAATATTCCCCAGCCAATTTGCCCAATAATATGCCAGTGTTATTAGCCATGTAATATTCCCCAGCCAATTTGCCCAATAATATGCCAGTGTTATTTGCCATGTAATATTCCCCAGCCAATTTGCCAAATAATATGCCAGTCTTATTAGCCATGTAATATTCCCCAATAATATGCCAGTCTTATTTGCCATGTAATATTCCCCAGCCAATTTGCCCAATAATATGCCAGTCTTATTTGCCATGTAATATTCCCCAGCCAGTTTGCCCAATAATATGCCAGTGTTATTTGCCATGTAATATTCCCCAGCCAATTTGCCCAATAATATGCCAGTCTTATTTGCCATGTAATATTCCCCAGCCAATTTGCCCAATAATATGCCAGTGTTATTTGCCATGTAATATTCCCCAGCCAATTTGCCCAATAATATGCCAGTCTTATTTGCCCCCCCCCCCCCCTCCCCATCTCTTACCTTTTTCCCTGGTGGCTAGTGGCAGGACTTCCCTGGTGGCTAGTGGCAGTACTTCCCTGGTAGCTAGTGGCAGGAGGACTTCCCTGGTGGCTAGTGGAAGGACTTCCCTGGTGGCTAGTGGCAGGAGGACTTCCCTGGTGGCTAGTGGCAGGCAGCATGGTCCCTCCATGCTGCCTGTTCGGCCTCCCGGCGGTTGTGCCGACAGATCACGTGATCGGCGCGCGTCTGACGTCAGACTTCGGCACTTCCGTGTCACACTTCACGGGGAGCCGAACAGGCAGCACGGAGGTTTCTCTGTGCTGCCTGTTCGGCTCCCCGTGCAGTTTTGCAGGCAGAGCGGAGGTGAGAGGGGATCTTCCGATCCCTTCTCACCTCCGTCTCTGCCTGCAAGCGCGTTTTTTTTTTTAACACTGGCCCAGCGGCCGTGTTTTACAAACATTAGGGCGGCCTGGGGGGCAATTGCCTCCCTGCCCCCCGGCCCAGCCCGCCCCTGCTCCCTATGGTCTTTTATACCTCTGTGCATGACACGTGTTTAAAGGCAGCATGCCTTTAAAACTGGCAATTCAAATCACTCTCTCTTAATGCCTCTATGTCGAGGCATTGCAGCAATAGTGCTGAGCATTGAAAGCGATAAAAAAAATGCTTGTTTCACTGTAGGAAAGACTGGGTCCATCCTATGTTGGTAACAGTTTGCCAAGTCTGTCCTATGTCGCAAAGAGGTTAAACCTACAACATCAAGCCACCACTTCATATAAATCTAATAATACAAATAACATGTCAATAGAGAAGTACCATTAAGCTTATCCTGTCTGCCAGTATTACTAACATTAATGTTATGATGTTATCTTGTAATATATCTGATGAAAAAAAATTGGTTGCTAAACATTTTCATTTTACATATCTCAGTTAACTATAGTTAACAAAGTTAGTTTTGTTCTTGTTTTTAATATGAGCTATGCCACTTTCAATGTCAGATCATTCAAAGCATACACCTTGAAATTTGAAATTAAATTTGAAATTGAAAGAACATGTCACATGTAATAGAGTAGTCTAATTATTTAATATTTACTGTTTGCCTACATTCAAAAACAAGGTCAGTAAACAATGGAAAATCATACCCTGCCAACCTCAGTAGAATCTATTATTCCCTCCTGTATCATTTAATTGACTAAAATAATTCATACTTGCAATAGAAATGGCTCCATAATAAACACGCATGATATGTTATATTGTGTTCATAAAATAGTTTTAGAGTGCCAAAGGTAGTCTTAGTCATGCCATATTATTAGATATAAAAGTGACAGTACAAAACATATCAAGAGAAAAACAAAAATCATTGATGATTTAAGGGTAGCTCCGATTATAGATGTATTTGAATCATGCAGTGATAAGTGGTAAGAGAAAACCCAAATTTTGAGTTCAAATGTGAAAACTCCATGAGGGTACACCTAATAAAGAAAGGTACCGTAAAAGCCTGTCAGCAATTTGCCATGCAAAAATGTCTGCCACACACTTTTTTTCAGAGCATGTTAGCCGTAACATGCAATTGACATGTACAAATGAATACTGCAGCAGTAAGGCCATGGGAGTTGCAGTCCAAAGCTGCAGTACATATGCTTCTGTAGTAGTTGATCTGTAGATTTGTGTTAACACATGTACATTGTTGTGTATTCATGCATATGTCAATATGTGCCTACATCCATGTATAGATTTGTATAGATAGATGTTCATGTGAAAACATCTTAACATGTACAGATGATGATTAACAGTGAATTGCAATGTTCTACTGATATATTTCAGATACTCCGATATCAAGAGGCAGGTGAAGAGGAAGCTAACCAAGGCAGCCATCAAGCATTAATAGCTGAATGATAGGCAAGTTGGAGAATGTTTTGAGCTGAGTTTGTAATGGCTGAATTGTGCAGTTTCTGTGTCAGTTTACCTTCTGGTGAATGTACCCTTATATATTGTATAGAATATAACTTTTGTGAGTTCAAAGAGGTTTAAAAGTCTATGTCTGCTTTGCCAAATTACCACCTCTTTTACTGCCCTCTTCTTTCTATTATGCTGTATTCTGATTGATAATTGATGCTGTGTTCTCTCTGTTTAGGTGGTGCCTGAGATGTAAGTTAACTGGTTGAGAACTCCTGAACTCTAGCAAATTTAATTCATGTCACCTGCTTTAGAAGAAACTCACTGACTTGTCTAATTTGTCAAACTGTTAAGGTAACACACAATATATTACTAAATTGCAAATTCTCTTAACGCAATAATGTGTGATTTAAATCATGTCAATAGTTAGCCACACATAGCAGGAAATAACAGCAAATAATACACGAAAACTGGTGCTATTTCACTCTTAATTTAGCAATAGAAAATTGCAGTATATTAACTTAATCAAATAATTCAAATATAAAAATAATAATAAATCAAAATGGCATAGGCTGTTTGACAGACACTTGCATATTTTTTCGTTTTTTTTAGATATGACATGGTAAAAATTCAAAATGGAAATGGGTATCCATTCAAAATAATAAGCAAACAAAATGATAAGAGCTATTTTAGGCAACCTACACTGAATTATATTAATACACTTTTTTTTCTTATGTAACCTGTAATGTATGGGTGAGGAAATTATATATCTCATTTTGTCACAGGAAACTTTAATAATAATACAAATTCTGTGTTTATTAATTCAGTTTGCAGCAATTACTAAATCTGGCTGAATAAATGCATATGCATTTTCTGCATGAATTAGATGATACTAAATGAAATATACATTATTATACAACAAGGATTTTATTTAACGCACAGTCGCTGATTATTTAATCCACAGTTTCTTCAATATGTTTAAAAAGATGTACATGTTGTTTTACTATCAAAATATTAAAGTTTTGAAAACTTTGAATTTGCTTAAACAATTCCCAGTTAAACAGAAGGACCAAATCAAACCTATAACCTGGCCCCAGTCTAGTGTTATTAATATTGTGAAATGTGACTAGATCCCAATCTCTCTTTTGGTCATATTTTGCTTCAATCCCTCTGATATCCCTTGTGAGAAAACAGATCATGCAGTGAATACCAATGCCTACACTATAATATTGGTCAAAACATAGAGAAATCTTGTACCCATGGGTAATGTTAAATCACTAGCACCCCCCCAGATTAATTCCCCCCTAAATGGGACTGAATTGGCAATCCTTGGCAATGTGCCATGCAGACATCACCATTTGGGGGCATTTGAATATGCATGCATTAATTTCAGCTGCCATGTTATTTTTTTTTTTATCAGCCATTTTGAAGGAGGCAAAAGCACACTATAGCCAAGTGTATATTTTAAGCAATACATGTGCTGGTGATTGCATTTGTTTATACCTTACCAGAACTGATCTTGTCATACACAAATTCAGCTGGCTTATGCATTGGAAAGACAGTTATTAATATTATTCTAAAATTAGTTTTTAACACTCATGTGTTAAAAATAATATATATGGTGGCACAGCTAAACATTTTAGTGAGTGGAAGTGGGCTTGCCATGCTCCACAAACTGATGTGTAGAACTGATAGAACCTGATGATGACAAACATTAAAAATACTAAATTTCCTCCATCTGAGTATGGTAAGATCATGGAATGAAGAACCAAAAAGGGTGAGAGGCATCAACAGCCACAAACTATGGATATTGGGACTTTCCTATCCAGACCTAGAAGGCCTCAACCTGGCAACCCCGCAGTCTCCTCAGCCACACTGTGCTATCATGACTACTGTTGAGCGAACCCGAATCGCACTGTTCGGGTTCGTACCGAAAATTACGGGTTTTGGATCCCGGACCGGAACACGGACATTTCCCTGTATGTTCAGGTTGGAGTTCGGCGATTTAATGCAGGGCAGCCAATCAACAAGTGTTTGACTCATTTGCCCTAAGAAGCCATCACAGCCATGCCATTGGCATGGCTGTGATTGGCCAGTGCAGCATAAGACGGGGTTTTTTTCAAAGCAAATGCACTGAAAAATACCCCTCGTCACATTCAAGGTCGTCTTATAATCTGACCTCAAATCGAGGTCAGACTATAAGACTGGGATCCAGGTCCCCCGTAGAGCTACAGGGGACCTGGATCCCCCTCTCTAACAGCAGGGGAATGTCTGTGTGATGAGCGCAGACCTCCCCTGCTGCCACCTAGCACGACCGCCGGGACTTCTATGATGAAGCCGGGTCTGGGCCGGATCATTGCGCAGACATCCTCCGCTGCCCCGCTAGCCACCAGGAGAATCGGGCAGCTGGGGGATGTCTGCACGATACGTGCAGACATCCTCCATGCTGCCAGACACTTCCGTCTATTATGACGGACCAGCTGTACGCCATAATAGACGGAGGTGTCGGGCAGCATGGAGGATGTCTGCACGTATCATGCAGACATCCCCTGGCTGCCCCCACTAGCCACAAGGGAAAGAAACAAGGTGAGAGGGAGGGAGGGGAGGGGGGGAGACACACAGATACAGGGGGGAGGGGGGGAGACACACACAGACAAGGGGAGGGAAGGAAGGGGGAGACACACACAGACAAGGGAAGGGAGGGAGGGGGGAGGCACACATAGACAAGGGGAGGGAGGGGGAGACACACACACAGACAAGGGGAGGGAGGGGGAGACACAGACAAGGGGAGGGAGGGGGAAGAGAGAAAAGGGGAGGGGGATAAAGAGACAAGGGGGGGATAGAGAGAGACAAGGGGAGGGGGAAGACAGACAAGGGGAAGGGGAAGAGACGAGCCAGGTGGAGAGAGAGAGAGAGAGAAGTTTGGGGAGGAGGGAGAGAGAGACAACGCTGGGGGGGGGGGGAGAGATAGCTGGGGGAGGGGCAGAGAGGCTGCATTGGCACATAAAAGGAAATAAAAACAAGAAATGCATTTGTATAATATCAATTTTTTATTAAATATTAAAAAGCAATTTACATATATACAAGTTAAACTATTTTTTCCTATAGGGTAGTCTTATATTCAGGCTTTTAGTTTTTTTCCTAAAGGAATATACAAAGTTTGGGGGGTCGTCTTATAATCAGGGTCGTCTTATAATCAAGCAAATACGGTATAAGCTGGAGTCACATACACGCACATCACATGAGTTCTTCTTAGTGTAGGGAGAGGATGCTGCAGCTGTGAGGGACAGATTAAAAAAAATTCTGGTGTTGAATCTGCAAACTACAGCGATTATTAAAACTACAGCGTTTATTCAAATTACAGTGATTATTTTAGTGGGTGCTATACTACATATTTGTACCCTGCCCTGAGCCCAGTGCCACAGAGAGTGCAGTGTACTTGCAACTGCATGTGTGCCAGGCACATGAATTTAATCCTGTTCTGTTAGCTCAGTGGGCAACATCTGGGCATTTTTTTTATATACTGCAATTTGTTGGTGTTAAATATTACATTTGCGTCCTGCACTTCATATCTGAGAGTCAAATAGAACCGTAAAATACTGTACTTACAGCGCACTTTGAAAAATTATAATTGTTGTGCTAAATAGTACATTTACGTCTTGTGGTGCATTTGCAGTCCAATAAACAAAAAAAACAAAAAAAATACAAATAAAAAACAGTGTTGTCTACCTCCTCCTCCTCCCCCTCCAGTGCCGCTTCCACCTACACCGCCACGGTCACCGCCTCCTCAACCTATGGGTCACTTAGTATAAACTGAAAGAGAATACCCTGCACTCCAACCCTCTCTCAAATGGATGATTCTGTTGATCCTCCTGGCAGCCATGCTTTAGATTTAGATTTATGTTCTTCCAAAGCTAAAATCAAAGATTCCATCTAGTGCTATTTTATGGCTCAGCTGTATTTGTAATTTGTATGCATTTTATGTTATTTTAAGTTATTTCCCTATCCACATTTGCTTGCAGGGCACTTGTCCTACTCTTCCTACTGACTTTTTTAGAGGCATTTTAGTGGCCAAAAGTTTGTGTCCCCATGGACTTCAATGGGGTTCGGGTTTGGGGTCAAGTTCGGGGTCAAGTTCGAGCATGGACCCGGACATTTTTTCGAAGTTCGGTCGAACCTGCCGAACCCAAACATCCAGGTGTCCGCTCAACTCTAATCATGACACTTCCTTTGAAGAATCACTGGATATTACGATATGAAAAGATGAAAAAATACAAGATGAAACCACAGTGACTAAGATGGACATCAAAAGGCTAATTCACTGGAATTACCTGGATGTCTTGATTCTGCAGACTAACATGTCTGATTTAAAAATGGCCTCTTGTGCTACTAAACAACAGCAGACAATGATGACTGAACTTACACCAACTGCATAACTTACACTGCCAAGTGTCCATTCTTGATTCTGAAATGCATCACACAAACATATGCATTCAGGGGAGCCACTGGTCTCCTCCCCTATATACTCAAGCTGCTGGAATGTTTATAGCCAGATACTATGATGTCTGAATATCAACTCATAAACTCATTTAACACATTTAGAAAAGGCAAAGGACTCCAAAGGATGCCCTTTGTCGTAAAAGGGGGCTGATTGACTTGGAAAATGCCTTGCTATAACTTTTGATCGACCCATTGACCTTATTGTGGAGAAGATTCTTGTCACACCTGACTGCGTACCAAAGGGGTTTGCCGCAGCCAATGAGAAAATCAGAGATTTGAGTTTTGGACCCAATCAGATCAATTTGGTGATCTGAGAAGCCCTTAAATCAGGAATACACAGAGACCACCTAAGTGACCTCAAAACAGTTTGAAAATTGGCCAATGTGATGGAAGGAGGGTAAGCATAACCTTACAGTTGTTGATGGTGAACAAAAATCGGTCATTTGACACCAACCTATAGCTGGCATGGCAACACCAGCATTGTTATACCATTAGAGCTGTTATGGTGGTATATACAATTAAATATGAAAATGTATTTATATAGGTATATGTGGCTAACATTTATTGAGGTTACTAAGTGACATATGTTATATGTGTATTTTATATTACATGATGTGTTCATTGACGAGGTAATTGCACCATTTATGCAATTATTGCATATAATAAATAATTGCAATCATTAATGCAATTAATCATGTCCATTATAGACAAGGTCCTCTTGAAAAGGTCCCATAATAAGCCAAAATTTATGGGGAGGACCCAGGCTGTTCCTCCCCTATGTCGGCACAAATATCTGCCTCATTAGTCGATTTTTGTGCTGATTTGAGATCACTTCACTGGTCTCTGAGTAGACCAAATTCAATGGCTACTCAGATCACCTGTGATCTGACTGGGTTTGAGACTCAGAGCCTCTTTTTTCTCATCAAATTTCAGTGCTTCCTGAGTCAAACCGTACGGGATCTGAATGAATGAATTGCATTTTCATTCATTGCACATTTGTTCATTTGTTCCTTCATTCAGTTTCGGGGCGAATGGACGAAAGTGCCGATTTTATATTTGCATATGGATCTCAGAAAAATATTAACAGACTTGAATCTATGTATGAGGTCAATATAGAATAAACTGTGATAGGTTTAAATGTATAGTTTATGGAGGAGACTAATATGCAATATGTTGAGAAACAGAATGTTTGCATGTATAGTTTAACTAATATATATGATCTTAGGTGCACAACATTTATATTATCGTTAACTGAATGACATGAGTTGGTTTTGGTATGAGGGCTAATTATCCTTCATTGTTTTTATTAATATTTTTTATGGTGTATGAGGATCATTGGGCCATTTGCTTTTTATCTCTAATGGCCACTGACACCTTATATACTGGGCACCAGTCTGTTGATGGTATCCAGAACAAGGCTGGCAAGGGGTTAAGGAGGGCAATTGCCTCCCGGGCTGTGCTATAACCTCTCTCAAGGGGCTATACCACTTTTCACTTCCAATCAGGAACACTTTCAATCTTTCTATTCAACTTTCATGAATGCCTATCAACCTCTGTACCTTATCTGTCAACAGTTCTCTCTTGCATGACTGCGTATATTGGTTAAACATAATATATATTGACAAATAAATCTGTATGATTAATATAAAGAAGGTAGCAGAAACGTAGTGCAAGTAAATATAGTTTATATATATATATATATATATATATATATATATATATATATATATATTCTATACTGCAAAGCAAAGGATGTAGACTGAGTGTATGCATACTTACCTTAACGTGGAATAATTGTTATCTAACTGGAGACATACAGGTCAGATGCAACCTTTATAGGTTTTTGGATGTATTCAGTCTATATAAAAACACCATTAATTAACAAGACTCAATGTCAACCCATAAAGAATTTGAATGCAGGAGTTCAAGGAAAATATCGTTGACCTTTATGGATATGTGTCTTGATTTAATCATCAAATCAACTATACACACTATACAAAACATTTCACTAGCCGATTTTAATACTATATCAATCTGTTAACAGCATTTACAAACAGCAAGGAATATACTAAAAACACGGACATAAACCTACATATTATAAAAAATGTGTATGAAGTCCCGCTTTTGCAAGGATGTGTTATGATTTAAAGACAGTCCATGTTAACCTTCTTATAAGGAAATGTCCTTTGTTATGTTACTGTTGAGATTTACAATCATTGCTATGGTGAAACCGTTATAGGTAATTATGCATAATTATTTTATATGAAATATGATGTGAATATTTGCTGATATGCTAGAAACAAGTCACACCTATTAATTAGTGTATAATATTTATACATTATCCCAGTGACTATTAGTCTCAAATGTAACATTTATGTTTTGTAGCAGTATGTCTAGCATTAAGATGATCTAGTTCATGAGGTAATCTATCATTAGGTCACGGTCATTATCCAGAGTTGCTTACTAAAGTTGGCTCTAATACAAAATAAAGAATGATAACTATGTAATTGGCAATTTTAAAGAGAACAAAACATCCGTATTGGAAGAATATTTTAAATGGTGGAGTATAAAATTAAACCATTAAATAAAAGGGAAATAAACAAAAAAACGACATATTTCCTGAATTAAATATATAAAATCTCACAACCTTCTAACACTTCTCCCACCAAAAAAACCTACCCCGACCATGTGTCTAAAAAGTTTAGTCAGCCTGTGTGGGTAGTATGTGCAGACTGATGACAGTGTGCAGGAGAGCTGGCAAAAGATCATGTTAAACCTGTGTGCAGCTGAGTACATTTTGAGGTGTCTCAAGGTGGCTGCACTTATCCTGAGAAAAAATGTTATACAACATGGCAACATTTGACAAAGGTGCATAAAAAAACTGCTCCTAAATTTGGCCATGGACCTTTAATGGTGGCCAAGTTAAATACCCTAAGATGTGTGCTTTACAAAAATGTATGCTTTTGGGAAGGTTTTTATTTTTATTTTTGTGAATTGCTACACCACCCAAAATGAGACCAAGGTCTTCTAATGCATTCACCCCATGTAACTTTTTAAAATCGTTTCACATATGCCCTGTGCAAAAAAATAAAGCCCTACATGTGGCAAAGATTGAGGGCAAAATGTCTGCATGGCAAACGTTAACCGAGGCCTAGTAAATTCCCCTAAGTTGTCTGCTTTACAAAAATAGACACTATTATATTTTTTTATATTATTTTTTTTTTTCTATTAGTGCTAGGAGCCAGCATACCTTATTTTTAAAATCAAAGAGTGTTATCACTGATGTTCATCTTGCAATATTGGTGGAGGAGAGCAAGCAGCACATTGCATAAATGTACAGATAGACACATGCATTTGTGTAAATGGAATAACATGCACAGATGATTAATGATAGTATACCAATAGCAATGCTCCACTCTTATATTTCAGGTCAAGTTACAGGTGAAGAGGAAGCTATCCAAGTCAGGCACTACTGTCAAAGCCACAGGCAGTGGTCTCCCTGAGCCTTCTGACCCGATATATTATGAGGAGGAGCTACTGCAGGTTCACATGACACAGACTTACCTGGTTATAAGTATAGAACATCCATTGATAGAGTATATATGTCAACTGATATATATATAAAACACTGGTCTCTTACTTTAGTACCAGCATCTGGTGAGGTGCCCCATCATCTGATGATGATGAGGCCTCCTGGCATGCACAGGATGCAGAAGCGTCCCCTCTGACTACACCATGTCAGATGGCTCAGTTGGCCATAGTGGACACTTCCTCTTCACCGAAGTCAAGTCAAGCCTTACAATAAATGTGCACGTATTTGCATATCACTTGTAGTAGAACCATTTGCAAAAGATAGGGTTTCAATCATGATAGTGGGTATTGCATGGAATTGTGAATGAGCATCCCAAATTATGGCTTAAATTGCTGACTTGAAATATTCACAATATATGCAGCTCTTCAGAATGATTACAACTCAGATATTATGGCCTTAACTTGTGAAGTCCATTCACCATTATATGCAATTCCCTCTCTCATAAAAATGTTGGTGTGAAACATAAACCATGCATTCTTCTTCATCTACAACAGACCTATCTACACCACCTTCCATACCAGGTTCCTCCAATCAACTGTCAGCTCCTTATGTGAAGGTCCAGGGATCCACTGCCCATGACCTCATTCATGTATGATCTTAATGCATATGAAGTTGGTTCCCTCTGGAATGCAATCTATAGAAATACTACTGTAATCCATGTACATGAAAATGTTTACATGGATGTACAGTTGGATGACATCAATGTATTTGTGTGCCATAATGATAGAAATGTGTAACCCCCTTATTGTGAGTTATTCATTAGTATTAGGAATGTCAATGGAACATAGTTCAGGATTCAGATGACATGCATGTGACTTGTAAAAGAATGTGCTGTCTACATTCTGTATTGAAAAGTCCTAAACATCTTCCTATTTTCCTGTAACTACATCTGTGGTGGAAAAAAGCATCTCTCCAGAGCAGTGGATCCCATCGGTCAAGATCAGGAGCCAGTCCACAATTTGTTGACCCTTATCAAATGATGGCATTCAAAGCTGCTGGCAATGGTCTGGCTGCTGGAGCACAGTGTGGTATTGATAACATCCACCAGCAGCTAATCATAATGGTGGGCAATCAAGAAAGGTATCATGTCAAGCTGATGGAGACACTAAATACAAGCACGCTAAACTGGAAATTACAGTGTATCACTGCTCACCTCGGTAATTGCACCACCTAACATCTCTTCATCAGCACAGGTGGTTGGAGATCACTCTGGTGGGGGTGGCCATGATCCTGGAAGGATGCAAAGTATATGAAGCTCCTCCTCATCAGATGCTGATGAGTAAATAACACTGTTGCATATTGTTAGTAGCCATGTAACTCCTTGGTTACTCACCATTCCTGTCACATGGTTGTACTCCTCAACTTACTAACTCTGCCCCCCCCCCCCCCCCTCATAATACAAAATATTATTATTATTTAAAAAAACGACAAATATTTATTTAAAATTAAATCAATTTGATATTAAAATGAAATTATTATTATTTTCAAATAATAGGGCACATATGTAGACATGTCCATGTGAAAAATGTAGTTTGAAATGTTTTTGTTTGTGTATTTTAGAGGTCTTTAAAGTTGAATTCTCAAGCTCAGAATAGGAGAATTTAAAAGCCCATAATGTGGCTATTATCCCTGTATTGGAGACAGTAGTAGTGACCATTACTGAGTGGAGAAGGTGCTACAATTTCTTAAGAAACACAACAAAGAGAGAAAACACTAATAAAAATTGTATTATTGCAGAACATTCACATTTTGTTTTTAGATGACTGTAGGTCGCTATTTAATTTTCACTTTTGTGTTTTTCCTTTTTGTTGGTTTCTTTCGTATTTGAAAATTAGATCATGTTTCTGACTGTTAATTACTATTAGAAGTAATGTGTTAACCTAGGCCTATAACTCCATAAGAGGATTTTGTTCTTTGAAGCTGGCAACTGGATGTATCCTGACCTATCTCTGCAGGT
Organism: Pelodytes ibericus; assembly: GCA_036172795.1. Classification (NCBI taxonomy): domain Eukaryota; kingdom Metazoa; phylum Chordata; class Amphibia; order Anura; family Pelodytidae; genus Pelodytes; species Pelodytes ibericus. The sequence goes on from CM069862.1 coordinate 69,888,206, forward strand.
CTTTTTTGTATCCTTTCTGTAATGTAAAAGGCAATTTTATTTCATACATTTATTAAGACCCACTCACAAGGAAAATGCAAGATACTCAGCATCATTTCTATTTTTGAGAATACTTTTAAAAATAAATATATTGAAAAATACTATGCTGACTTCACCAACACATCACTATCAGCAGTCCAGCAAGTTTTCTCTTCATGAGATTTGAAATTCCCTATCTTGATTGGAAGTTGGAGACATTTATTAACTGATATCAAATATATAGTAATGGTATACAATCAGAACTTGCTCACTGTTCTGCTGACCTGAGGTCAGTATTATTGAGTCACAAGACACTCCAGATCTCTTTTTATCATTACCGATTATGTTGCCATGGGCAACATTTTCATTATCTTTGAATGGAAAGTTGGATAAAAAAATATTACATACCATTTTTTATTGCATCACCCAATTGTGGTATAGATTAGTTTTTAAACTGTGTATTACTTGTGTTATGGGTGTTTGCTATCTTTACGATAAAACTTAAAAGCAGACATGTTAGCTTTTATATATCATAACACAATATAATGTATAATTTTTAACAGGTAATAAAAAAAAGAACATCTTAGATTAGGACATCTGTACATAGAAAGATAGGAATGGTTACATTCTGTTTTTTTCATGCTCATTTTCAGTTTTTTTTCTTGTTTAGTTTTAATAAACCAAAAAATACTTGTAAAACCTGTTTTACAGTTGGTTATCTACGTATTGGTCCATGACAGAAAATCCAATTATGTTGTAAGAATTGTTGATGTTGAAATGGTGGATCTCCCCTGCTTGCAAACCTGCTGCTAGGTTGTTAAGCCACACCACCAGAGACCTCAAGGTTTAATGCTAAGACTTCAGAACATAAATTTTACTACAAAGAAATTCCTCTGTAGGCCCAGAAGGTCAGACTGTATTACAGTATTTCATGGACTTATTTGGATAATGAGGAAATAAATGTGGAGAGACAGAGGGTGGGAGAAGAGAGAGACACAGAGTCCTTCTTTGGTGTATATATAGCTGATGTGTAGCTTTCAGACTGTATAAAAAAGAATGAGAGTGTGGTGTATATGAAAATGTTATGTAAATAAAGATCGAGCAGATGTTTTATAGAATTGCATTGCTTAATTAACAATGTTCAGACGAATGAAAATAAAATCAATTTCATTTTTCTTCATTGAACAGAACAAAATAATGCAGTTATGTAATTACAGTATCTACAGGTTAAAAGTGGCCCCATCACAAAATCTAAGTCATTTAATGTACAGTTGCTATTCAGAGACTTGCAAATAACACAGTCTACATTATTTATTTTTGAACAAACGCTGATTTAGAGACAGTTTTTGTTCTTGTTAAGTCTTGTCTGTGCAGGATAACAATGTTGAACACTGGTTCAGTTTATTGGCTCAGCTATTTTCCAAATATTTAAGCACAGATCACAAGAAAAATGTGTAATATGTGAAGATATACATGTCAGATATACTAAAGGAAACCATGGGGTCTACTCAATAAAGGGAGAAATGCAGGGCATTGAGATGGGAATTTGAAACTTAAGGCCACAATAGCTGAGTTGGAAAAAATCTTTGGCCTAAAGTTTGAAATTCCCATTTCAATTCTCTGCAATTTTCTCTTTATTGTATAGACTTTTATAGAATTTCACCTCAGTACTGTGCAGCCTAATTTATTGTAAGCTAACTGTTGCGTAAAAGACTGTATTTTTTAAATTGAGGATTTGTTTCAGCTTTGTGTGTTTCAGGTTCCAATATTGATGATTGCTGTGCCATTTATTTAAGCAGAGTGAAAAAATGTTGCATTTAAAAAGTGTCAATATTTAAAAAAACCTTAGCCTTTGCACATGATCTCTAACTTCTGATATCCAACCCACACGGCGCCTTTTTGATTACATGACACCCAACTGTCCTCCTTTTTGTGGAACAGTACTGATTTTCGGAATCTGTCCCACCTAGCCCTGTCTACATTTTTGTTGTAGCGGTAGAGCTTGGGGAGATAGCAGGATTCAGGACTCAGACACTGGAGAATGCAAATTGCACATGATAGTTTGGGCACTAAAGAACAGGTGTGGTAGCACTGACACTCGACCTCCAAAACTCCGCCCCGCAGAACCTGGGAGGTATGAGTTTATTCTTAACATTTTTGATGATTTTAATCAAGTCTCTGACTATAATTACTTATTGTTAATTATAATAAATGTAATGAACCTTTAATTAGCAAGTCGACACAATTTGAGAGCTGTGTATATATGTGAAATTACACACAAAACACACATGAAAACTCATACAAAAAACACTCTCGAGCAATGTACAACCACATACATGTCAGGGGTTATTAATAGCAATATATTGTAAGCGCTAAGGAAGAACGAAAGCTTTTCTGGAGAGACATAAAGTAATGTAATGATATTGTATTATATTTGCTCGGCTACCATTAAAGTGCAAATGTACCAATCTGCACTAAAACAATACCCTGTTAACAAAAAGAGGCAAGCTGTGTAGGATGTAAATATTTAGATAGTTATTGCACTGGTTTCAAAGAGGTAGCAGATCACAGTCAATCATGTAGATGTAGTTTAAAACAATAGCTGTGTCCAAGTAGGCATGGGAATAAAGTATTCATTATCTGGACATTGTATTCTTCAGTCACAATGTGTGCTATTTATGGAATTATTGTTACATGTTATTCAAATTAAAGCAATGGTACTGTATTGATATACAAATAAAATAACAGTGGAGAGCTTTAATTACTTTTCATCCTTTGTGAGAAAAAAGTGGATGTATTACTTAAATTTAACTGGCCATCTTATATCAATGTTCATGTATGTCCTTCTTCTGTACTCTCAGATGTAGTGCTCCAAACAGCATGTTGTTCCTTCTGGATGTTGTGGCTCCTCGACGAGGAGGGAGGAGCCACAACATCTATAAGGAACAACATGCTGTTTCCTGAGAAGGACACTACTAGTGGATGTAACTAATACGTTGTGCCGGTTTTTAAGATTTGTACATATAAGCAGTTATTGTCTGCCTTTTATTAAAGTCACTTGTATTTTATAATACTGGATTTTCCTCCTTTGCGGTATGTCTCTGCCTTCCTGTCTCCAAGACAACCAGCAGGCCAGCATTATCCCGGCTATACTGTCAACCCTGTTTGTACCTGTTATCTATGAGCCTAGATTATTAGGCTCATCAGCATGTGAGTTGACCAAAAATGGAGGTTCCTTGTGATTTGTGGGGATATTTTGTACAGTCTGCACTATATATATTTTGTGTCAGATTTGTACATGATAAATCCTAAGCAAGCTATTATCAGCATACCTGTGGAGTTAAGATAAGTTATCATTATATGCGCACCCTCACTTGTGTTTAAACTTTTTTTTGTGTGGTGCTATACTTGAGGGGTCCGCCACTGAGAGTAGTTGCTTATTACAGATTATTTGGAGTGCCACACTCCAATCTACTCACCTGTTATATGACATAGAGAAGTGGGAGTTATGGCTGAACTTAATATCAAATGACTGAGAGATACACAAGTTTTTATCTAGATGAGGATGTGGGTCTCTTCCATTCGTTCAGCATATGTTTTGCTTGTATCGTCTATATAAGTGATGTGTATATGGTGTTTTTTCCCTTTGAATGTTTGAGTTTTAGGAACGGTTATAATTAAATTCTGAAAGCAAGAAATAATAATAAAAATAATAATATAAAATGCAATCTTGTACCTGTGGCATTTAAGGGGCTGTGTACTGAGAGCCACTATTTTATTCAGTTGTCTTCTTCAATATCTCTATGTTAATTATCTAAAAAGCAGTCTGTTAGAATTACAAACATTGACCTAAACTCAGGGAGTAATGCAAATCTAGTCATCTCAACTCATACTAAATGTCATAAATGTTGGCATTTATTAATTTGTCAGGATATTTTTTTATTAGATTTAGATATTAAACTAGCTGAAGCTGTATAAGCTAATGCCTGCAGACTGAGAACTGTAATATTTTATTGGCATACTAGAAAATGATCTACTTTGGAGCCTTAGGGTCTGGACTATTGAATATGCTTATTGAAGCACTAAACTTAGATTCAAATTCTTCTCTCCCTCTTTCTCTCTCTCACTCCCTCTTTTGCTCTTTCTTTCTCTCTTTCTCTCTCTCTCTCTCTTTATTTATGTAAATTTGTATACACTTGACATATATGTTTTAAATTAGGCGTATTTTATTATTGAAAAAACATATTTGCTTTAGATGTATAAAGTGTTCATTGTGAGTACATTGCATCTCCCTAACGAAGTGGGCAGTGACTCACAAAATGCATAGGAATCACCCATCTTTTGGATCCTTAGAGGTTTCTGCATTCAGGCAGTCTCTGCAATTTCGCTCTAGTTCCAATTTCAGATCTCTACCACAAGCGTTTGCAGACACAGTCACTCTCCATACTGAATTGGTGTCTGCAATTTCCACCCCTCCAGACCTCATAAGGACTCGGGCATGCTCTTGTTTTATCCTGTACTCAACCTCTTCTAAGTATCCCAGTGGGCACAGGGGCATTACCAGTTTTAACGATAAATACTGCACCAGATATCTTCCAGTGTGAGCTATTCTCATTCCAGCTTTGGAGAAGCAGCACCTGAAAGAGCGTTAACTCGTGCACTGTTTTTATAAAGCACATTTGGTTAGACCAAGTTCATAAGGTTATTTTATTTTAAACTAGGTCTGCAGGGTAGCAACTTGTCTACACATTCTCTTTGTATATCATTCTACTGAGTTATTTAACCATTCTTTAAAGTGATATACAGTGAATGATGGATTTACTTCTCTGCTAAAATCTGCTTTCTTATAGAAGGCGGATATTTGGCTAAATGGAAAAGCAAAGCAAGTGAATCAACTATAATATGCATTTAAGTTTAAAAATAAGAAAAGGGAAATGGTATTTAACAATTTTATAGTTGTTTTGACACCTAATTTGTTCACCATGCTACCATCCATCAGAACAGGGTCAAATATACTGATCAATATTTTTTTAATGGACTAAACTTCTTGCTTTCATGATGAATAGCCTATGTCAATACCACTTAGAAGAGCACAATTCAAGTTGAATTGCCCATCACAGCTTTTGAAGAGTTTATGTGATGGATTTCTTCCTATGCTTTCACCAAAACAAAGGCAATGCCTATAAACTGTCCAAAGAGATAACTAAAAAGCCCTTACTCAAAGTAAGAATTTAAAAAAATAAATATTATGCTATGTCCAATGTTTTAATAATATGATAAATACAAATCCAGACATAAACTGTACCATTAAATTAATATAAAATAATTTGGAGAACTGTGGGAAAACTTCCACACTTATTACATTATTTTTCTTTAATTTGTTAATTTCTTAAGAGTTTAAAAAAAATAGTTACTTTGTCATAAATTAGCAAGCCTGATGACTGTAGTGTCACTTTAAGAGTAATAAGATGCCATGAAATAGTTCAACAGTTAGTAATTACATTACATTACATTAACTATAAAGCGCCAACAATTTACATAGTGCTAGGTACAGAGCATAGAAGGGAACTACATATTAAGTTAGACAAAGCAGAACAGACATGAGGTAGAGAGCCCTGCTCGCAAGCTTACAATCTAGAGGGAATGGGGTACATGAGACACATAAGGGATTGAAGAGGTCAGACGGATCGAATTTGTGGATGGGTAGCACTAGGTGGGATAAGCCAAAGATGAATTGTGTGTGTTTCAGCTAGGTGGGATTAGCTAGAGGTAAAGTGACTGGTATTCTAGTGGGTTGGGTAGTATGCTTCTTTAAAGAGATGAATTTTGAGGGACTTTTTTAAAGTGTGGAAAGGAGGGAGAGAACTGGATGCTCTGCGGGAGGGAGTTCCAGAGAGAGGGGGCAGCTTGGGCAAAATCTTGGAGATGCGAGTAAGAAGTGGTGATGAGGTTGGAGAAAAGTTTTAGTCCCATCTGAGGAGCGCAAAGGTCATGCAGGGAGGTATCTGTTAACCAGGGAGGCAATGTATGGAGGGGCTGCGGAGTGGACGGCTTTGTAGGTAAAGACAGGATTTTAAATTTTATCCTTGAGCAGACAGGGAGCCATTGGAGCGAATTGCAGAGAGGGATCAGATCAAAAGATGAGTCTGGCAGCTGTGTTTTGGATAGTTTGCAGACTGGCCAGAGGTAGTCCAGTCAGGACGCCGTTACAGTAGTCAAGATGAGAGATCACAAGCCGGTGCACTAGGATTTTGGCGGTCTCTGCACAGAGGAACGTCCAAATGCGTGTGATGTTCCTTAGGTCCAGACGACTAGATCTGGCTAGATACTGAATATGGGGAACAAAGGAGAAAGCAGAGTCAAAAGTGACCCCAAGACATCGGACACAGTCATCTGGAATGATTGTAGCATTTTCAAAGGAGACTGTGAAGCCAGGTGTAGATACGGAGGGAGGGAAGATGATCAGCTCAGTTTTGGAAAAATTGAGTTTCAGGTAGCGATCCAAATTCCAAGTGGAGATGGCCAAAAGATAATCAACTACACACGACATGACAGAGGGAGTGAAGTCAGGAGAAGTCTCTTCCAGAGAGGTGGTGTACAGGGAAAACAATAGCGGGCGAAGGGCCGATCCTTGCGGAACGCCAACAGAGAAGATATCCCTCCAGCGAGTGACACTAAATAGGAGCACTCAGATAAGTATGACTCTATCCAAGAGAGTGCCATACCTCCTATGCCAAATGAGGAGGAGACGGTCGTTAACGGTGTCAATGGCAGCAGAGAGATATAAGAGGATCATCTCTGAGAAGTGGCCTTTAGATTTGGCAGAGATCAGGTTGTTTGATACTGAAAGGGACCAATTCGTCTTAGGTCTCTATCAGCAAGTCTCTGGTATACGGCAATGTTTCACTCTGATTTGGATTCACGTGGTGGGAGTTGGAAACACATCAGCGAACGCGTTCGGAGAGTAACTCAAGTCTGACACAGAGGTAGTTCGTTAAGTAACTCTAAAGTTTATTGTAAAGACAAGCACTTATATAGAAGCAACAAGACATTGGCTGGCGTAACATAATTGGGGGACAAAGAAAAGGGGAGTGGACATAGAATACATACATGTTACAAATAGTTATATAATTAACTAACAATAATATATAATAATATCTATGGTTCTACTAAGAAATACAAAACTCCTGAGATGCAGACACAGGATATGACCCCTACGTCATTTCTCCTATACATCTTTTCCTCTAACCTAGGCTTGACACATATAAGGTCTTGCATCATTAGGTTTATTACATAGAAAGGAGACTGACTGTCTATGTGTGTAGATTATGTGATAGACACAGACAAAGAATGTGCTCCCTCCAATAGGGGAGGGGGGTTTAACCCTTCCCTGAAGTTAACTCTTCCAATGCTGAATTAACTCATGTTATGTGTTAACACAATAAATATAAATTTACCCTAACAGATACTCCAGTGAGTGCTGTTTCAGTAGAGTATAAGGGTCTAAAGCCCAAACTTAAAATGGTCAAGTAGGTCATTAGCAGTCAGAAAGTCTGTTAGTTGTGAGTGCACAGTTCTCTCCAGCAACTTGGACATGAAGGGGAGAAGGGATATAGGATGGAAGTTAGATGGAAGTGTGGGGTAGAGGGAAGATTTTTTCAAAACGGGTATGATTTAGGCCTGGTGAAGGTTGACGGTTCCAGAGGACAGATAGAGGTTGATGAGATGGGTTAGAGTTGGACAGAGAAGAGAAGTAATGCCTTGATACACATTTTATATAATATGCTATGAAGAGAAACAAATGTCTAAGTATGTAAAAATTATAGACCTTGCTTATTTATTTTACTGCCAAAACCATACAGTGTGTTGGGTACCTTTGAATTTATGAATACTCAAACATAGAATGTGTTAGAAGATAAGAACCATTTTACCATGTAATCTGCACTATGCTTGCCTTAAAAAATGTTAAAAAATCTGAAGACTTTCAGTAGATCCTGGCCTTATCTTACATCTAGGATAGCTTCATTCCATGCATACTTAAACTCATTCACCATACTAACAGCTACCAGTCAAATTCGGCACCCGAGTTTGACATAGAAAAAAAGCCCCAGGTTCAAATCTTCCCCATGAAAGTAATGTGAGGTGAAATGATCAAAGCTATTTTTGAGACTAAGTCAAACTCGGGTGCAAAATTTGACTTAGTCTTAAAGTGAAAGTCGACCTCCAAATTCAAAATTTGGAATAGACCCAAGAGGCTTATGTTCCCGTTTTCACTTTCTGTGCAGAAAATTTGCAAACGTGTCTCAGGAGTAACATATTTACTGAGTGAAAGTTCTCAAGTTTCTGTTAGTTTACAGCAAAAGAAAAATAGCTACATTAAATTTTGCATGAATAATATTAGTATATTATACATTATGCTATTTATAGCACGCCCATTGTAAGGAGGCATCAGTATGTGCCTATTTATAGTCTATAGATAAAAACAATTTCCAGATATTTATTTGTAATTTTAGCTGGCTGTCCATGGGCCATGTTTACCATGACTGACAATACAGGCTTGATACCTTTAAAATCAGATATTTTGAACAAGCAGGTTAGTACATCTGAAATATAAAGAATAGATTTCCATAATATTGGATGGGCTATTACATTTAAGGTCTTTTTTATTTTATCTGAAGGACAAATGCTTATGTTTGCATGCTGCAAGAGAAATATTGTTATTAATGCCAACCTGTCTCCATTAGTACAAAACTGTGAGTCTAAGGAATATCAGCGAACTGGCTTTAGGAAAAAAATGTTCCCTCACAGCCTCATTTGTTATGACAGAGTGTTAAGTGTTCAGTTCTTTAATATTACTTGCAGGGAAATGGTAGAGCATATGAAATGTCAATATACAATCTGAATGGGAATTTAACAAAGCTGAGCAGGCCTGCTATCTGTTACAAACTCCTCATAGTTTTCCTTATCTCCTAATTCTCTGTGTTTTGTTCACCGATATTATCTTTTTCCATATTTTTATATCAAATATGGTGACAGCCCATGTCAAGTTGTAAATGTTTCTTATCATTGTACCTGGAATAAATAGCTCAATGTCAAAACATCTTTCTAATAAACTGTACGATTATAACCATTTAAATGTTTTAATCCACAAAGGGTTTTTTCACTGCAAAATATTATATGATATGATAGCTATATTTTTTGCATTAGCTATACTGTGGTAAATTTATAAATGTCAAGAAATCTGATCTCATAATGTAAGCATTGTATAGACTGTGAATACAGACAATAAAAAAAAATCACCTTATCATTATACAAATGAACGCAAGTATGTAGTTTATATCTGTCTGTTTATTATATAACCTTGTGTCTTGACACAAAGTATCTGATTTCATTGTGAGATGTTGTAGGAAAATGAATGAATTAAGGGATTATTTTAAAAGAGTCATTGCTGCCTTTGGTTTGTGACATCAGTAAGAGCTCATTAAAATGAGAAAGCAAAGACATTTGAAAAACAACACCATTCTCTTAACCCCTTAGTGACAAGACCTTTTGACCTTGACTTTCCCTTGGTGACAAGGGCTGTTTTTACATTTCTGGGGTGTTTGTGTTTAGCTGTTATTTTCTTCTTTCTCACATACTGTACCCACACAAATTATATGTGGTTTTCATCGTCATAAGAGTGGCTTTCATTAGATACCATTATGTTCACCATGTTATAATTTACTACAAAAAAAATCATAACATTTAATGACAAAATTAAAGTTCAGAAATATGCTTGTTTCCATGTTTATAGGGAAAAAACTAAAAATAGTGTTTTTTGTTTTTTTTCCTACACTGACCTTTTGACCCCAACCCCAACCCTAAATTTAACCCTACCCCTTATGCTAACCTTTAATATATATTTCATTTTAATTTAATTATAACCCTATCCCTTATGCTAACCCTTAATATATATTTTGTTTTAATTTAATTGAAACCCTATCCCTTATGCTAACCCTAATTTAATTGTAACCCTAACAACTATTCTAACCCTAACCCAACAGATTCAGAGAGTCGGAAATTATTTCTTTTTCATATTGCAGGAGCATGCTGCTCCTGCAATATGGCGCCCACCAGGGCCGCCATCAGGGGGAAATGAGCAATACGCTCGTCCCGGGCAATACACCCATCCCGGGCCCGGCCCTTTAAAAAAAATGCAAAAAATCATGGGCAAACAGGGCAGCTACCAGGGCCCATTCATTCCTGTGGGCCAAAATCAGGCAGCAGATGGCAGATCCGCATCCAGTGGACCCAGCTTTTAGTCACAGCTGCCGGAAATGACAGCATGTCATATCTGGTGGCTGTATTTCCTGCACGCAGCGTGCATGCAGGAAGAAACTCTGTGAAGGAGACTGCAGAGGATGAGCAGCATCTAGGTAAGTACTGGGGATGAGGGGGATGATTGGCTATTATTTGACAAATTATCAGTGGCTATTAATGGACAAATTATCAGTGGGCTATTAATGGACACATTATCAGTGGACTATTAATGGACAAATTATCAGTGGCTATTATTGGACAAAGACAGATTGGGAAAGACAGGCATCGTGGGGGCATCATTTTTTTCAGTAAGGGGCCTTGAAATTTCTGATGGCAGGCCTGGCACCCACGATCAGTCCGTGGAATGATCATGGAGGCCCCAGAGCCGGAATTTAAGGGCTGCCTATTGCCGCGACATCGAGGCAATAGGCAGATATATGGTGAAAAGAAGGAAAAACACTCTCTTATTATCAAGAAAAAAAAAAACAATATACAGCACCTACTAATGTCGAAATAGTGATTAATTTTATAATGATAACACCCACCACCCAAGAATAGGAAAAACTAGTAAATAAATAAGTAAATACAATCCCCTCAGGCATACATATAAACTAAATATGGGGACAGTTGGCGGGACGTACTCCACAGGTTTTGAGTTGCTAATCTTGAGAGATGATGTCTTAATATGCAAAGAAGCTGCTAGTCCTTGTGAGTCACAATGGATCACCACTGGAGAGAGAGTGTACACATAATCACTTGGTGAGTTTAGGCTGAGGAAGAATCAAAATGCGTCCCTATCTTTGTCGTAATATTTGTGTATACCTGGCCAGGTTGTATACTTCTGTCTCAGCACACTCTCTGCAGTTTAAGAACAAGGTATATTAGTGACATTGTTTTTTAATCACTTGTATGTGTATGTATTTGTACATGTGTTTCCCCTAGGGGATTTCTTACAGTGGCTACTCATTGTCTATTTGTCATGATAGATTTTGTGCTATACTGACCTGTATAGTGTCTCTCATTTTTGCACACTTACTTTGCTGGGAGACCAACTTCTCATTTCTCCTCTGCCTGGAGTCATTTCTTGTATACTTGCATGACCCTATATATGTTACGTTTATGTGTATATCTGTATATTAAAATTGATAAAATGTATTACACAGCCATTGTGTTCTGATTCCTTTTTATAAGGTTATATACTTTTTAATTGTCTCTTTAACACAAGCGCTGTCCATCTAGATAATTAACTGTCTAATTATCACCTATTTTCTTCCAAAGCGAGAAAAAAAACATAACTCTGTAATATGTCCTTTATTTCATGTGTCCATAATTTGGAGGTGTAGTAACATTAGTTATGCATTGCCGTTAACTGATTATTTTCAATGCTAAGGGTTGTACTTGACTAAAAAATGATTTATTCTTTAACAAGGGACTTGCAATTAAATAATGTTTTGATGATTTTCATTTTTTTTTTCATTCTTGAAAATACAAAACCCAATATTTATTATTTACACAGATTTGTTTATTTGGTGTATGTGTGCATGGATATCTTACAAACAGACACAGGTATATGTATAAAAAGATATAGATAGATAGATAGATAGATAGATAGATAGATAGATAGATAGATGGATGGATGGATGTTTCTTTATTATTTGTGTTATTTTAAGCATCTAGCTAATGTTAAATTCTACTACACTTCTAATTAGTAAATTTAGGTGTCAATTCAATTAATTTTCTACCTTCGAAGGACCCATGCTGTTAATGAATATATCACATGTTAAAATTTAAATAAACTGTTTTTGATGTGTTTGTGTATCCAGCTAACTTCGATACATAATGAACTGTGTCTAATTATTGCATCCTGTACAAGTAATTAACACTTAACCTGCCAATGACAGCCAGGAGTGATTAGTTACATATAGTTACTTGAGATACATAACAACATCAAAACATCAAACGCCTGTGTGCAGACAAGAAAGGTCATGTTGTATCACAGTTAACATGGATACATAGGAAACAAGCAGAGCAAACTAACAAATCAGTCTTCAGATACTTTATTTGGGAAAAAGAATTCACAGCATGTATACTAGAAACATTTTTAAATGACTCCCGACAGTCTCAAAACAAGCACATCATTTATCAGCAAGAACTGCTTATATTACATAATCTTTCAATGACATACAATAATCCATCTGCAGATTTTGTATGAAGAGCGCCCTCGGGGGCTTGTGTTTGGATCTCTTCTCTTTTCTCTCTCAACACACTCTTTCAAGGTGTCCTTAGTTCTACACACTAGTTTAGCTTTCACATATTACTTCTGGGCTGATGATAAACAAGCTTGCTTTTCAACTGTAAACCTCACACTGGCCATCCACATCAAAGCTTCTGAATAATAATATCCCTTTGCAATATTATCACAGGTGGCCTTATGCCAAGTAAAATCTAGCATGTCAGACTGCTCCTCATGCTTTCTACAAATGTCTTTTTTATTTTGCCCTTCTCCATTACTGCTGGCAATACTTCTATCCATGTAATTTCACAGGCATGCTGTCTGGATGCCACATTTAATTTCCCATCACTGTACTTTTTTTCTAATCCAGGTTGCTGAGGGGGTTATTTAAGTTATAGATATTTTTTTAAATCCTGCTAAAAGTTACATAGTTGAGAAGTTTAGAAAGCGAGAAACGTTCAGGGCTAAGTTCTCATTTGTGGTTGATTTACATTTGGTCAGGTAGGGAACCAAATGATCTTTGTTCACTGATGTCTGTCAGCATTCTGCTCTATCCACATCCAAAGATTTAGACTATGCTAAACATCATCAATCTGAAGCCTAAGATTCTGATATCTGGATGGACATTACATTTCACTGACACAAATTTACATTTCATATTGTTAGCATAGCTCAGTTGGTCATGGATATCATTTATAATATAAATGGGTACTGCACAATCTGGCAAATCACTAATTCATGTGTAGCATGAACGTGCTGCAAAATCCCACAGAGGAGTTTTATGAGGAGTCCCGAGGTGTCCCGAGGAGTCCCGAGGGTCATGTACTAAACATGTGCAATGGGAAAAAAAAGATAAAAAATGAGTGAGGAGCAATTTGAGAATATTTATCACATTTTACGCTTTTTTCCCTGATTTGCACCTCTTCCGTTTAATTTTATGTATTGTACATTTTTTCCAGTTGTGCTAATATATTGCAATTACCATATTTATCGGCGTATAACACGCGCCGGCGTACAACACGCACCTCATTTTAAGAAGGAAATTTCCGGAAAAAAAACGTAAATTTCAAATAAAGAACTTTGAAGCCCAATATGCCATTTTAATATGCCAGGATATTGCTCCCAATATGCCATTTAATATGCAGAATATTGCCCCCAATATGCCATTTAATATGCAGGATATTGCCCCCAATATGCCATTTTAATATGCCAGATATTGCCCCCAATATGCCATTTTAATATGCCAGGAAATGGCCCCCAATATGCCATTTTAATATGCAGGATATTGCCCCCAATATGCCATTTTAATATGCCAGGATATTTCCCCCAATATGCCATTTTAATATGCCAGTATATTGCCCCCAATATGCCATTTAATATGCCAGGATATTGCCCCCAATATGCCATTTATTATGCCATGATATTGCCCCCAATATGCCAGGATATTGCCCCTTAGTATGCTCGTTATGCCACCCTCCTCCCCCCCTTCCTCAGACCCCAGCACTTACCTCGTTCCTGCTCTGTCCCCCGGTGCTCTGAAGCTGCGTGGCTGTGAGGGAAGCGTTGTGAGCTTCCCTCCAGCCGCGCGGAACAATAAAGTTTGTTTAAAAAAAACCACACTTTATTGACCGCACGGCTGGAGGGAAGCTCACAACGCTTCCCTCGCAGCCACGCACCTTCAGAGCACCGGGGGACAGCAGGAACGAGGTAAGTTTGAGATTTTTTTTTTTTTCGGCGTATAACACGCACACATCATTTCCCCCCTATTTTCAGGGAGTTATACGCCGATAAATACGGTACATTTCCGCATGTTAAAGACTTTCACGAATATTTTGTGAAAAATAATTCTTATTTTGTGTGTGAAAATTTCACCAGCTTTTAGCAAGTGCTAATAAAAAAGGTAGAAAACATAATCACAAACTTGGCTGTTTTTATTCACAATTTGCTCATATTTACTATTTTAGTGTTAAATGTTTAGTATTTTGCAAAAGGAGAAAAGCTCCAAAATACTTTTGCACATATTTGTGTTTTTTATTTTAGTACATGCCCCTCATGGTGTGTAATGGCTATGTGAACTTTTTATTAGTCATGAAATAAATAATACTTTTTTTTACTGATCAAGTTCACCTTTTTACTTTTGTTAATGGATAATGCACACTTAAATCTTTAAAAACACTATATTTATTAACTCATTAGGGACATGACTAGTTGGTCAGCTGGTCCGTCATAATAGACGGAAGTGTCGGGCAGCATGGAGGATGTCCCCACTAGCCACCAGGGAAAGAAACAAGGTGAGGGGGAGGGAGGGAGGGGGGGGAGACACACAGAGACAGGCGGTCCGATTTTCCTCATAGATGTCCCGGCGGTCGTGCCGGGCGGCAGCATGGGAGGTCTGTGCTCATCGCGCAGACATTCCCCTGCTGTTAGAGAGGGGGATCCAGGTCCCCTGTCTTATAGTCTGACCTCGATTTGAGGTCAGATTATAAGACTACCTTGAATGTAAGAGCATTTGCTCGTCTTATGCTGCACTGGCCAATCACAGCCATGCCATTAGTAGGCATGGCTGTGATGGCTTCTAAGGGCAGACGAGTCAAGCACTTGCTGATTGGCTGCCCTGCAGCCTTTCATAACGCGTCATTAAATCGACGAACCCCGAACTCCAACCCGAACATACAGTGAAATGTCCGTGTTCGGGTCCGGGGTCCAAAGACCGTAATGTTCGGTACGAACCCGAACAGTGCAGTTCGGGTTAGCTCAACACTAGACATTAAGAAATATAAAAAAGTGATGGGCGCTTATAAACAGAAATAGATATATGTGAAAAAAAATGCAGCATACACAAGTGTAGTTCCTCCAAAAACAAACACAGCAAACAGTGATACAAAAGTGAAAAAATGTGTTGCGCAAAGAAACTCTACTTATCTGGAGAAAACTGATAATATCTCAGGATAGTACATATGAAATAAACAGAAAGAAAAAACAGCAATGTGTAGTAATATAGGAGTAATATACAATATGGAGATATGTCCCCCAATGAAAATGCACTCACAAATTCAAGAGCCTAAAAACCGGCTCTGAGTGTGGAAAACTTTAGAGGACTCTGAGTCCTATCATCCACAGCCAAGTGTAGTGATTTGGTAATAGGTAGATGTAGACCCAGTTAGGAGATGTAGACTTATAATGGGAAGTCAGATGTGATTTAGGGTACAATATAAATATTTAATTTTCTTCTGGATAGAAAACTGTAATAAAAAGCTCATATAGAGTAAAAACAGAATCGAAAATATCACCAGTCTGTCCAGTGTGTACGTAGTCCAAAACCAGCAGTAGTGGATAACGAAGGACGCCAAGTGAAAACAAGCTCCGTTGTTGGAGACAAAACACTTCCGCAATTGAAGTCTCGTGTGACGCTGATATTTTCGATTCTGTTTTTACTCTATATGAGCATTTTATTTCAGTTTTCTATCCAGAGGAAAATTAAAGATTTATATTGTACCCTAAATCACATCTGACTTCCCATTATAAGTCTACATCTCCTAACTGGGTCTACATCTACCTATTACCAAATCACTACACTTGGCTGTGGATGATAGGACTCAGAGTCCTCTAAAGTTTTCCACACTCCGGTTTTTAGGCTCTTGAATTTGTGAGTGCATTTTCATTGGGGGACATATCTCCATATTGTATATTACTCCTATATTACTACACATTGCTGTTTTTTCTTTCTGTTTATTTCATATGTACTTTCCTGAGATATCAGTTTTCTCCAGATAAGTAGAGTTTCTTTGCGCAACACATTTTTTCACTTTTGTGTCAACACTAGACATGACCTTTTGACCGTTTTTTTTCATTATTATTATTTTTACTCAGTGTGTAGCCTCTAGTTGTCATTAGGGGACTGCACACCAGTTACTGGGGTAGGAGGTGGCACCCAAAGCTGTTGCTCTCTGCAACTCTGCTTGCTGTAATACTTGTCTCCCATCCACATTGGTGCAGGTCTCTGCAGTCTCTGTCAGTCATGCTGCATGGAGAGCCAATGACAGGGGTGCCCGGGGATATGAAGTTATAGCCCGCCCCTCAGCCCTCCATGTGGCAGCATGACTGACAGAAGAGAGCCTGCAGTGCAACATCATGGAGGAAACAGGGGAAGATACTCAGAGACCATAGCTGAGCCTCTGTAACAGGTAGGAAGAGCTTATGATAGCTTTAAAAAACAAAACAGCCAAGGTACATGGTAGAGTGGAGTAAATCCAAGGAGGTCCCTCCCATTTCCCTGAGGTCTCCATTTGTCCAGTCTGAGCAGCTCCTCTGACCAGGCTCTGCTCACATCAACATGGTGACAAGTGGATGGGGCAGAAAAGATAATGGAGGATAAAATGATGTGATAGATGGAAGCAGATTGCAAACAAAATGGGATGACATGGGGCAGAAAAGATAATAGAGGATGAAAAGAGGTGATTGATTGGAGCAGAATACAGACAAAATTGTGACATGGGGCAGAAAAGATAAAATGTAGGTGAAAAGAGGTCACTGACATGGAGGAATAAAACACATAAAATGATGGGGAAAGAGATGGCAAACATGGAGGAATAAAACATATAAAAAAGGGGGAAAGAGATAAAGAAATGTCATGGATTTAGAAATGTGGGTGTTTAGGGAATCTGTTGCTTTGTGTTTATATTGTGCTGTGCTATAATGTTGTATCTGGTGCTGTGGAGTTATCTTGTGTGCTATAGTGTATCTGGTGCTGTGTGGTTATATTGTGTGCTATAGTGTTGTATCTGATGCTGTGGGGTTATATTGTGTGCTATAGTGTTGTATTTGGTGCTGTGGAGTTATATTGTGTGCTATAGTGTTGTATCTGGTGCTGTGGGGTTATATTGTGTGCTATAGTGTTGTATCTGGTGCTGAGAGGTTATATTGTGTGCTATAGTGTTGTATCTGGTGCTGAGGGGTTATATTGTGTGCTATAGTGTTGTATCTGGTGCTTAGAGGTTATATTGTGTGCTATATTGTTGTATCTGGTGCTGAGGGGTTATATTGTGTGCTATAGTGTTGTGTCTGGTGCTGTGGGGTTATATTGTGTGCAATAGTGTTGTATCTGTTTCTGTATGCTTATATTGTGTGCTATAGTGTTGTATCTGGTGCTGAGGGGTTATATTGTGTGCTATAGTGTTGTATCTGGTGCTGAGAGGTTATATTGTGTGCTATAGTGTTGTATCTGTTGCCGTATGCTTATATTGTGTGCTATAGTATTGTATCTGGTGCTGAGGGGTTATATTGTGTGTGCTATAGTGTTATATCTGGTGCTGAGAGGTTATATTGTGTGCTATACTGTTGTATCTGGTGCTGAGGGGTTATATTGTGTGCTATAGTGTTGTATCTGGTGCTTAGAGGTTATATTGTGTACTATAGTGTTGTATCTGGTGCTGATGGGTTATATTGTGTGTGCTATAGTGTTGTGTCTGGTGCTGTTGTGTTCAGGGCAGGCCTTAAGTGTCCCAGTGCCCTGTGCAGGCTTGCCCCGTGGCGCACGCCCCCCCCCCCCATCTTTCACCCCCTGTCTCTTCCACCCCCTTATGTATGTGTCCCTTTCCTCTTCCTTGCCATGTCTGTCTCTCTCTAACTCCCCCATACCTGTTTTCTCTCTCTCTCCCTCTGTTCTGTCTCTCTCCTCCTCCTCCTCCTCTATCTCTCTCCCCCCCTCTGTTCTGTCTCTCTCCCCCCTGTTCTGTCTCTCTCCCCCCTGTTCTGTCTCTCTCTCCCCCCTCCCCCTGTTCTGT
This sequence comes from Pelodytes ibericus, assembly GCA_036172795.1. Taxonomy (NCBI): domain Eukaryota; kingdom Metazoa; phylum Chordata; class Amphibia; order Anura; family Pelodytidae; genus Pelodytes; species Pelodytes ibericus. The sequence goes on from CM069862.1 coordinate 69,906,539, forward strand.
CTCTCTCTCCCCCTCCCCCTGTTCTGTCTCTCTCATCCTCCCCCTGTTCTGTCTCTCTCATCCTCCCCCTGTTCTGTCTCTCTCATCCTCCCCCTGTTCTGTCTCTCTCATCCTCCCCCTGTTCTGTCTCTCTCTCTCTCTCTCTCTCTCCCCCCCTGTTCTTTCTCTCTCTCCCCCTCCCCCTGTTCTGTGTCTCTCTCCCCCCTCCCTTTGCCTGCAAATGTTGATCCAAGGAGGGGGCGGAGCTTACAGACTGAGCAGTGAAGCTCCGCCCCCACACTGTGAAGCAGAGCAGCGTCTGCTTCACAGGCAGCAAGAGAAAGTGCTGCTCGGCTCCCCATGCTTAATGCAGGGAGCCGAGCAGCACTTTCTCTTGCTGCCCGCGGCTCACCGTGATGCAGACTTTGCTCTGCTTCACAGGGTGGGGGCGGAGCTACACCCCTCAGCCAGTTAGCTCTGTCCCCTTGTCGGATCTTTTGATATTCCCAATCCAGTGCCTCTACCGGCTCGCAGAGGTCGCACACTCCGAAGGCCGGCCCAGGTTGGGTTATATTGTGTGCTATAGTGTTGTGTCTGGTGCTGTTGGGTTATATTGTGTGCTATAGTGTTGTGTCTGGTGCTGAGAGGTTATATTGTGTGCTATAGTGTTGTATCTGGTGCTGAGAGGTTATATTGTGTGCTATCGTGTTGTATCTGGTGCTGAGGGGTTATATTATGTGCTATAGTGTTGTATCTGGTGCTGTTGGGTTATATTATGTGCTATAGTGTTGTATCTGGTGCTGTTGGGTTATATTGTGTGCTATAGTGTTGTGTCTGGTGTTGTTGGGTTATATTGTGTGCTATAGTGTTGTGTCTTGTGCTGTTGGGTTATATTGTGTGCTATAGTGTTGTATCTGGTGCTGTTGGGTTATATTGTGTGCTATAGTGTTGTATCTGGTGCTATGGGGTTATATCTTTGCTATGTTGTGGAGTTTCAGCTAGAGCTCTGGATATTTATCTGGTGCTGTGGTTTATATCTTGTGTCATGGGTTTTTAGCTGGAACCATGGGTTAATATCTGGTTTTGTGGATCTATATTTGGTGCAGTGAGGCTATATCTAGTGTGGTTGGTTTATATCTGGTGCTGTGGATCTGTATCTGGTGCAGGGTTTATCAACCCTTTGCATGCCTTCACTGATAATGGTAAGAGCAGACATCTATAAGCATGTCTGCTCTCATGGGAATAGTTGGGGCTTAGGTAGGTTAGGATAGGGTTACGTTTTTAGTTAGGCGGCTCGCGCTGTTAGTTTACAGCTGATTGGCTGTAGCACAGCGCGAGCTCTAGTTTGTTACAATGTAAATTAAAAGTGCGGGAGTCTATTCCAGTCAGCCGGCTGTCCAGCTGAAGAAGCCCCCACCCTTCCCTCCCTTCATTTAATGTTTTTGATATTTTGTCGTGATCTTTTAAAGGGGGGGGGGGGTATAAGTCACCCTTCTGGTCAATTAGACAGAAGGGTGGATATTGGTTAAGTAAGTGGAAGTTCAGGCTTTCGGGGCAGAACTGAGTGGTAAGAAATTTGGTATATGTTAAGAGAAGTTATGCTATGGTTTTTGGTGGTTATATACAGTTTGGTTATTAAGAGCTAACCCCTACCCCTATTCAATAAAGATCACGGCCTTTCTCCAACATATTTCTTGTGTTTGTCTTTTATTTATAAATATATTTGCACCATACAATTCCCATGACAAAGCTCCTCCACTTCATGATAACTTATCAAAAACAAAAAGAGGCGCGGCGCAGAAAGGATGACGGTAAAATTACCCCCCCCCCCTGAAAACATTTCTGCGGATGCCCATGGCACTGCCAGAGGGGTTTTGACAATGGTTGGTCGCTAAAACTGCTCATTCCACTATAGGACGTGCCAGGCATGAAGAGGTTAACAATGTATTATGCAAGGCCAATCTGTTATTCTTGCATGAGGAACTCACCATGTTTGGCTCAGCACAATGCTTTGTTAAATCTAATCTCACCTCCATTTTGCAACCCACCTTTTAATGAACTTTTCCTGAATGAAATTAGCAATATAGGAGTGATAATCAAGCCATAGTCAGAGATCCAGAGGTCACGGCAGGCAAATCAGGAATGTATAGATAAGCCAGGAATTAGTAAACTATGGAGATCAAGAACAAAATGAACCTAAGCAACTTAAAGCAGAGCTTCTGAACAACTGTCAGTTGTGAACTTGATGTATTAAAATAAAATGAAAACAAATCATACTTTTTTTTCCTATTGATGGGGCAGACTTCCTGTTGCAGGAATGGTGGCTAATGGTCCTCTCAAATGGCCCTTATAATGGTTATAGAAAGGGTACAAGGCAAAGCATGAAAAAAGTCTTCAACTGTTAGCTGTATGACCTTGTAAATATATTGCCATCCTACATTGTGATCTTCACAGCAACAACAGTAATCAGAAAATGACAAATTACAAAGCTTCAGCCTTTTCCTGCATGTTCTACAATTCTAAGCACGTCCCTAAACATTATTAACAATTATCATTGTTATCACACACCTAGAAATCCCAGATGTGAAGCACTTCTGGGGTAGTAAACAGCCTTGAATTACTGAAATACACTTTTAGTACTTTATCTGCTGATTTATGTATCCACCTTGTTTATAGCTAGAAATATTATTCCACAATCTGCAGCCACTTTTGGAAGCTATATATTATGACGGAATTATCAGAGCTAGCATTTCTCATGGTGGATATACAGAACGCTCAGTTTGTTAGAGAGAAAGGGGAAAAAAAGTATCAGCTATGAAAAGAAGAAAATAAAAGTATTTAGCGGAATCTCTAAGACACTAAAATCCTGCATATATATCTTGTATCTTTAACAGATTTGGACTAACCCTACTGATGTCTCATATATATATGAAATTTCGATAAGTTACATTTGTATTCGCTTAGCTTAACTATTTTTCTGTAATTATAACTCCTGCTTACTTGATTGAATTGTTATGCAGAAAAGGCAAACAGACAGACATAGTTTTGAGGTAAAATTAATATTTCATCTTACCAGTTTATCTATATACATTATGCAGGGACAAACCTGGTGACACTCACCAGGTTGTCCCTGTACAATGTATTGTTAAACTGGTGAGATAAAATGCTCATCTTACCTCACCTCAACTCAACTGCAACTCACCTTTCAGTGAATAGTCCCAAATGATACATGGCGTCCAAACTCTAATTTTCCTTGGAGCTGATATGTTGATCTACAGCATATGGCAAAAGTTGCACAATTCATAACTAATAACTCATTAAATAATACATTAATACAAGTCCTTTCCACCTTAAAATGATGGCTAATCTCAACAAAAAACATTGTACTTTTTTTGTCCAGCTAGAGTTATCTGAGGTGACATTGTGGCTGCATGGAACAAACAATTGGCCCATGTAGTCTACCGAAATATTTTAAAAGTCAAATCATACAGTGTTACGTAGTATATATTTTTATGGTTGCATTAGAATTGTAAACACACCACACAGAAAGCCACACTTGACAAAGCAAATGTGAAAAAACACACTCGCCCATCAGAATGCCAAACAGTGAAAACTAAATAAAGCGTGTACCTGGCACACTAATGTATATCATGAATTTTTTATTTATTTAAACGTAGCAAAGACAGCAGCTGATGTTTGTGACCTGTCTGGGCTTTACAATAAAAACAGCAAAGTATATGTGAAAATGTATGCTGGCAAGAAACAAGCATGAAGTAAAATATTGTATACATTAATGGAGGATAAGTGAAGAAATGTCATCATGGGTACAAAATGGAGCATGCGTCGACACCACCACCACACGAAAACAAATGTGATGATATCATCAGTGCACGTGCACCCCACCTCCAAAATCACTGCAGCGCTGTAATTTTATATTATTTTTTAATCACTACTTACATGTGCTGGAGAGTTATTATCTCCATGGACTGTTTGCTGTAGACGGCACTTGAATTGAAGACAACAGAAAATTGTTTCTGCACTAATATTCATATGTGAATTGTTTCTGCACATATATTCATATGTGATGCATTTCTTTAATTGGTGCAATGTATTTCCTAGATATGGACTGCACAATAGAACGCAGACATCACTTCTGGTTCGGCATTCACATGCACCGGAAGGCGAGCATCTTTGGTGACACTAACATATATTGTATTAGGTGCTGTTTGTATATATATATATATATATATATATATATATATATATATATATATATATATATAGATATGTTTGGGTCAATATGAGTATACTGCTGCAAGTCTTGTTATGTTTATTTATACAGAGTAAATATTTTCCCTAGAACTTCCTGCAGAATGGCTTACATCATTTGAGCACAATATCAGCTTATGTTTGTGAGTTTGATACATTATATTTTGTAAGAATCACTTTGTCAAAACATATTTCACCTTTGTGTTTCTGTATTTTTCTCCAACTAACATTCTGCACCTCTCCCTTCAGTGAACATGCCTATCTAGGCATTACCTGCCAAGCTCCCTTATCTAGTTGCTACCTGCAAAAATCAAGGGGTACCTGCTAAGCTTCCCTATCTAGGAGTTGCCTGCCAATCTGCTAAGTGTGTATTGGAATATTACCAGCCAAGAGCTGTGCCTAGGTACTTCCAGCTTGCCTCTGTCCTTATTTCAGTATTCCCAGTCCTGTCTCCTATATCCTTTTCAAAGGTCCTTAGTCCATTCTTGGTTCCTTGCTTAAGTCCTTTTTCATGTATTTCATGTCTAGCATTAATATACCGATATCTATGTATACAGTCTTCCATATAATTCAAACAGTTCCTAATTTTCTGATCCACTGCCTACTACCAGTGAGATGCGCATAAACGTTTTTTAAAATATTATTCTTACCATTAATCCATATGTCAATTCATGAATACTCATTTTAAAAAATGGTTTAAAAAGCTTTTAATCAACGCAAGGCGTTTAAACATACAAAACCCATGTGGAATAAAAGCATATTGAAAGTTATTAGGCCAGTAGATATGCACAAAATTGTAGCTCCTGATTCACAGGGATTTTCAAGGCCCCTGATGTTAGCACTTTCCCCACCAAACAACAAAGATATTGAGAATTCTTAGTCAGATGAAAGAGGACTCCATTCATTGAAACTCATTTATGTCCCCATTCAACTACTTGGATCTGTGTTTTAATGGAGCATACAGAATAGCAAAACTGACAGTAAAATGACCACAGAACAGGGATATAGAACTGAGCTGCATGTGTGTTTGTTTATAATGTATTTCTTACTGCAACAGGCTTCAACATTTTGGCATTCATATTTTTTTCATTAACATAACCTGCCAGTAATACTAAATAATATGAAGCAAATGGGGTTTTAATACTATGTTTACTTAAAACTTTTTCAAGTTGACATCAATTGTGCATCTTTATGGGATTATGTTATTTACATGCTTATTATTTAGCTGTAAATTAATTCAGCGATGTTGCTGCAGAAGATACACAAGACACAAGGCAAAAATATTTTGTTTTTCTGTGCCATTTTAAGGCAATGGATTTGCTTGTGCTGTAAATTAATAATTCATGAGCTCTTTGGAGACACAGCCAATTAGCTGCAGTCATTTGCATTTTTATGTTTCTCTGGTAGTTTTGCAAGGTCTGATGCACTTTTATAGAAAGGCAAATGCAATCTTTCATAAGTGACCAACCAAGCGATAATTCTTCTTCTCCAAAATACTTTTTACAAAAGGAAAACTATATATTTTGCATAATTTCGTACATAATTTTCTCCCCCATTCTTCAGTTACATTAAACAAGGCAAAATATTTCGAAATTTAGATAATGTAATCTACTGGAAAATAATACTATATCATGCGTCCCACATGTATCCCTTTTAGGAAGGAACAGTCAACATTTCTGACCCAAATCGCTCTTTAATTCTCTTGTGTCCCTATTTTCTAGGTAACCAGAATTTTACATATGTATGAGTGTATCACAGAGCTCCAAAGCAACAATAATAATCATATAGTGTGATTAAAATACAGTACATTTATATATCAACTTTAGTAAAAACAATTTAAAAAAAAATGCATTATTCTATTATTCTGAATAAAAATGTATAAATAATATTCGATTGGCCATAAACAGAAAAATACCCATAAAATGCTCCAACCTGAACCTGGGAGACAAGATCCTCACAATCAGTGTTCTGAACACCATAGACACATGCCTCCAAGATCTGGGCGTACCAGCGATTGAAGCCCCGACTCCACTGAATGCTGCATTTGTGAGCTTTAGTTATCCTATATGGTACTTTTCAAAACTGACTCTCACTTTGAATCAGAGGTGTGTGTGGCTCGAAGACAAGATCAGCCGTAGATAAAATTATATGTAATTTGTCCCTTGGCCCATTACCTTCCCACTAATGGATGACTGTATATCATCTTCACTATAGACATACCGATTATTAAGCAAGGACCTGCTTCATAGCCCCATCATCAGTGGTCCACATCCTGGTGCAGACACCTTGGATTAAATGTTACTATGGGCAATGGTTAGTTGATCTGATGAGGTTCCAGAGTCAACCCCTGGGATAACTTGAGCAGCTTATGCCTCCTTATACCTTGATCCCTTTCTTCCCTTTTGACAGATAGATTGTCAGTGTTCTACACTAACCTTCTGACTCATGCATTTAAAAGTCATCATTTATGTACAAATGTATATGCCTCCTGCCTCCTCTAGAGGTCTCCCTACCTTACTTTGCTTGTATTTCTCCCCCTCTGTTTGGTGTCAGGTGGGCTCATTACCTTTTGCAACACACCCATGTTAAATAGCTGCTATTGATTGCAAATAGTGCTTTTGCATTCAAGTTGGATGCCTGACTTCTGAGAGCTGCTGCTTCTGTTCCTTGTCCTCTGAATAGAGCTCATTTGATTTGTGACCCTGTCCAGGAACTGGGAATCTGAACCCGGGTGGCTCAACCAGCCCAGTGGATGATTTTCAGAATCTCCTGAGACCCTCTGACAATAGCAAGATTTATTCAGCTAAGTTGCTCCCTTAAAGTCATCCTTCTCAGTCCTCACCCTCTCTAGGGTGTTCCTCGTGCTTAGCTACCCTTCTCAGTCTTCACCCTCTCTAGGGTGTTCCTCCTGCTTAGCTACCCTTCTCAGACCTCACCCTCTCTCGGGTGGTTCTGTTCAGCTACCCATCTCAGAACTCACTCTCTCTCAGGTGTTCCTCTTTAGCTTCTCTTCTCAACTTTCCCTTGTCTCTCCTTAAGTGCTTATTGCTTTCCCTATCTCTTTGTTTCTGTTTTCTCTTCTCAACCTGCATGATAAATAACATGCAACCAGACACCTCCACTATCCCTGCGCTGAAACCCCTACCTGACCTGGTAAAGGCCCTGACATTGAAATGCTTTGTTATTAGACATGTTCTTCATAGTTGGATGGTTATATTACCCCGCCCAGGGCATTACCTGCCCCCCACACTGGGGTGCGCAGTTAAGAGCCACATTTTGTGGTCCACAGGCCCATTTTAACAGTTATCCCGTGTAACTGTTGGTAACCCCTCTCTTGGGGTACCCTATTCCATACTTCATCTCTTCTTTCCACCTTGACTAATATCCTCAACTGTATCCCCATTCTGTATTACTTTCTAGTTTCAAACAATGCAACACAGGTGGATATGAGAGGACCGTGGCTTCGGTAGTGGTGTATTTAATTGTATAAGTATCACCCTTTCTATTATCTGTTGACTATGAGTTGGTTATGTGTAATGTACATACTGTGTATTTCCTCTGTATTTGATTCTGTGCTTCATTCATCACACATTCCCTAAAAAGAATAACCCTGTAGGAGGGTGATGTATCATTTCTTACACTTTTATTTACAATGTTACATATGTTTTTTATTTTTAATTTATCATTTGCAACATTTGTGTATGTTTGTTTAGGCTTGGGTTAACATTTATGGAAACTGTACCTACATATTGTACATTTCTTTCACATTTGCTGGTATATCAAGATCACTTGCTGTGTTTGCATGCTATATAACACTGGTAGCTGACAGATTGCTGGCATATCTTTGAAATCATTTGCAGATCTACCATACTGTATATCATTTACTGCTGTGCAAGATGGATTTCAAAAATGTATGCTATGACAATCAAGAATATACTTTATGTATGTTTTGTTTTTTGTTACACAATCAGCCCCGAATATAGATCCGATTCAGGCATGATTGCTGCATGTTTATAGAAGGTTCATTGAATTTAAAAATATATAAATATAAAAAAATAATAAAGATAAAAGCCCCGACATAAATAAAAAAAAACAACCCTGCCTTTTAAAAAATGTAAAGGCTGGGAACCGGAAAAATGGTTCTGAGCCCCTAAAATAATAGAAAGGGGGCTGGGAACCACTCAAATTACTCCCAACCCACATTTGGCCAGTCAGGGCAGGTAGCCCTGAGTCCCCTTCTATCAGATACAGAGCTGCTCCCTGACCCTTAAAAAATACATTGGGGGGCAGGGCAAATAGTACCGTGTCTGGGAGTCGCCCACATTTCTCCAACTCCAATTTTTAATGGTAAAGGATACTTGTTCAGGCCCCACACATGTTTTTTAGGAGCCCCTCTGGGGCCAATTTTTTTTTGTTTAAAATGTTGTTTGTTTTTTTTCATATCAGGGGAAATTTGGCTATTTCCATAACAGCCAAATGTTTCCTGATAATCTCCAATAGATGTTTATGGGCATGAGAAAGCCAAATTTCAGTTCAGTGTATTTCTGTTTGCTTTTGGTTTTGGAAGCTATCAGAATGTAATCAGCCATGATATCCCAATTGCGAGGCTATTTGAAGTCATATCAGGTCATATTGTGTAGCTCAAAATTTGATGAACCCTGAAACTTTCCAAACTTCGGGGCAATTACGTCGGGCACGAAGTTTGGCTTATATTTTGTAGACCCTTAAATCTAAGTGCATTTAAGAAGGTCACTGTATGGATAACATGTATTTGGATCATATATATAAATAAATATATACACACATATATACATTGTTGCGTGCTTAACTTTGTTATTGTTTTGTGAAATTAGCTTGAGAAACATACATTAAAAAACATTTTAGAATAGGAGAGTTAAGAAACAAAACTAGCAAGTACTAATAACTTAAAGATGAAGCTTTGTACAATGACAATCTAAAATACCATACTAAAGGAAACCTATAATTAACTATTGTAATACTGAATGCCATGGTGCTTGAGACATTTTCAAGAATGTAAGTGCCATCATACAAAGAAGGAATTTGATTGCTTAAATGATCTCTATTTAAAGGTTTTATGTTTCCACCTGTTCCCATCGCTTTATGTTACTTTCTAAGATTGCTGGGGAAATTTGTTGTTTTCATATTTCTAATATAGCAAAGTGTTTATTACTTTTTTAAACATATTTATTAAATGTATTTAGCTCATTTAGTCATAGTTTACTAATCATATTTTTCTTAGTTTCCTTAAAGCTTAGTTTTAATAATTACCAGTGAATCTCACTCTACTTCCACCTTCACTTAGCAGTTTACCTTATGCCTCACAATACAACCTTATAACCTACAAATACATTTAAACCAAGACCACTGCATGTACCCACTGCACCCACAACACAGTATAAATGAAGGTGCAAGGAGATTATTTATGGGTCATGTACTAAAAAAGCAATGTGGAGAAAAATTGGTAAACAATGAGTATGGAACAATTTATGAATAGTTGTAATAGTTTGCATTTTTTTGTGTGGATATTTTGTGAAGAAGTATTTTTATGCTGTGTGTGAAAATTACACCGGCTTTTAGCAAGTGCCAATATGAAAGGCAGAAAAAATATACACAGGTATCCCTGGTTTTATTCACAATTTGCTCATATTTACTATTTGAAGGTTAAATGTTTAGTACATGTGAAAAGGAGCGAAAATTGTTTTGCAAATAAAATAAAACGTATTTTTGTTTAGTACATGTCCCTGTTAGGGAGCTAATTTTCTGTTTACAAAACATCGTAAGTTATTCACTAAACATTGAGTTGATAAATAACCTGCAAAAATAAGGCATTAATAGTCAAGTTGAACATAACGTCGCTATTAATGACTAAAACTGAACTGACAAGACAACTACACGTATTGACAATTTGAAGTATAATTGGACTACTGGATATGGTAAGCCGCTGTTGACATTTATGAAAAAATAGGTGAAAAGTGGTCCAGTAAGTTATGCAAACACAAAAAAAACTAGCACAAAGAGGACAAATAGGAGTTTTAGTTATTCGACAACTCCTACTACCTACACAAAAAGAAGCCTATCACTAGGCGAGAATGCATTAGAAAATAACCCAGAGTTTCAATAACAAATAATTAAAAAAAAAAAAGAATATTCCCACGTAAAAATACTTAAATGTAACATTTATTAATATTATTAAAACAGATCACTGTTAATAAAAAACAATATATGAATTAGTGTGCTTTAAACATGCTCTACATAAAACAAGTAAATCATTTATTTGAAAAAACAATTGAGATTCATTTTAATATATTAGATTTTTACCAGTATTTTATTGTACACAACACTGGAATACAGTCAGCTAGGGGTATGATATAATTTATATTAAATCAGTGCATATACTTTGCCATTTATATATTTATAGCTACCTTCCCAACTGAATTCCTGGTAAAGTAAACTCATATTATCATAAAAGGATATTCTCTATACAGATGATTGTATTATTAGTATGATTATATAAATAGCTGATTGCGCTATTAAACGTTGTCTTTAATGGGTTATTGGGATAGGATATAGCTTCAAATTTCTTATGACACAATACAAAAAATCACTAAAAGGTGAGTTGCAGGTGAATGTTTCATCTCACTATTTTAACTATACATTGTGCAGGTACAAACCTGGTTAGTTTCCCCACTAAGCAAACATGTATACTAATAAAGGAACACTTGTGGATTCTACAGTAAACATCTGCAGGTTTATATGTTGCATTCAACTATGAGAACCCTCATGGCTAAACCACATTCTACAGCGAGACTGAATACCCACGTGACTTGCAAAAAACGATCTAAATTCAATGATTTGCTAGGTAAAGCAATTTTCAAGGCAAGAATTTCACGTGTGAGGACAGAGGTAGTTAGAGCTGGCAGGCTTCCAGTCAAAAGACAGAGACCTGTCAGTGATTATTGGCATAGAGGGACTTGCCATGTGAAATTCTTACCTTGAAAATTGCTTTACCTTGCAAATCATTGTATTTTGCAACTTATATTGAATAGTAGCCATTTTACAAGTGGGAGGAGATCCTCTGAAGCCTGACGGCAAAACAGATCAGGCATCCCATCCCATGTCTTTATATTATATTCCTCAATATATTATACATGAATTTGATTTTATGCTTTGTATTTTATTGTACTTACTGTTTACCTCATTAAATCATTCATTTTTTACGTTTTTTTGAGCCTTATCTGCTAGCTTGTATATCGGATTCCTGTTATTGCTGTTCCTGACTTTCCTGCTCTCTCCTGTCCGTTGAATTTGGCTTGTTTCTGACCATCCTGCTTTCTCCAGTACTTTTGACCTCGGCTTGTTCCTAACCATCCTGCTTTCTCCAGTCCTTTGACCTCGGCTTGTTCCTGACCATCCTGCTTTCTCCAGTCCTTTGACCTCAGCGTGTTTGTGACTTTTCTGATATTAGACCCTGCTTACTCCCTGCCTGGCTATGACTCGTGGGAAACCTAACAAGGCCTCTGCTTGTGGGCGCTCAAAGCCAGGGGCTCCACCCTAGGTGGAGAGTGCTCACCCTATGCAGGGCTTTGAATTGCCCACTACCGCTGAACAGTCACTCCAGCCTATCTCGGCACAGCCGTCCGTTACATGTACCATTACTACTATATTTTCCTCAAGCACTTTCCTCACTTTTTATCCAATATGCATGTTTTTGTTCTTTGATCTGTAAATCACCCAAATTTTATTTCTCAGACTGGACTTCAAGTGTTAGACAGAAATCAATGTCATTAGTATTCAAATATGTTACAAATTCCTCAAAAAGTCTCTCTGAGCCTGTCCAAATAATGATATCATCAATGTATCTCTTCCTGAACAAAACATGTTGGCAGCATTTTTCAAGTTCTCTTGATGTTTCAATATCCTCATCCATTTTACCAAGAAATAGCATATGAGGAGGCACAACTCATCCCCATCACCATACTTTGGTAAAACATTTTGTTATGAAACCATAAATAATTGTATTTCAGTTTGAACTCGGATAATACCAAAATTATTGCTATTTATTCTGCAGAATAGGAAGATTATTTTTAAAAAATGTTTACAAGCTGCAATTCCTGCTTTGTGAAAAATACTCTGGTGCTTAACCACAACAGCAGAACTTTATCTATGTGATTTCCCTTAATCACAAAAGCAGTGGATACATAGAAAAACATATACTACTCTGTTTTTGTATATTATACTACCATATATTGTATCTCTACATCTAAACTGCATATTAGTATATGTTCTATACTAAATATAAATTTCCCCATGATTTTAAATGTTTTGTTAGTATCTGCTAAACATGATGGGATATTTTAGGAAGTGAGAGATATCCATCCTTAAAGATGCCTACTCTTTCTGTCAGATTTTCCCTATGAGAGTCTATTGATAGATTCTTACTCCTTCTTTCAGATTACCCCTAATAGAGTCTATTGATCTACAATGTGGGTTACTTATATCCCTGTGAGGGTATCTAGGTGTCATATGTAGAGTTGAGCGGACACCTGGATGTTCGGGTCGGCCGAACTTCGAAAAAATGTCCGTGTCTGTGCTCGAACTTGACCCAGAACTTGACCCCAAACCCAAACCCCATTGAAGTCAATGGGGACACAAACTTTTGGCCACTAAAATGCCTTTAAAAAAGTCCTGAAAAGGGCTAGAGGGCTGCAAAATTAAATAAAATGTGGGTAAGAGTAGGACAAGTGCCCTGCAAGCAAATGTGGTTAGGGAAATAACTTAAAATAACATAAAATACATACAAATTACAAATACAGCTGAGCCATAAAATAGCACTAGATGGAATCTTTAATTTTAGCTTTGGAAGAACATAAATCTAAATCTAAAGCATGGCTGCCAGGAAGATCAACAGAATTATCCATTTGAGAGAGGGTTGGAGTGCAGGGTATTCTCTTTCACTTATACAAAGTGACCCATAGGTTGAGGAGGCGGTGACTGTGGTGGTGTAGGTGGAAGCAGCGCCACGGTATATGTATGTAATGCTAGGGGCTTTCTATAGACCGAAGGTCTATAAACTGAATTTATTTCGGTTGATAGACTTTAGTTTAATATAACGCATGTAATGCTATGGGCTTTCTATAATCCGAAAGTCTATAAACCGAAAGAGATTCGGTTTATAGACTTTCGTCTATAATTAAGTAACTTTGAAAGATACATTTAAACCTTCAGGTTACACGAATGTAACCATTCGTATTACAACAGTGCCATCTACTGGCCAAACTTAACATTAACTGCCATTGAACATACTTTTGTTTTATAGAATGCATGTTAATGCTATGGGCTTTCTATAATCCGAAAGTCTATAAACCGAAAGAGATTCGGTTTATAGACTTTTGGTTTATAGAAAGCCCATAGCATTACATGCATTCTATAAAACGAAAGTCCATAAACCGAAAGAGATTCGGTTTATAGACTTTCGGTTTATAGAAAGCCCATAGCATTACATACAATGTATATGTATGTAATGCTATGGGTTTTCTGATTGGCTTCCCTGCAGCCTTTCAAAACGTGCCCCGAACTCCAACCCAAACAGTGAAATGTCCGTGTTCGGGTCCGGGGTCCAAAAACCTTAATGTTCGGTACGAACCCAAACAGTGCGGTTCGGTTCGCTCAACACTAGTCATATGATGACAAAAATTATTTTCCCCATAATTGACAATAAATCTGTAATTCCACACTATGTTGTTCATTATATTGTTTATTTGGATCTTGTCATACGGTTATATGGTATATTTTTAAAATTTTTAAAGCAATCTCTTCATTTTTTAGATGGTCCCCCTTTTTCTGAGTGTTTAGCTACGATCGCATGACAACTTTTCAATTCGTGTAGGGCTAAACCTTCCTGTCTTGTAAGGTTAAGTTTATTTACACCTAATTCAGTCGGTTCTAAATTGCCTGTCTCTGAACATACCAATTTAACAAATATCCAGATTACTGTATTGATTAAAATCTGGAGTAAATGTATTTTTTTCTTTCAAATCTAGGAGGTTTACAAAGGCAGACTCCATATTTTCAGTAAAAAAGACCCATCAAATTCATACTATCCAATCCCCAAGCTTTTGCATAATTTCTTATCTTTTTTAATGATATTTGGCTAGTGACATTTTCTGTGCAAATAAATTTATGCTGTTAATCCAGTTAAATGTGTTCACTGTGGGAGTAGGAACAAAAGAAAGTCCATTTTTTAACAAAGAAATATGAGCTGGATTATAAAACTAAAAAGATTGAAGATGTGTAAATCATTATTGGTTATAGTATTTATGGTCATCACTTGTGATTAATTCTCATCTGTAAATAAATGTCTCCCTCATGTTCCTTTTTCGATCCTCTCTGTTCTAAAGGAGAAATTTATCTTCAGGATACTTCTCAGTTTTTCTTTATCTGCTTTCCTGGAGTGCTAGGTAGAGTCCTCTATAGCAGAACTGTCATATTCTGTAGCGATATGAGTAATGTACTAGCATCTTATGTTTCATGTCTTTGAATTGAACACTGTAATCTCTGTTTTGTTTATATTTATTTTATAGATTCAGTGTCCATCTTGAATCTTTTTAATTTCTTTTACTTAATTATCAAGCCTTTTAAAACCAGTCCTAGAAGACTCTATCTACTTTGGGAAGTAACTTAGGGTCTAGTAATGCAGGAAGGACTTTAGTCAGATGTAAGCAATATAGTAATTTATATTTTTGGGAGAATCCCAGTATGTATTAAGTGACCCATATTGAAAAACAGTTTAATTGCATACAAATGTATGCAAATGTATAGACTTGGGCTTTTGTTTTCGGACAAATCAATTTTTAGATGAAAATAGTCTCTTTTGTCCATTTGTCCACATTCCGAATGCAAAGCTGAACAAAAGAATGAATATTCAACAAATGAAAATGTAATTAATTTATTTGTCCATTCAGATACCATTTGAATACCACTTTTTCATCACACATAATACTCACTAATACACGCTCATACTAATACACACAAACACACTCTCACACAAAACACTCCCTTATACAAGCTGACATTAATAAACACAAACACACCTAACTCTCACTAATATACCTAACCCCTAAGTAGACTTGGGAATTCCTTTTCAGACAAAATTTGTCTCTTTCGACTGAAATCAGCAACCCTAACTTAACCTTGTTTGACTTATTCTGAAATGAACTTTGGTGTAATTTCATTCGTCAGAACGGAATTACTGAAATTAAAATAATATCTGAATTTGGTCTGAAAATGTATCGTTAATTGGACAAAATTCAGTTCAGATGAACCGAAATTTTATTTTCGTCTGATGGATTTGGTCAAAGCAAAAATTTCAGTGGCACACAAGTCTACAAATTAAAACCTAAGCTCATTTTGTCTGTCAAATAAATTGTTATAATACCCATTTAATATAATATATGGTACTTGTTGTTATAATCAGACAATAATAAATAAATATATATAATTTCAAAACAAAATTATTTGAGATTATAGTATTTAATAAATTAATATATTGTCATTTTGTCGATTAAATCTGAGATCACGGATTTAAAATTCAAAGCTATGATTTCTATTATATTATAAATTGCTTTGGGATTTAACGCTCTCTCTTGTTTCTGAAAAATGTGGCTGCTTTTTGAAGAGCCTACCACAAGTTTATTCATTTCATAACAGTAAAATATGTAGCAGAGAATCATTGCTTGTAAAAAAAAAAATCTTTATATGATTATACAAATTGCAAACATCTGCACACTTAACTTTTGCAATTCCCCACAGTGGCAGTTCTATTGGTGCATGCAAAATCACAATCTTTAACATTTCCAAATTATAATATTACATTTATAATGAAAAAAGTTTTAAGCATATATTCCAGGGAAGGCCAGCTCAGCACAAAAAGGTTTGAAACAATTTATTTATATGCATTTATATACATTTTTTTTGTTCGTTGAACTGAGTCACAATGTAAGATACAGATAACATTTTCTAAACATTAAACCATACTAATAAAAGGTTAAAAATGTAAGTTATTAATGCAACTGAGATGCTAATTAATCCTAAAATAATTAAAGATGAAATATAATATATTAAACACAAGAAGCAAGCAGCATTAATATAATACCTTTTATTGGCTAAAATCTGAGTGCAAGTTTTCAAGACATCTTAGTTTTATCCATCTACCAAACCCAGCATTGGATGACACAGGAAAAAGAGCTTAAGCAAGTAAACATCATTAAGGTAGACAAGGCCCCAGGACTGGATAACATACACCCAGCATAAGCCTAATCTTGGCCAGACTATTTTTGATCTTTACAGATCCTTTCAGTTCAGGTATAGGGCCAATAGATTAGCGCAAGGTGAATGTTATGCCCATATTTAAAAATCAGCCAGGCAATTACAGTCCAATGAGCTTGATATCTGTAGTGGGAAAATTATTTGAAAGGTTGCTAAAAGGTATACATTGAAGAATATATCTTGAATCCAAATATTATTAATAAACGTCAACATTGTTTTATAAAGCACAGGTCTTTCTAGCATTATATGAAGAAGTCAGGAAAAATACAGAAATGGGATTTTTGGCAAATTTATGTATTTGGATCGAAAATTGGCTAAATGCTAGAATGGAAAGAGTTGGTGTGAAATGAACATTTTCAAACTGGACCAAGGTATTAAGTAGAGTACCTTAGGGGTCTGTCCTAGGCCCTATTTTGTCTAATTTGTTTATTAATGATTCCTATGTTACATTTAGAGCCATGTCTCAAAGTTTGCTGATGACACAAAGTAAGGTAGAGTAATACCTTGAGGTTTATTCTCTGCAGGTGGATTTAGACCAAGTTTGAGACTGGGCAGACAAGTGGCAAATGAGGTTCAATATAGAAAATGTGAAGTTATGCATAATAAAAACAATTAAAAACAGCAACATATACTTTAAATGGTAACTCCCTGGGAAAACTACTAATGAGAAGAAGAGATTTAGCAACAGTACATTTAGCTACTGAAAATATGTGCAGGGCCAATATAACAAGCTCTCCATTAACAAACATACACAGAACATTCCTCTGAGAATGAAAGAGCGAATAATTCATTGCCATTTTTTTTTTTTTAAAAAGCAGTACATACAGGGCTATTATAAACAGAATACGCATTCATATTTTAGAGATTATTGATCCAAGAAGAGATTACCTTATGGAGTCAAGAAATAATGTTTCCCTAAGGTTTTGTTTTGCCTTCTTTTGGATCAAAGGAGGAGGGATAGGTAGAAGGGATGAACTTGATAGATTTAACATAGTAACATAGTAAAATAACTTATACTGTTATGTTACTATGTTATACACTGAACCTTAGTTCATAAATATATATTCAGTAGAGCATCACTGGATATCTACTTAATGTTTTTCCCACAGATTTCAATAAGGATATGCACATAGGCAGTTGGATATTAGCCTAGACAAACTAGGGTGGCAATTTACAAGGGGTGCCATAGAAAGCCATCACAACTAGCCCACTCGGATGCCCACATTTGCTGAATCTCAGCCGGAAGAAGAATTGATTCTGCCTGCTTAATAACTTTTGTGGGTGGTAACAGGGCTATGCAACCAGCATTTTGCTGCTGATTGGTTGCTCTCCCTGAAGTCCATTCACAGCACATAGGGAAAAAGGGTTGTATGTGCTAAAGGAAAAGGGGAGTGTCTGGTAAGGGAATCTGCAATAGATCATGTGACTGCTGCTAGGTACTCTGCAACAACTTTCAAACGATTATCATTGAGCATCCTATGTGTTCTGGACTACACACATAGAATTTGAGAGATCGGCATACCCATGTTAACTTTTGCATAGCAGAGGAGTATGAAAAATGTAGGAAAGGTTTTGGAATTTGCGTAAACTTTCCAGATGGATGTTGGACCATGTCTCCAACAATGTGTGCAGAATAGAACTCAGCAAGATCCTTGAAACCTGGATGGATAACAACACGTCAAGAGATACTGAGTTGTACTGATGAACATGGGCCACTTGAAGTTATAGAGAAAATTTTTGAGGCAATCAGTAGGAATATTGTTTTCCATGGTAACTGTGCCACATACAGCATTTTATTTCCATATGTGTTTTTATGCAAAATGCCCGTTTTTGTTTCTACTAAAACTATAGTTTCTAGTTAACTACAAATGTATGCAAAATTGCTTCCACAGCAAACAATATTTCCTGCTATAATGCCTATTCACTAAAAATGGTGCACACTAAAAACAAACAAAGGTTACCTTACACATAAAATGGCACTGGGAAGCTGTTTGGGGACAAAGGTTGCACTGGGCAGCAACGGGGCCTAAACAGGAAGGTGTGGGACCTAAAAGGGAAGATGTGTGGCCTGAACAGGTAGGGGTGGGGCAAATGAAGATTAGGCATGTGTGAGTTAAGTCAGGGCAGCACAAAGCCTAAATACACTACTGCACATAGTACACATGTATACGTGTGTTTGTGTGTGTGTGTGTGTGTGTGTGTGTGTGTGTGTACCATCCCACTGTTCTGGTTAAGGCAGCCATGAAACCAGTTTACACATGCTACAAGACTGCATGTAGAGAAAGCTGGTATAATGTTTTTTTTAATTCATAAAAATGTAAAGGGAAACAAATATGAATTAACTGTTCCTATACAAATTTTTATAAAGTAGATGTTGTTGTAGGAAATAGTACTGTTAGTTTTGATGGACGACACATACCGGCTAGAGGCAAATGATAATCTCTCCTCCTTGCATTTTGGTATTAGAGCTGTTCCTAGCCAGTTTCAATATTGCCATAACACAAATCATATTTTTAATCCCAGAAGATATGTATGCATGCCTTACATATAATGTGAATAAATTGTTCTTAGGTTTCTATGATCTTGTGAAATATTATTACCAATTATCTCCTTAAAAATACCCATCGTCTTGAATTAAAAATTTGCATGCATAGTCTCAATTTTATTTCCATCAAGCATTCAATACTCTATGTAGCATGCATGCTAATTGGAAGATGTAGCAATGAAAGAAAGTTTTGCAGCCAAATCAGTTTCAGCTTTATTAAAACTAAAAAGAAAAAGGTAATGAGTGTGAGAGAAATAAAATGCATGTGTTGAATACATAAAAAAAACATTTGCAGAAAGTATTTTTATTGTAAATGACTAGCAGCAGTCAAAAGTCATAGAAAAAAAATGAATGGTGCATTACTAAACTGTGGGGTAGATTCAAGAGCCCCCATTAAAGGGACTGTCATGTGCCCAAAATGCATCTTCCAAATATTAATGCATATTAATGTGCTTTCAAAGTACTTTAAAATGCATATCTTACATTTTGCATTGCTTAAAATACCTACAGCTAGATGAAATTGTGCAATTTCAAAAGTTTTCAATAAACCTGGACTTCCCAAACTAGCTGAGTAAAAGTCAGCTTCCTTTTTTTTTTTTTGCTGCAGGAACCAATGAGAATAATGCCCTTGGAATTAATGGAATTTCTTGTCTCTCTAGTGATGTCAACAGAACTTGTGTTGCATTGTTAAAGGAAAACTGAACGTTAATTAACTTTCGAATAAAGAAGCCCAAGTGTTATCAAAGCGAACTGGGAAAAAAGCCTGTACACTATACAAGCAGTAATCTTCATCTTGCACCAAAGTGAGTTTGGGGACTGTTGCTTTAAGCCTCTGGTCTGTGCTCATGTGGTCTTGTAGCTTGGACTTTCCATGTTGTAGGAAGGCAGGTTATTGGCTGGAAGTTGGATGGTGTTGTGCCCTTGTGAGGTCTTTCATGATTAGCACTATCCTTCTAGTGTTAGTCAGTCTGGGTTGCCTAAGAGGTGTTTCATCTGTACTGCAAGTGTTTATGTACAGCTGTCAGTTTCTTTAACAAGTAGGTCTGGGCCATGTACTGTCCAGTTCTTTACTTTTTTAACCCACTGTTGGTTGTCTGCTACTGTGCTGGTGACTGGTTCCGTTTCTGGGAGATTGCTGTGGTCTGTTATCCTTTTGCACTGGTATTATGTATCATTTATTTCTCCCATATGTTATTCCAGTACTGTTCAGCTGCTGGCGGCTCTGCTGTTACAGTGTTGTTGCACTGTAGCTTGGAGTACACCTTGGATGGATGCATTTATCTTTCTTACCTCTGCTTCTCTAGTGTATTTCTTTAGTTTGGTAGCCAGTACTGTGTCTTTGTTTATCAGTCTCTAGGGATTCATAAAGGGACAGGTCTTTGCATTTTTCGAGTAGCCGGGTCTTATTCTTAATATCCACACCCTTCTGAATTTCAGCCAGCTTCCGAGTTGCCTTTATCTTCACCTCCAACCTCATTTTCCATGGGGGATATATGTACTATTGTTCTTATTGAATGTGTAGCCAAGCATTTCCAATATTATGGCAGCTAAAGCATATACCAGCTCATTGACTGAGTTTTGGTGGTGACTTGAAATACTAGTGATTACTTAAAGTAACTTTGATACCACATTACATATTTTAATATATATTTTCTAATAATGTGTTTTAAAAATGAACATATTCTTTTTTGTATTTTTGGTACAGAGGTGTAGGTGACCCAGGGAATGTTATGCTGTTATCATTATAACGAGCATACCAGACTTATGTATTTTGTGTACAATTGCATTTTGATTTATCATGTTCTTCTAAAAAGTCATTAGGACATTTGTTTTTGTCTGACAGACATACTGTATATTTTATGGATTTTTAGTGCAAATAAAAATTGTACATTATAGTTTTTATAATAGAGACTTTTGCATGAATACCTTAAAAAACCATGGCCAGAAGGTCTGCGAAAGCAGTAAGCAAGATGGGGCACAAGTCTAAAAATAGTGGGAGGCTGAAATCCATCTCTGTCCCTGACATCGGATCTGTACTCTCAAGGCCTACTAGACAGTGCTTCTGCATGGGAGTCACTCCAATGTGGATCAGAGAACAGTTCAACAGAGAACTATGAATATAGTTTGTAAGAAATCTTGCACTTCCAGGACTGTTGGAGCAGGCAATGCCCCCGCAATGGAGCTAGACATCAAAACCTTTTCGTAGACTTGCACACAATGCTGCATAAAAAGCTCTCAGAGGTACGCTGGGTGGTGTTTTCTAAAGTTTTGCCAGCAGCCTCCATTTTGTGTCAGTTTTTGGACATCCTTCTGTGTGTTAAAATCTTATTCTGTGTCCCTAAAGCTAAAAGAAAGTCCTCCACATTCCTAACTCTGTTATCTAGTATCACCGGAACAGATAAGGTGGGCATTGTTAGTGGTTTATGACTCTTATTGTATTTCTGAAGACACAGCTGTGTCTATATACATACAAGAGGTGAAGGGGGGCTTCTCTTCAGCTTGCTAGCCCACCCAAACTGACAGACACAGACACACTGAGATTACTTGAATTTTAGATTTGAAGAATATAATAAGGGTTATTATAAACACACCCAGTTGATCCTAGAGACATTAACAGAAGAACCATAAATTCTTATAGTCTAGCTATTTACCCAAATATGTCATATCTAATCTCCAGAGATTATCTAAAATTCTCATTCTTAAAGTCTAAGCTAGAATACATACATTATCATTTACCGAGCAGATTAATAAATAGCCACCTTGAGTAGTTATATGATTTAGTAATATTACCTTACCTAAGCAGAGTATATGTTGGTAATTTGTAGGTAATTATGGTGTACTATCATTAACCATTTTAAATACTAATCATTATCAATGAAGGTTGTATCTAAATAAAATGCATGGCCATCTTATGGTCAGAAATGTACTGCATAGTAAATCATTCTACAAGCATGTTGATATAGGTACAGAGCTGCATAATTCATGTTTTGTCATACTTACTTATGTTATGTCATACATGTGAATTATGATTAACATCTATTGATATTGTATTTTGTTGTAATGCTATTTTGCTTACCGTTTGATCTTTATTCTATATTAAATAAATTCATTATTATTTTATTAATAATTGTTGCATTGTATTTACTTTTGTAAAAACGTCATCCAAACTCTCACATACATAACGAATTCTTGATATCGGTATTTTTAGTCGGACCCATATATATGAATCATCAATTTTCATATTTTTTTTATGATTCATAATTAATAACTCATATTCATATTTTTATGGTTAAATAATAATCCGACAAAATGGCTATGTGGTATACCTGAGGTGGTTGGGCCTGCCGCACTCTACCCATACATTCTCCAGTTGGTGACACTCATGCTCCCGGACAAGGGGAACATTTATTCAGAAATGCCTTCCGAGTGAAGAAGGCTACCACTGCTCCAGTGAAGGCTCCTCAAGATGTCATTGTAATATTCCATAGCCTGTATTGTAATTTTGCTATATTGTCCACACAAGGAAACACACTCTGATATATTTTTAGATTATATAAGATTGTTGCATTTCCTTTGATGTCTTACAGGTGGATGCTGATATCCCCACTTACAACTCCTCTGAGATCTCTGGGTAATCGTTCACAAACTGTATACTCACCTCTCCGCTCAGTTATGTTATAGGGGTTCAGACAAAATATACTTTTTGAGTGTTTATATTAATAATACGTTGGCTACAGGATTGGCAGCTTTAGATGTCATGCCACCGGAAACATTCACAATTTTTTATATAGCATTGGTCATACAGTGATCCCTCCCAAATGAAAGTCCTGCCCTAAACACTTTTTATCCATAATTACTGCTACATTCACTGGTTTGTTGTTTTTGGCTGGACAGAGCAATGTCATTCATGGTAGGACTATCTCCCGTTTATTTGTTTTGACCTCCAATTTGGGTATACATATTAGTTTTTTTTCTATACATAAATGCTTAGCTGAATGAAATTATATTTTATATACAACTGCTACAACTGATGTAAGCTATATTTGTTTGTTCGTAATTTTCTATAGCAAGAACAATTAGAATTTGTGCTATCCAGGAGATGCACTGGAAACAGGGGAATGAACAAAGGATGATATCTAAGGACTTCCCAGTGATTTTCAGTTTGTTTCTGACAAACAAGAAAAAACAGGGAGTGGAAATCCTGTTTTCCAAAGATCTTACAGTCGAGATTCTCCATCAGGAAGATGATGTGGAGACAAGATATATTCTCTTGATCAGTAGGATTAATAATGTTATATTTACAATTGTCATTCTTTATTTCCCAAATCAATCTCTATGTCAGAATTATACAGAAGATGATTTCTAAAATTGAAAGAGATAAACAAGGGAGTCTGCTCCTACTGGGAAATTTTAACTGTATAAGGGATACAGAAACATAGAAACATAGAAACATAGAATGTGTCGGCAGATAAGAACCATTCGGTCCATCTAGTCTGCCCAATTTTTTTTGAGTACTTTTATTAGTCCCCCGTTCCCGGTCTTATAGCTAGGATAGCCTTGTGTCTATCCCACGCATGCTTAAAATCCTTGACTGTGTTTACCTCTACCACTTCTGCTGGCAGGCTATTCCATACATCCACTACCCTCTCAATAAAGTAATACTTCCTGATATTACTTTTAAATCGTTGCCCCTCTAATTTAAGACTATGTCCTCTAGTTGTGGTAGTTTTTCTTCTTTTAAATATACTCTCTTCCTTTACTGTGTTGATTCCCTTTATGTATTTAAATGTTTCTATCATATCCCCCTGTTACGTCTTTCCTCCAAGCTATACATGTTAAGATGCTTTAACCTTTCCTGGTAAGTTTTATCCTTCAACCCATGAACCAGTTTAGTAGCCCTTCTCTGAACTCTCTCCAAAGTATCAATATCCTTCTGGAGATACGGTCTCCAGTACTGCGTACAATACTCCAAGTGAGGTCTCACCAGTGCTCTGTACGATGGCATGAGCACTTCCCTCTTCCTACTGCTAATACCTCTCCCTATGCAACCAAGCATTCTGCTAGCATTTCCTGCTGCTCTATTGCATTGCCTACCTACCTTCAAGTCCTCTGAAATTATTACTCATAAATCCCTTTCCTCAGATGTTGAGGTTAGGACTGTACCAAATAGTCTATATTCTGCTTTTGGGTTTTTACGCCCAAGGTGCATAATCTTGCACTTGTCCACATTAAATGTCAGTTGCCACTGCTCTGACCATTTTTCTAGTTTAGCTAAATCATTTGCCATTTGGCTTATCCCTCCATGAATATCAACCCTGCTGCAAATCTTTGTATCATCAGCAAAAAGACATACTTTATATAAAACTAGATTTTTTTAAAAAAATGACTGGGTACCAGAATGAAAATAGAAACCTAATGAACAAGAGCTTTATTGGATTTATGAAAGGAGTGTCAGCCCCAAGAATTAGGCCACCTGTCCTATTCAAAGTTGGATATGATATTTGGGGATCAGTATCTAACCAGGAAAGTTAAGAGGACTGATATCAAAGAAACTAAATGGTTCAACCACAAGTTATTCTAACGTTAAATGAGGAGAGCCATGTTGGGAAATCAGGATGGCATTTAAGTGGCTATAATTAGCTTGCTCTCCTTCAGTCTTCTCAAAGCTGCTTTGTTCCGAGGAGAGGTGTCTCATCAGAGGTTCACTGTTCTTAATGTGATATGTTGTGTTTTATTCTTTTTAATACTGTAATCATGAGTTTGGTAAAGAATAATTGGATGCTCATTTTTCTCTTCTTTTTTCTGTTTTGAGGATACCAGTATAAGGTACTCATGTATATTTGTATATTTATATTTAGACAAAAATTAAAAAAAATGTTTTGACATAGAAAACCTATATTTGTCTGGTTTGCTTACTCTCTTAAACACTAAAATATAGCACATATACATTATAATAATTATATATGTATACACTTTGCCAGATAAAAAGGGAAAAAATACTTTTGACAAAATGTTGGGAAAATGTAGACATAATTTGATACATTGTTTTTTTCTCATTTAAATTTTATATTGGTCACCCGAAGAATAACGCAGTAGCTAACTGTTTAATAAAAAAGAAGGGATTATATAAAGTATATCTTTATAAATAGAAAAATTATAAGACACAAACTGAATGACATTAAGGTGACTGCCACCTAAACATTATTTATAGTGCAAGTGAAGAGAAAAAGTACACATTGGGGGCTATTTACTAAGATTAGAGAATAGCGAGAGGGTTTTGAACTGGGAGGTAGAATTTGACTTACAAAAAATAAAACTCCAACCTCATCACCTTATTGACTAAAATAAATTTGATCTCTTTCTGCCCCTACCTCCCCAAAGTCCTATTGGGACTCCCATTCCATTAAGTGAAAAGCAAAAATAAATATTTGCTATTCACTAAAATACTAAGTTTGAATTGGGAGGCCAAATGGACTTTAACAACAAAAACACTCTTCCCTCAACTGGTGGAGAGTTGAAAAAAAAAAACATAAACACATACATTGTTTTTTTTTTTTAAATGTAAACCCAATCACCTTGCCAAAGTCTCCTGGTACCCTAAAGTATGCTATTAGTGGTGAGTGTACTCCTAAATAATAAATGGTGCTGAGAGCTAGCCAGAGGCTCCAAGCCCCCTAATTAAATATATTGGTGGCCTTGGCTACTTTCCCTGAACCCCTATACCAAACCGGGCTGGCAGCTGGGCAAATGCTTCCGGTCCCTGTAATACTCATGGGGAGCCATGGAAATTAACCATGCCCCCCCTTATTATAAACAGGACTGGGGGTACTGGGAGCTTTGATTTGGCTCCCACCTTCCCCAATAAGTACCTTGGTCCAGTGGCTGCCTAAAGATCCCCAGACAAAATAAAAACATAATAGCCCTTCCAAGGACTGAAAAAATTAAAATGCCCCATGATATCTGCAATGCCCTTGATCCTCAGCTTCGGCCTTGGGAAAAGGGTCCATACAAAATGAAAAAATAATCCACTTATCACTCAGACATCTAGCTGGCAAAAAAGTTTTTAAAAAACTTGACATTGCTTTCTCTTTGGCATCCACACTCAGCAGGCAGGCTGAGATTTCATAAAACCAAAAGGAGGCCTCTGATTAGTGACTCATGTCAGTCTGCTGTATGATTGTCTCTTTTTTAGGGGTGGGGGGGGGGGGTTAATGGGGCTAAGGGCCCATTTGGGAATCTTCCAGCTCCATTTACAAGAGGGGGCAGTGCTAATGACCCTGGTCCCCAGGTATATTACAGGGGGCTAAAAGCATTTGCTCAGCTTCCAGTCATATTTATTATAGGGTAAAGCAGGGCTACCTTTTTATCATGATGTGCATTAAATGTTTTTTTCATCACTTATGTTACACAAATGATTATTTACGTTTTTTGATATTTACAAAGAGAAAGGGTTTTCATTTTTTTCTACAACAAAGTGTGAGGATATTTCATTTCTACATATACAAAATGGTATTTTTGATCACAAAATCTATTTTCTGTTTGGACGTTTTAATAGTCTTCAGGCTGCACTAATTTTAGATACTTTATATCTATGCACAAAAATTCACCACCTTTTTTCTTGCCAATTCTGTGTCACTTAGTAGTCAGAAAGTTTCAGTTTTCATTGAGAAAATATGAGCTATTTGAGTAGACCATATAGTAATTGAACAGTTTGCACATAAATGTAATTGAGGTAAATGTTTGATCTCTTATTAAATTACATCATTATGTATAACGTATAATTACAGCCAGTGTATTTCTTATTACCATGGGGTCTATTCACTTAAAGTGCACTAACAAGTGAATGGCATCAATAAGTGAGATGGAAACGTTTTGCAATTTGACTACCTTTCGGCTGTTACTGCTTGGTGTGCACTTGCTGTTTACTGGTAAGTTCCCATTTACATGAGCTCCAGTTAGAGCATTTTCCTCAAGGAGCAGTTTACAGTTTCATGGAAAAATAACAACATTTTTACATATCATTTGTTTTATGCCATACAGCATCTCATTAAAGGGCTCTTTCACACGCATCAATTTACTCATCAACTACTAATATAGCTGTGCTACCTGCCTATATCCCTTTGTATGAAAAAAGAAATGCACCTATATTTTTTAAACTGTCGATGAACCTCTTTGTCCAAAGCATAATTAGTGCATGTACTTGTCTATCTTTATGAACAGTCTCTGTAGACAACCTAGTCCTTGTCGAGTATAAGAGATCCTAACATTTTATAGAATTGTCCCTCAAGAACATTTCCTGGCATTTCAAATATTAAGGTTTACTCATGAACATCCCTTAACAATTTATTTTAATGGTTTACAGTTCAATCTTTATCACTCATAAAATGATTTTACCAGAATCAACCTGTCTATAGAATGATCAATAACTAAGCTAAAGTCACAAATGTACAGTAGTTTGCAATTTCACCTAAATTGGACCAACATACATAAATATTGCAGTTTGACTTACTTCTCTCAATGGTAACAATACTGGAGTTTTTGCCAAGGCATTTATTACAATAATAGCTCTTCAGTGGTGTTATTGGAGATTCTGAATTACTTCATTTTTGCTTTTGGATAAAAAAACAACAACATTTTATGTTCTGGGTAAAGGGAAACTTGCCAAAGGGAATTTAGTGTTTTGGAGAAGCTTGGCCCTTAAAATTAGATTAAGGCTCTCTAATGTCTTAGTGTTCTATAATAATGTGCACACTGCCAATCTGTGTTGTATGCAAAACAGATTTCCACTTCATCATAATAGATTTTATTTATCATCAGAGTGATGGAATGGATGGGGAAAATCAGATTAAAAACATGCTATAAAACGGATTATCCATTAAAAAATAAATATTTTTGTTACTTTGCAATTTGACTGTTGTCATATAGTTCAGTAAAAAAAAAAAAAAAAGACAAGTAATCTGTTTCACTTCAGGGATCATTTATGGTATATGTTGGCATAACAATATGGTCCTCTTTATTTAGCGTAGCTACAGGGGTCTTCGGGTCTGCTCCTGGTAAAGAAACCATATAAGACAGAATGGGATGACGGCATTAAATGTCATGGGGTCTTTAATTCCTTTGAAAGGCTGTTTTCACTAGAAATTGACTACCTTTAAATGTTTGGTAGTTGTCCATGTGCTTTTTGAGAGGATTGGATATGCTTCTATTTAATGCCATGCTTGAAAAGAAGTTTTAATAAATGTCATTTCTAATACCTGGTCCAGCCTACATATGTAGAAAGCAAGAGTGTGTCTAGAAGGCATCTTGTTTTTTCTATTTTCATAGTTTTGGATGGACATATAACTGGAGGCCATTCAAATTTTCAATCTAGGGATTTTGGTGATGATCCTACATCAAAGAGTACCTTACAGCCAGATGGATCTGCTCAAGAGAGGGTGGGGCTAGTATTTCAGGGGGGGGGGGGGAAATAGAGATCAAAAGGGTGGAAAGTTAATATTTTTGCAAATATTCAAATTGACAAATACCAAAACAGCTCATGGCAGCAGGTTATTGTTACATGATTACATTGTTGACAAGGCTGAAAAAACACATGTATTCTATTTGTATTTGCTAATACAGAAGACACCACAAACAAATAAAATAGTCTGCAAAGGTAATCATATTTCCTCAAAGGTGTCTTTTCTTCAAAGAAAACAAACACAATTTGGAATGCCTTTCTTAATAACTAAAATGTGCCATTTCTTTATTCATTTGTATAGATTGTTTCTGAAACTTTTACAGCTACCTTGTGTCCTTTTTTGGGGAAGGTGTCAAAAATTCCACTGCATATTCATGGTTAGATTTCAACCCAAGACACTGGTAGTAAGAGACAATGACCTTGCCACAGGCAAAATGTAATCTACTTGCTATGCTCTAGGAAGTTAAAATCAAAATGTTGTTCAGAAAGATGTGGTTTTAGTCAATGTTACATTTGGTCAACACTGACTTTCATCAAGTCTACTCAAAATAACAGTATTCTGTGTATGAATAAACTTATTTAACACCTACATTCAGCCTACACTGTTCTCAGTATGTTAGCTCACTCTCATCTGCACAGTGGAAATAAGACTTTAATGGAAGAAAAGAGTTTCAGTTCAAGGGGATTTAATAGCAAACTTAACTTCAATCAATCATGCAGCTCTTTATAGACTTAATACTTAATACTGAATACTGGTGAAGCCTAAGTGTTGGGCATTCCTGTTCAAAACAAGTGCTGGAATAAATAACATCCAGGTGGATATTTGTGAGACTTTCATCCAGTATTTTTTAACTCAGGAGAGAACATGTAAAATTGATATATTTATAAAATATAGCATCTGTTTGTCAAACATTTGAACAGATATACTGCATTTTGTTTCCCTGTGGATATTAAGCTGGAAAGCCTTGGTGATGTATTTAACTGAAAAGAGAGCAAGATGTTGATATATTGCAAATAGGGAATAAAAAAAGCTAATAAAAGATTTACATTTGATTTAATAAGGAATAAATGAGTATATAAAAGGCTTAATATAATATTCTGAAATAATTATTACAAAAATGGAGGGAAGACAAGTGTAAGCAAAATAACAATTCTATCTTTGCTAATTCAGACCTGGGAAGGTAAAGATGGGGGTTATAGCCATGAGAAGTTTTATGACCAATAGAAGGTTGGAGTATTTACCAATACAAGTTAAACATAAATAAATTCAATTATCCAAAATATGTATCGCACTACGTGTACTAATGAAACACACACCTGAGAAGTGATAGAGTGGTCAGAAATGAGGGGAGAGAGAACAACAACCCAAAAAATGGGGAATGTGGTATATAATAAGTATTAAAATAATAAATATGTATAAGGGTAAAAATGTTGTGTGCCTTTATACGTTCTTCCGCGCCTGTATTTCTATATTACATGTAAGAAATGCAGATGGCAAGTCAGTGAAATTTTTAATAAATGCTTTTCAAGTGTATTATGACAGCTGGTAAACACAGATATATAAAACTGAGCTCAAAGTGCACTGAGGTGTGGTTACTATTTAAATATAGTCCTGGCCCACAATAGATATATATATGTTCTAGGATCTATGATGAACTCAATGGTAGAGAAAATGCTGTATAGGGCATAAGTTGGCGTAATGACTTATGTGCTTATTAGAGTAATGCCCTCACTTACATGGCACCCAGCACAGTAGATGACATTTATAGAGCTAGACAAGTGGCTGTGATGCTAAAGGACAGAAATGATGTAGTAATTTGGTGGTGTAGACTGAATATCTCATAAAAATTAAATAGCTCGGTTGCTACCGAATAGAGTATGAATAAGGAAAATTACTTTGCTGATTGGAGGCATTTCATGTTCTTTCTTGCCACTGAAAGTGGCAGTGATAGGTATCTATGTAAGCAGAGTGAAATGTTAATGCCAAAGTAGCTCAGTAAGAAAGCTTCTGCCATTTTACTGCACTGAAGAAGTTTTCCAACTTGGCCTAAAGCTTGAAATTCCCATCTCAATTCCCTGCAATTCTCTCTTTATTGAGCAGACCCTATAGTAGCTCACAGGGACACACAAAGTAGCAGACGTTTCTGATCACAACACAGACTGTCTAGAGGCAGAGACCATTTAAACACATTGAAGTTAAATGATCAAAGTAGAAACTGTTACACAGTATATACGTAGTAGCTCATAGGAACACACTAAGTAGCTGCTTTATCAATTATACGGTAATAGTAGAAGCAAATTCAGTCTACCGGAGTGAATACTGTTGTTATGCTAGTTAGCATTTATGTTCTTCAACACCCCCTGAAGCAACATTCATAATATTTGCCTTTTAGGAAAGTTCCCTGACTAAACAAAACAGGTGAAACTTGTGTCAGGATTTCTAATGCTCTCCTCTTCTCCGCCATTGTACCACCTGTGTCGCCAGATATTCAAACTTAAACTTTTGTAACAGGAAAGCCTGACACACTTTTCACCTGTTTGGCTTAGTCAGGGAACTTTCCTAAAAGGCAAATATTATGAAAGCTAAATAAAAGACTGAGTATGGGGGCTATCTGAAGCATATAACAGTACTTCCTTTTGGTTACGGTGTCTGAATTATACAGAAGTATTTGAATGCACACTTCATTTGTTTGTTGTATATTGCACATGTATTAGGTGAGTCATTAACTTACTTGCAAGTGCTTCACTACAAGTAGGGCATCTGTGTTTATTCTGGTCTACTCAGCGATTTTAATGAAAACTCGCAGTACTGTTAACCTTGTGAGAACGTGGGAGCAACATGATATATACACATGATATAAACTGCTGATCAGAATCAGCTTCTTCCTAAAAGGCAAGCATTACAATTGCTGCTTTGGGTGGTTTTAAAGAACATAAATTAGAGCTAGCATAAGGACTGTATTCACTTTGGGTACTTAACTCTAGTAGACTCAGTTTGGTTCTATGATTAAATCTCTTGTTTAGCTTATTGATACAACTGTTACATAGTGTGTAACATATTTTTTTTTTAATTGGCTGTCCTGATAATACATAATAATAATATATTATATTCTAACTGACTTTCCATCTGCATTTCTCAATAATAGTATAAGGGTCTATTCAACATGTGCTGAATTTAGGCCAGGAAATGGTCGAAGTCGAAGTCTTTATGGGACATATTGGGAACCAAAGTTTGAGCTACCATACTATTTGGGGGCCCCTATGTGCCCCCAAATAGTGTCGCAATTCGTATTACATGCAAAAACCTGCCAAATATCCTATTGCTGAAATCGTTTGGAAAAAAAATCAAACCTTTCACAGGAAATTGTCCCAGTTTCAAGAAACTGATAAATAATATGGAGCTTACAGGCAATCACTGTTGAGAAATGTGTGTAGAAATATTGACCACATGGCAAGACCACAACGTAAGAGCAGAAACTTCACCGCAAGAAAAACAAAAAACAAATTGGAAAGCAAAGGATCAAAGTGTGGCCGGGGGGAAGCAGCCTGAGGAGGAGAAATGACATGTGACAGGATCACCAAAGTTGGTTGGAACACACACTCCATGGAGGTGGTGAAGAAAAGGTAGCTGCATTAAAAATACTCATAGGCCACATGTAAAAGTGCAATACACATATAGATTACACACCTGTAGTAACTGTAAAACATGTAAGAGCTGTGTCAAGGAATGTACAGATGCAAAAAGTTGCATATTGCTGTACATGTTAAAATGACTGCCACACATGGTGCCTATGTGGTTCCCATATTTAAAAAAGAATCAGAATCCCACCTGGACAATTACAGATCTGTAAACTGGACATCTGTGGCTGGGAAATTGTTTGAAGGCTTGCTAATGGGATATATTTAAGATTCCATCTTACACAGGAATTTCATTAGCCGGAGCCAACATAGCTTTGTAAAAAGACACATCTTTTCAAACTAACTTAACCCCTTAGTGACCGAGTGCTATGTTGCATTTGACGTGCCTTGAAGACCAGAATTCCATTATTTTTATCAAATGTTTACTGAACTGTGAATTTCTTCCTTTGTGTTCAGTCCACCCACACAAATTATATATCATTTTTTAAAGGACGGATAGGGCTTTCATTTGATACTATTATTTTCATCATATGATATCATTTACTATTAAAAAAAATATAAAATATGATGAAAATATGTCATAAAAAACACTTTTTCCAACTTTGACCTGATTTTTTTTTACACAATTACAAATGGTAAAAAAGACCCCGTCTATATATTTCTACTATTTGTCCTGTGTTTAGTAATATCAATGTTTCCTTGTTTGTCTATGTTTTATTTCACGTAATAGGGCAATAAACAATATTAGTGTTTTTTAACCATTTTCTTCTACAGTGATTTTTTTAACCCGAACCCTAAATTTACCCCAACTCTAAATTTAATCTAACCCTAAATTGACCCCACCCCTTAATCTAACCCTTGTAATCATCCGAACACCCGTTTAACCCTAATTATGACCCTATTTGTGACCCTAACCCTAGATCTAGGTTCAGTAGATCAAGGGTTAGCTTTTCCATTTATTTATTTATTTTATTTATTTATTTAATTAATTTTCAATTTTTTTAACTGTAATACCGTCTAACTGCCTGTAGGGGCAGTCAAGTAGCGGTTTCAGAGCGACGGAAGAGATTTTTTTTTTCTGTCTTCCGTCGCTCTCCTCTGGGCATGCTGTATCGGAGGAGCATGCTCCTCCGAAACAGCACACACCCGCGATCACCTGGTGATCGCGTTGCCCAGGGGGGCACAGAATGTGTTGCATGATGCCTCTATAGAGGCATCATTGCAACACTTTCACACACATAGGCAGTGATCAGCTTTCACTGCCTATGTGTGTTAACGCGCATACGATCACATTCGCGGTGATCGTATGCGTGCGGGGGGGTCGAGGGGGGGCTGAAAGCACTCTCAGAGGCTGCTTCGATCCGAAGCAGCCTCTGAGAGTAGCTACAGACATGTAGTGTTGCACTAAGGAGCGCAACACTACATGAAAACGGAGTACGTATATATACGTCCTCATGGTCCTTAAGGACCATGCTTTTCAGGACGTATATATACGTCCATATGCGTTAAGGGGTTAATAAAATTTTATGAAGAAGTAAGTGCAAATATAGATATGGGTGTTGTGGTGGATGTGATATATTTAAACTTTGCGAAGGCATTTGATCCACGCAACAGTTTACTGTACAAATTGGCTAAAAAAGGCTTAGGGCCAAACATCTGTGTGTGGATTGGCAATTGGCTGAAAGATAGAATGCAAAGAGTGGTGGTAAATGGGAAGTAAACTGGACACATGTGATAAGTGGAGTGCCTCAGGGATTTGTCCTAGTGTGGGAATAAGGATCCAGTATAAGGAGACCAATATGCAGAACATATAAGTAAAATATCAGAGATATGAGGTACACACAAGAGATCCAAGCTTGCTTAAGAGTTAAAGTATAATAACCCACAGCAAAGGAGTTTCACAGATCATATCGTCAGCTGGCAAGGGGCGTATATAGCAGTTCACACAATAATTCAGCATGAAATTTTTTTTTTTTTTTAAGGAAAAGGTGGCAACCCTACTTGCAGGTAAAATGCAGGCTTGATGGCAACACTATGTGGAATACAATGCTTGGGTTTCACCAGTCATAACCATGCCACTCAAAAGGGTTTACATCTGACAATTGTGCCACAGAGCATTATTCTAGAACTTTGGATAATCATCCAAGTGCTTTCTGGCAAATTTTAGATGAGCATGTAAGCAATGGTTTCTGCCTTGTTACTTTCATAAAATACCATGCTTTTCAATGTCATATTCAATGTGAAATCTTGTACCTATGCTAAGGTGACAGAGGCTATAATCCTGTTCTTCTTGTGTCGGCTATGACTTCCTGGATGATTTTATGCCTTGCTGCTAGAAAGATTTTGGAAGGACATAAAATCCTAGGATGATTGACTTTTGCCCCAAACATTTTGATCAACATGGCTCTGACAATGCTTCAGTTATTCACACTGATCAATTTCCTATTAAAAATGTGTTAATTTGCATATCAAGCCACAGATGATTTGCATGCAATTTTGCTAATGCAATGTATTTTGTAAATCTGTCATCAATATCGTTTATTCTTTAAAGCAATGTTTTATTTGACATTTAATGGATTTGGTAGACATAATTATGTGTAATTATTATGCATTCATTGTAATGGCATTAAAGGCTAAATACTGTTATCTTTCTGTACAGTTATTTTTTTATGCAGAATAATAGATAAATTACTCTTAAAACTCCAAAGAAGTAATGAAATACCATACTGTTTTTGAGTGAAAACTTAAAGTCCCTAGGAAAGCTTGAAATGCTTCTCATCTAGGTAATGTCTGACAAAGCTTATTTCAGTGTAATAAATAGCTAGGCTTACAGAGGATTTTTTTCTGAAATGGTTTCTTGGCACACTTTATGGCTACGTTTATACAATGCTGTCAAATGTGATATTGATGCTTAGTGCTTTTCTGCTGTGTTTTTTTTTATCCCCTTTTAAACAAAATTTATAGTGGCATAATTAAAAAGACCAAAGTGCCGGAATATAAAATGCATCATAATTCCACTTACCTTCAAATACTTCAAAAGCATAATCAACAGGTTTCTAAATGAACCATTTCAACTAATTGTCATCTTGCACATGCTTTTAAGCTTATATGTAACTGTGATGTTGAACCTTTAAGGATTATGGGATCTATTATATTGCTTTTTGAAAAGTGTTTCCTTGATTTCTAGTCTGCTAATTTAACTATGCTTATTAGGGGCAACAAGAAACAAAAGATGCAGTGTTTAAAGGAAAAAGTGGAATTAAGATATCATTTTTGGAGTGTAACATATCCAATAGTATAGTATAGTAATATTTATTAATAATAATGCATTTTCAGAAGTTTATTTAATAGATATCTGTGGTGATAATTTAAGCTACTTGTTCAATTTGCACTGAGTTCAGATACTATGCATTTTTACAGAATCAATTCAAAATCATAGCAAAAAGAAAAACTCCCAATCACTTTAACTGAGACAGTTCCTATTTCATTCTCTTGTGTGTGGGACAATGGCAAAATACTGCGCATGTACAGACATTTGTGCATGCGTGGTAGCACTGTCATGCCCCTCCCAAACCAAACATCCCCGCTCTGCTAGGGAAAATGTGGGGAGATAAGCTACAGTAAGATACTGTTACAGTGAATGGGTCATCTTCATTTATTCTGGCAAATGGGTTGGGTGCTATTATGACTAGAACTTTCTTTCAACGAAGTGAATACTCTTCACTGTTGCCCTGTTCTATTTATATTGTAAACCATACTCTGTGTAGCAGGGGCTATCCCAGAACAAACAACATATCAATAAAAACACTTACCAATAAAAGTAACACAGAAGCATGAACTAGGAGAAAGGCTATGGTCTTTTAGTTAGCTTTAGAAATTTGTATCACTTTAACTTTTATCAAACTGTGTAACACATCTTAAACTAACAACAGACCACTACCTGATCCACCACAGACTGAAGATCATTATTAAAAATGTCCAAACCCACATCAGACAAATGTATGTCTTCCCTAACAATGTCCACATGGCCCAGGGGCCGGATGGTATCATCACGTGCTTTCTGTGACTGTTCTGCAAAAGTAACTTGCACATTCTGGTCCATCGGTTCTTCTGTCGTAAAAACAGAAGAAAATAAATTTCAGATAACAAAGACCTACAATTATCAGCATTCAGTTGTTGCCCATTTATGCTTTTAAAACAAGTTTAGGATTCATCTTTCTCCCGTTAGCAATTATTTTTTATTCTCCAATTTAGCTAGTTTCATTGCCCTTTTACAGTCTTTGCGGGCATATTTATATTTTGGAAAATGGCTCTGCTGATCCCTCAGCTTTATAATGTTTGAATGTTACTTTCTTTTTATTTATTTCCTGGTTTACCTTAATGTTTAGCCACATTGGTTTTAGTTTGCTTTTTCATATTTGTCTCCAGTTAGTTTGAAGGTATGACACTTACCTTCTGTGTTTTTTCCCAAAAATAACCCATTCCAGTTCTCCAAACCGAGGGATATATGAAACCTGCTAAAGTTGGCCTCTTAAAAATGCAGTGTTAGGCAGATATTAGCAATCAATATTTTACTGGCCTTCTGTTGGCCAGACTGTGGAAGAAAAAGGAGATTCCTTCCTTGAACCAGATCCAACTTCAGATTAGTTTATGAGACAAAGTGGATGACCCCAATGTTTTTGGAGATTCAGGACCTGTGGGACTCTGTCATCAGGTAGACCCTGGGGGTTGGGTTTAGTTAAGTCTGGGAGGTCCCACGTTACTCTGATCGGTTAGGCTACGTGGTGCATTGGTGCTCATGATTTATGTTGTGTGGTTATGAGATGATCAGTATAAGTCATAATGTTCAAGATTATCTCTCTCTCGTGCTATTTTGGATTGATGTATTTGTACTGTATGTTTTTGTGATTCTCTGAATGTATATATTATTTATTCACATGCTTTTAG